>JAABKM020000001.1:7632691-7647610 GCA_016277805.2 Papilio aristodemus | reverse complement strand
TATATGACATATCTAGAGGAGCGGAAACACCTGTATGAAATTTTTATACCTACGTTGTAGTTAAATTTGTTTTCCCTTAAAACCACAATAATTATCAGATTAAATTTATCGATCTTTAATTTCCCATTCATCTTTTCGAAGGTAAAATCACGTACCTTTCGAAATTCCGGTTTCAATGCCCTAATGAATTGAAATCGTTGATCGTCGATAACAACGAGAAATGCAAAATATTTTTACAGTACTAATGGACGGAAATGTAGGGAAAGAGCGTCCTAAACAAATGAAATTTTGAGTGTTTTATTCGGAAAGTAAATGCAATGTCATCATTCGGTTCAATACGACGTATTTCACTTTGGTTGAATAATTTACAGTGCGCCGCCATTTTTATTTATATGATAAGGTGTCAAACGAGGAATCATTACACCTGGTATTAGGTGAAAATTAAATTATACACCACAACATCTGCAACAAACTAATGATTACTTGTTATTGTGACCAAAAATCTTACAAATATTCTTCGCATATAGTAAGACTTGATACAAGAAACTGGATAAAATTGACTAATTAAAAACTTTACTTACATTAAAAAAAATGTAATTGTTTTTTACGTTTTTTGTTACTAAACGTAATGACAAAAGTTAGAGCGTCTCATTACAGGTAACAGCTTACAGCTGAATTCATTTCAGTAGCGGTTACGAGGCAGGCGGCGCATTCGCCAGGATTATTATGTAATTTAATTTAGTGGGTACTTTGTGGGCGGCGGTTAAATTTTCAGGGCTAACGAAATATATTTTATTTTTGCAATCTTAATTTAATTTGTAATTTATAATTAAACAATATACTTACTTTACAGTTCTAGCAGCAGGTCTTTCATGTTTCTACAACAATTTAAAAACAACTATAAATTCTTGATAAGATACTTTTAAAAATATTGTGGATCTTTTAAATAATAATTAGAGCCATAACATCGTATCACGACGTGGGTACTTTTAACAAAAAAAAATATTGAATAGGTCAATGCCAAACTAGTCAACAGTATGACTAAAGTCGAAGATTGTGATCAATGAGCATACACTAGTCATGGTAGGTCATTGCGGCCTATTCTGTAATCAAATAAATATAATTCTAACTGAAAATGAAGCAAAAAAAAAAAAAACAAAATTCAGAAATGACGACATCTTTACACTCCTAATTATGCCATCAAAAATACTCAAAGCAACGAAAAATGTTTACTTTTTGTTCTAAAAACTCAGTGTCTGACACATACTTCAAAGCCATTCGTAAGAACGTTTACGTAATTAAAAATAAAAGCTCGCCTAATTAATTTGTAAAAGCAAAGATCGGTTTTATGTAAAAGTTCTATTTTCACTTTCATGTTTGCTCTGTATTAAAATATTTGATTACTTAGGGCGTTAATACGATGGATAATGAACTATTCAAAATATATACTTGGTAAAATATGGATGCGGTATTCATGATTCAGGAAACACAGTGTTAATTAATATATTAGACATTTTTTCATTATACACATATTTTTATACTGTGGCGAATCTAGCGGAAACAATCACAATTGGAAGGGAAAGTAATTGTAAATATTTTAAACTTCTATTATCCTTTGCCGATTTCGTCTTCCTTTTGTTTCTTGTGGTTCTTCATTTTTCAAATAGATTTGATCAAAACTTAAAAAACAGCATTTAGCTATATAGTAGTCGTTGTTTAAGGACTTGCCACTGTTTACCTTGAGGTCAGCTATATCCGGATTAAGGTCCCAGATTGCAGAAGACAACTAGCCTAAACAAAAGTGAAGAGTTATCTAGAATAGGGTGTCGAGACAGGATCGTAAGAGGGTAGCATACTTCGTCAAGTATTTTAATTAAACGCTCAAACGATTTTAACATTGAATGCAATGTTTATGAAACATTCAGTAATATAAGAACACATTCTATATTATGAAAATTCTTCAAATAACTATGTGAATTATTTTCGTACTGAACATATTCGAAGCTTTAACTATTTAATAATTTATTCTGCAGACGACCCATTTGAGGGATATACGGGCCACTTAAAAGGTTGCGTAATCTGCGTCCAAGTTTGTCTTAAACTTGCACTCAAGCCCGCAACCTCTATGCAGGGATTACGGATTTCCGTTTGGCGGTATTCTTGCACACCTCTTTCTATATATCTTATATCGCCTTTCAGTAGGTTTATGGTTGTATTCTTTTTGCTAACCAATATGTTTTTCATGAAATTTCGAAATATCTTCAGGCTCAATTATCGTGGTCGTAAAATATGTACGCGTATTGTTATACTTACAATCCATTTAATTGATTTCATTACATTTGTGTTTCAATCAATACGTGGGCTTTACACTGAGCGCCCATTACACAATGGATAGGTTGGCATGTAGTTATGTGACTTTGCATAATTTGCACAACATTTAATACTATTGTGTAAAACTGATATACTGTAGTTTATAATAAGTTTTCTTCACTCTTAAATCTTCATCATGATCATCATCATCATAATCACCTGTATTCAACCTTGATATACAGACATTCGCTACAACTAATGTTTCCAACAAAGTACTTACAGTTTTCTGTTAGCCAGGTACATAAATCCGCTCATTTTTCTCATTTGAATGATATACGTTATATTTATATCAGTCGATATTTATTTTCTCTTTTGTTCTATCTACTTTCTTTTAAGATCGTTCCAAAAGTGTTTATAGCTTTGAATTTAGAAAAGAGTTCCTTATTAAAGAATTATTAGTGAAAGATAACTTATAATGAAAAAAACGTAAATATTTATACGTTACTAGCGTTTCTTACTACAAATCATTAGGTAATTAATTTTTTGTGAAAACGCTAAAAGTATGGAATTATAAGTTTTTCGATGTATTCGAAATATTAAAGATATGCAATAATTTTTACGTGATTTTAGTCATGTAGAATAATTATCCCATCGTTACAACTATATTTTAATAAGTCGGCCGCGAGATAACACAATTTATAAAACGCAAACGCACTCATATGAAAAAAATTAATTATATTATAGTTCCATGATGGTTGCGGTTCGAGAACTGATTGGTGAGAAATAACATTGATAGTGTTTGAACATTAGTGAATCGAAAATGGACAAGAAAGCGGCCGAATCGAACGTACCGAGCGGTCGGATGTGCGGGCAAGTGCGGCGTGGCTATCGCGATAGAACACCGGATATATCCGCGGCTCCTACATTCGAGGAGCTCCGTAATAGATTCGACACTAGCGCCAGTCTAAGGCGGGAGATCGCGGCGAATCCGGCAACTCATGGCAGCGCCATGCGACAAGTGGTGAGCGGAAAAGTGTTCAAGAAATGCAAAAGCGCTACATTTCAGATAGATGGCGCCACTTACACTATTGGTAAGTAACTTGATGTTTGAAACTTGTACTGTAATTTTAATTTATACTAAAGAGGGTGCTGTGACATTTTTAAAAATTGTCTCATATTTTCAATTTAGATAAACCCTTTTCTTGGTAATGTATCTATGGAGATAATAAATAATTCAGTCATTTAAATTATAATTACTCCACAGCAAAACGCTTTCGGAGTAAATTTAGACAGATATTAGGCCTGGTATTGAATGGTAGATTTTCCAAAAGACACACGATTTTGGAATTTATAAGACGGACTACATTCATTATTTAAATGCAAGGGACAGACACATCTGCAGCAAAATTAACAGAAAAACATATGAAGAAGCTTACTGGGAATCGAACACCGAATATATTATAAGTCAATCATTGTAAGTACAAAGTTGTTTGTGAATATAATTAATTGAAACTCATTTACTACCAAAGACGTGTAAATGACAGTATTAATTAACCTATGACATGTTTAATCATGTTTATTTCTTTAAAACTGTTAATTTTTATAACAATTGGGTTGTGGTTAGAATTGAGAAATGCATGTGCTTACATGGTAAATAAGCATTGTTATTGTGGTGACTTACATTTTTAAATCAATCTAGGGTAAAACAAAAGATGCCTTCATATATTTTGCATTAAATTAAAATAAAAAAAAATCATACCTTACACCTGTATTCCCCGAATCTGTAGGCAGAGATGCAACTAGTGCATCCACATTTCTCTGTTTTCAGACCCATGATGTGATAGGTGACGAGTCTATCGCCACATTCGGCACAAATTCCAACATCCATGCTGATATTAAATTGAAAATACCCAAATATCATTTTAGTCATATCCGGAATTCGAATCCGAAACCCCAACGTTGCGCAGCCGTACCGTAACAAATTTTGTAAAAACAAATATAAAGTATTTGCACTAATGAATATGTAATGCCTCCAGAAGTTGGCTTCAAACACGGAAATACGAAAAAAGCTCGTCTTCGTCGTGTTTTTTTTTCCTTGACACATTCTATGTAAATTGGCGCAGTGCCTTGTTATGTCGACATCCCTCCGAGACATGGAGTTTTAAATGTCCTCAAGCTACTAGAGATAATATTCTATGTGTTTACATTCATTTTACGAAAATAAAAAACTGACACACCTTTTATCACAATTGATACAATTAAACAGAAGTAGCAATCAGAATCCAAAGTACACTTGTCGTGACGAAACATTTTTAACACCTTATCTTTTTTGTTTATGAACGAAGACGACTTTACCTAAATATTTTGCCGTACTCATTATAATTACATCTATTTTTTTTTATTATGTGCATCTTAAGACAATCAAAAGACAGATTGAAGTATAATCTTGTTCTGATTATGTAGTAGGAATTGGTATTTATTCTTTTGTAAAGCTATCTCTAGTATTGTTTGTGTTCGTATATGGTAACTCCATGGTTCAATTTTTTTTCACGCATTTTAAACACTGCTTGTGAAAGCGTTACAAATGTAAGGAAAATAAGCTGCTAAAGAAAGATTACTTGCAGTATTTTTGGCATTAATGATTTTTAACTGTTGTCTAATTTCTACAGAATTCTGTTTTTTTAATTATATTAAAAAGAAATACATACAAATATTTAGTCACCATTACGAGACAAAACTATAGTTTTTTTTTTATGATTTATTTCAAATTAAAATTATTGTTGATATAATTCCATATAACAAAGTATAATTTGAAACGTTAAAATTTACTTTCAAAATTACAAATTCGAAATTAGAGCTTACGTCCAGTGCAGGTTAGGAATTATGTCGGGAAATGGAAATGAGAGCCGGGGAAAATTCCACGCCAGGCTATCTAACTGAACGATAAAACAAATCGTTCGTGCAGCGGCGACTGAAATGTGGCCTGGACACGCGAGAGTTTGGCCGTACAAGCCTATAAATATCTACTGACAATTACACTCTTGAATCATTTATTAAACTATTATATATTAATCGTATATACGTAGTACATAAATAAATAAATAAGCAGCCACATCGTCAACCCAAATAGGTAGGCAGAGATTATGCTTCCTGGACGTTATACAGCCCTGTCTGTCATTTAATTTTTGAGTTAATAAATTAAGAGAATTTAACTGGAAGAAAAGAGTGGGTGTATAATAATATTATATCCAATTATATGAAAGCGTAATTGTGATTGATAAATAAAATTTTTATCAAATTATTTTAGACCAAAGTATGCATATTGTTACATAAAAATTGCTGAAAACCACAGAGCATATAGGAGTTTTTATAGTCTTTTATTTTCTTACACTGAAATTATTCTTTACTTTATCAATTGGCAAAGATGATTTTTTTTTTTCAATCAAGGGAAAGCAGTCACGTTCTTATGTTGACAGTTAATTATATAAGTTATTTAATTTTTTTTATTCATGCTTATAGCGAGAGTCTTTCTGAAGACTACATAAAAAAAAACTTTTATATGTCATGAGGTGATAGTTCGTTTCCCCAATTGTATCACCTGCTGTTACATAATATGATAAAATAATTCTACACACCCGTATAGGGGTCGAACTGGACAATTTCTGTATTGACAACTGTCGTTAATGGCGCTACTGTTCTGGTTGCATTTTTAGGAAGTAAAAAGTTCAGAGATGGTGATAATTTACCCTGATGTGAATTTTTTTTTGTACAAAATGTGAGTACAAAATACTTCATTATCCGACCACTTTATTAAGTCACGTCTGAGTGAAGTTATTTAAATTTTGTTATTTATGTGAAAAATATTGGATTCAGTGGAAATCGAGCGCCAATCAAAATGCGGTATATACCATTATAGGCACACATTAAATAATTTTGATTGCGTACCCACTTCCCGAGCTATTTGTGTATTCCACGCAAACATTTATGTCGACGGCTTTACAAAAATTTCCACTCAAAGGATACAAATATCGGTCGACGTATTAAAAGTTTATTAAATGCCTATTGAATGTGCTCACATAAAGAAAATAAAAGTAATACATAAATGAAGGTAAAAATAAAAAAAAACTGTATATAATATGTTCGGATACGATGCCTAATTGGCATTTTCCATTGAGTTTATCTATAAAAATAATGAAATCCGTTTATTCCTCGAATGTGTTAATACATTTAAATCCAATAGTTCATACGACTATTACGTCTAATCCGTTTTTTTTAGATCGAATCAAAAATTGTCATATTTTCCGACAAAACTTACTTTATTAATTTTTAAGTTTATTTTAACTACTTGTCTTGTACAGAATATAATTTTGAAACCTATTTTACCAACTAAATCGGTTTATAAGTAACACCTAGCAAAACATTTAGAAGCTACTTTGATGGTATTAGGAAAATATGACCAAATTTTATTTGGTTGGTCGTGTATTGTACTTAAATAGTTTGAAAATGTTAAGCCTTAAGACCGTATTAACGGAGTTCAGGTAAGTTGAAAGCGAGGGCTTTTACCGGCTCCAAACACTTAAGGCTCTTATCCTGCTTTTGAAAATTGTTTAATTGCCCTTATACAATACTTGAATAAAATGTAATTTGTGACTGCGATTTTAAAGAAATTAGAAATCATTTATGGTAAGGAATGGTAATTTTGTTAACATTTTATTGAACATGAATTCAGTACAATACAATTTATTTTGATTGGTATCGTACGCATGGAAGAAGTGAAATAGAGATACTTTATGCCACGTATAAAATTTCTAATCATAGACAATAAGGTTTATATATTATGAAAATTATTAATTATAATTTAATTAGCATATCTTAAATATTTTGGAAAATAAATATTGTTTTTGTCTATGGATTAAACTATAATAAAAGACATATTTGAAAAATAATCTGAGCTACGATATCTATGTACAATTTACGAATTTATGAATATTTATTTAAATGGTGTCGCACTATAAGAAAATAGAGTCATGTAATATTTTTTCAATCCTAAGACGCCTACTTAAGACGTATTTGCTGTAGCATGCTTCTCTTGGGATTTAAAATTTATATCTTAAAATGCCCGGCGCTAATCAGTAGCTAGTAGCTACCTGTGGCAGAGCATGTGGCGGGCGCGAGCGGCAGTCGCGCGCAGCCTTCCACGCGAGGTAGTTGTGTGGTCGTGTGACGCCGCCGTAAGCGGCTTTCGTACCAATTGCCGAAATATAAAACCGCGATAAATATTACATGTACGTTATAATTATAAGATAAAATATACATACAAAATAATATACAATTTGATTCGATTTTTAAACACTATCTTCAATTTAATATGTTACAATAACTTACTTTGATTGTACGAAATTCATTCAGTCAAAGATTCGGGACCACCTGTTGTTAGCGATTTGGAATAGTCCGGACAACGTCACGATCTGTTTACAAATGAGGGGCGCCTCCACCCCCTTAGCGGACCATGACGCAATGTTTTATGGGCACACTGTGCGAGCGTTACTATGGCGGAAAACAACATTCGTAGCCGCGTGAAAATAGATTTCCGTGTTTCCACCTGACTAATACCAAACATTCATTACACGGTCCTGCCATAGCCGGGTAAATAACGACGTGTTTGAAAAACTACGCACTCATATGAGTTAAGTTTGCAGCAACGGACGGATGCACTCGGATAAGTTTTTAAATCATATTTCTCCCAAACATATAAACTTGTTTTGAAATATTATACTATCACCAGCCCTGTTTTTTGCAATTTTATTACGTTAAAACAATTTTCTTTCATAATTTGTTGATTTGTAAATAATTTGTAATACTGTACTTTTTTTCAGATTTTTATTAAGCTCCCATAGAAAATGTATTGCTAAATTAAGTATAAGAGTCTTTTTATTCCATTGCTATGGATGTCTCATTATGTACAGACGATTTATTTTCCTTTTAAAATTGTTGAAAAAAAAACTTATTTTTCTGCATTTACACGTTGGGGACAAAGTTCCGAGAAAATCAGGGATCAGATAGGATGGAGTTACGGTAGTATCTACTATAAACTTTTTGACGAAAACAAATTAGTCAATTTATTACGCAAATGATAGTTTAAACAATAATTAATACTCATCTTGAGATTTTACAATGCCAACGCTTTATATAGGATAAGTAGCTTCCAAAAGATTGACTGACATTTGATAAAGATCGTAGGAATTCACAAAATCTTCAGCCCTTATCATAAATAAATAAATGAGCCTGTTGTATCAACGGACCTTCCCTTTTTAACTTGAATTGTAGTCACAAAATGTATATAGTCCTAGATATAGATAGAAACATTTTTAAAAATACATGTCCTCGTTACGGTAATTATTTTTACAGTAAACCAATGAAAATGTCTACAGTCGCGCTCTTTGTTTATGCGACACGGCTGTTTCATATCAAAATACAATGTTCAAATAAACATATCTAGCGCGAGCAAAAGTGATTAATCTTAAGTGATTTAGGAATTACGTTTGTGGTCGTACGTTAAAAACACATTGTGAACAAGAATCGTGAGGTGTTGTGACTTATCGTGACGTGTCGTGACGTAACAGAAAACGGATCGTACTGAGTGATAGCATTAAATGTGATGTGATGATGCGGCGAGGGAAAGCGCTGCTGGAAGGCAGCAGGCAGGGCTCTGTCGACGGCAACAGCAATGTTGCCAATGATAAGGAACTAGTGCACAAGTGTCACAGTGATCCAGGCGGGGGGAGAGCGCTGGGCGCAACGCCAAGAACGTACAGACATCGTTCAGCGTCGGGCGCTTTGAGGAAATGCGTACTGACCCTTGATGGATACTCATATGTTATAGGTAAGATAACATCATAAGAAATCTTGCACACTTACGAAACCCAATCGAAACCCAATATTCACAGAGTAATCAATTAAATATTCGAAATAGGTCATACTAATAACATAGGAAATTTTTGTTTTGAAAGACACCTACCATTGTTTTTGCGTAAATGTAGAAGATGTGCCATGCAATGTGATCGAAGCGAAAAGCATTTTAAATTAAAAAGTTGTAAATCAATATATAATAGGAACATGTAAAATTAAAATCAAAAATCTCTATAAACTCGTTGCAAGTTACCAGCTTGCCTGTTTATTGTAAACTCAACAGTTACGAAATATTATGACAACCTTAATAATAAATGTAATATGAATATCGAGGAATATAATAATTCAAGCTTTACAAACTTTCAGAATAGAAAACAAAACCAATTCATTATGAGAAAACAAAAAGTTTTCTTTCCCTACATTAATTTCCTGCTGCGTATTTTTCTTAACTGTTTTATTTAAAGTTATTTCAATATTTGTGCGTGAAGTTTGTTTAGGAATTACTCAATTTTCCATCGGAGTTGATCATGAAGTGTGTAATATTAGAATAAACTTCTCAGTATTAGATTCGGTAATTGGGTAAACATTGTTACATAACAGAGATCGTAACTATCTAAACCCAATTTAATACAAACTTTTTAATAAAAAGGTGCTTCAATGAAAGGAATCGACCCAATTATCCAATCCAATCCCGCAGTTTATACAAAATTAATACAGTTAATGATGTAATACAATATAAATGAATTCAAATTCGAAACAAATTTTTCCGGCTCAATTAAATGAATATTTCTCTTAATGAAAAATTCTAATTTAATTTATAAATTAATTGTAAATCCGCACAAACTTTAGACAGAGATGAAAAAATTATTAATATAATATATTCATCGATTCTGAATAACGAATACATTGAACTCGCGCAAAACAAACATTGATTCATACGAGCACGATCAAAGTTTACATTTCAAACCAAAATTTAATTAGAGGCAAATAAACAGAGGCGATTGTTGTACGTTTGTGGAACTGCGTTAGTTGTTTCTTTGCGTTTGCAAGAATGATGACGAGCGACTTGACGGATGCGTCACTGCGACGGATTTGTAACGTGTACCGCGTCAGAGATGCCAAATAGAGACGTTGTTGTCAAACAAATCGAAAGACGTGTAAAAAAGTAATGGAAAAAACAAAAATTAAATTTTTCTTTTAACATCGCAAACTCATTATCTAGCTTAATTTATATTAATACTTCTCTTAAACACATGAAAATTTCTTTCCACTTAAAAGTTATTTATTTATTGCCTGTTTGTTTTATTTTCTTTAATAAAAATAATAACTTAATTCTAGTATTATGTTTAACTTTAAACTTTACTTACTTGACTGTTATAATTGAAGGGCAATCAGTTGCATATGTTTTGTGGAGTACAATTTCTTGCTCAATTGTTTAATTAGCCCTTGAATAAAACATATCTTGACATAAATGTACCAAATATAATATATATACCAAATACCAAAATACTCCGTTGTGCACAACAATATCCGACTCATGTCCTAGCTCTTTGTTCTTTGTAATGAGACGAAACATTTGCAAAAAGTTGGCTTACGCTGTTCCGTTAATTGCTTGACTTCTTTGAGGATTCTCGAAAACATTACTGTTCCTTTTTCATTTCTCTGTTGTTTTATTTACTTAAAAATTACTTAAATAATTTATGTTCTAATTGAATAAATGACAACAAAGACTCACTTCTTTAAAGATCGAAAAGAACGCCATAGTGTTTTTGTTTTTTACGTGATTATTTTTACAATCGGAAATCGGTGATCGTGTGTGTAAATGTGATTTTATGATGAATTTTCTTCTGAATTCTAATAGTATGGATAGCATATTGTTGAAGAAAGAATATAAACTATATCAGTTCGTGAACCTTTATTAAAACTTCTTTTAAAACTCGCCTGCACTCTGCAAAGAACCGTCTTTGATACTGATAGATAAAAAGCTATGCGCTTGCTTTAAATAGACTTTTGAAAGATTATGATCCATTTAGGTCGCACACTTAAGAAAGTAAACTTAATTTTATCATTGTTAGCGGATCGTTTTATATTCAGATCGACCCACTTCTTAACAAAAGGATATTTTATAAACAGAATTATAAATATTGAGTTAAATAATTTATTACTGTATTAATTTTTTAATAAAATTATAAGCGACGCAATACAATTGGCGCATCCAAAGAGTGACTTTATCTTGGCACAGTACAGGTCATTTATCCACCGATAAAGCTTTGTAAAAAAAATATCTATGCAATGTTTGATTACAGTTTTGTTTTCTTTAATATTTAAGAATTCTGTAAAATAGAGTTTTGTGTGTTCCCAAAGTCGCACCCAGCACAGTTGTAAGTTGACTAAAAAATACCTGACTGTGTGTTCCCCGAAGGGATAGACAGATGTATAAGGCGTATTGATGTGATGGTGAGACTTTTTACTTTTAAATATTTATAGATTGAGGACCCCATATACTATGTTCTGCATAACTACGCTATGAACGTACGAGTCACCTTCTACTGTCGCGTTGTAGTAGAAACGCTTAAAGAATTTTCTCGCATTAAAAAAAAATAAAAGACTGAAAAAGAGAAAACAATTCCACAACATGAAAACTAAAGCCTTATTTCGATTCATAAGGTTGGCTGTTAAAACATTTCGGTCATGAAAATACATTATCGACATTTTCTAGTAAGCGGAAGTTGTTTCCAATATGCGCGGAAGTTCGAAGCCCCCTTGATGTGTGCTTTACAGCGCAGTAATGCAATCACCGAGATTATTGAATCACTGCCTACCCTTTGATGTCATAGTGCTAAGTAAATTTGAAATGATATAAAAATATAATTTTAAATAAACTATTTAGAATGAAGGTATTTAAATGAAACATTAATACTCATTATATTCATTTCTATTTTAAAATTCCGGAAATCTGTTGATGCGGACGAAAAGTGACCCTTTTCAGCTTTATTTCCAACACTTCTCAAATCAAAGGAACCCTACTTACAGTGCTATTAGCAAAAGAATTTTGTCAAAATTAAATTGACACTAACTACAAACTACAAAATGTACTATATAGGCAATTATCATTTAGTACTCGATAAAACAAAAATATATTACAAGACAATGATACACAATAATGGATGCGGTAACTTTATTACCTTAATTAAGTAGAGATTGTTCCACCAATGCAATATCCGTTTGTTCTGGGGCTGGTCGCGACCGCGACGTTGTATGATGTTACAGTGACGACGTCATAAACGTTATCAACCCGATAGTGTGTTATCAGATAACTGTGATGTAGGGTTAATCGAACGCGTTTGTTAGTTTGATTCACCGACCAGTTTCACACGTTGATAGTTGTTCAGATTGTACAGAATGTTCCATTTTTTCATATGTAAATATAAAGGTGTTGTTTGATTTTAGAAAAAAATGCAGGAACCGTTTCAAACGTTTATATTTTTTATATAAATATGCATTCATGACTAACCCAAAGAGCTAGGTAGATATTATGGACTATATTTTGTATAAGACAATTTTAAGATATTTGTATTATAATTTTATGTTATGTCGCTAAGAGTTTTTATTTCATAACTATTATAATAACTTACTCATTATATTTTTTGTTAATAAATCTATAGATAATTAAAATCATCCTGTACATTATATTCGTCGTAGTCATTGCATAACGTTTTTATTTTCCACATGATTACAAAGCTGTTTAAGCTCTTGCAATGTCACCATCGCTTTGTACATTTTTCTATCGCAATTATGAATATTGTTTCGACTATAACATAAGGTTAAATTGCTGCTAATTTTTTAATTTAAGAATGCATTCATATAATTATTTTTTATGTCATAGATTATGGTGTTCTCGGTTATTAATTTTAGAACATATTAAATTTGATATTTGTAATTCTATATGTAACATTCTATATGTATCTCTAAATAGTTGAAGGTTAACCTAACCTAACATACAAGATTATTTTGTTGCAAGGACATGGTTAGTGTCAAAAGTTGAATTGCGGATTCGAACCCAAGACCATGTTGCGCACGTTTCGCAGACCATACATCCCTTCTATTATTAGGCTATTGGGTGCTATTGACGATATTGGTTGAATTAAATATACTAATCAACTGATTATTATAAATAATATTTAGTGTTATTTTAAATAAAATTTTACACGCGTTAGCAAAAGTATAGCAAATAATCGACCTACTAACAGAAAACTCCCGACGTGTTAAATTACATATCTAATTGGTATAGGATTTCTAAATCGAATTGCACAAATCCATCGCAAGCGTTAATTTATTATTATAACTTAATTTAAACGCAATGGATGCCTAACTAGATCGAAATCCAGTTGCATTGTATCCTACCATTTATAGTCGTGCCTAGATTCCATGTATGGCAACTTGTGTAGTAGCCACTTTGATATGTTGAATTAGAAATATTATCATTCAATTTATTTTAAACTTTATTTCTTATAGAATAAATATAATATTGGATTAAGCGGGGTGTTTCACAGTGAGCGCCTTAATGCGCTAGCTACATTTTAAAACGGTGTCAGAATTACTTGCATTTGTGAGCACTTGTTCTGGTGATATGAATTTATTCACAAGTCTCAAATTATTGACAAAGATACATTTGTTTTATTGGCTTTTAGTGGCCATTAAGTCATGTATGATATGATATAAACTTATAAAATATGTTTCTAATACTTAATGTACCAGAATTGAAACAAACATTTTCTATAGAGTTAGTTGGAAGTTTTCTGTGTTTGTTCATTTAAAGTCTTAGACAAAAAAGTCTTTCCTACATAATGATTACAGTTATACGGATTTGTTTAGATGGGTAGAAATTGCGAAATATTATTTAAAATTTTATTGTTCAATTTATATCATTCTTGTTGTACATGACATTTGTTTCGTTTTCGGGTTTTATTTTTAAAAGAGTCCTATTCAAAAATGATTAACAAAACATTTCACAGTGATCAAATTTCAAAAGAGATCTGTAATCAAGTTCAAAAAAATGTCAGTGAAAATTTAATATAACGATATTAAATAATTTACTTCCATTAAAACACTTTGAAGGTAAATCTCATATCTGAAAACATAAATCTAGAATAAATATGGCGGTTTATTTAGATAGACGAACTGTAAATTGCCTTTGCTAAGCAATCGAAGTGCTCGTCTGACCTTCGAATCACTCTGTAGCTATTTTAAATAGAAAATTTCTATTAAGTTTATTTGTTGTTTATTTCAAACGAGGACATTTAGTTTTATACCAATACGATATTCCATTAAATAGAAAGGCATTGCTCAAATTGAATGTAAAGATCTCATTTCAGGGTTTTGTTCTGTTTATAAACTCAATATTTTTTTTTTTATTTTGTACCCTTTCAATTACATAAATATCGATGGCCATTGAATCGATTTACGTTTAAAATAAAATTATATTAAACTGTTTAAGACTTGTGATCTCTGTCTCACGAAGTTAAACACACTCCGCGTTGTCATTCTCAAGATAGCCGCGCATAAAATATATAAAAATTCCTGGCTTTGTAAAATTTATCTAATGATATAAAATATTTTTACGGATCCCTCCGAAGTATGTTAGGCGTGACTTTAAATGATAGAATGAGAAATAGTGTTATAAGGGAGAAGTGTGGCTTA
>JAABKM020000001.1:7577563-7625424 GCA_016277805.2 Papilio aristodemus | reverse complement strand
TATGTATGTATGTATGTATGTATAGATTAACAGTTTATTAATGCATATATTATATTTTGCTCTATGAATATGCCACACATCAGTTTTCGTTTACCAGTCCACGGCTGGCCTTAATGATCTTCTAATTATGGTCTCTGATTGGTTCTAATTGATTACATCTAGCATTATTGATCGATGATATCCGTCTTTCAATTTCAAAAGTGTGTTATTAGGCAATTGGTATACTTAACTTCAAGAATTGAGTCGTTACCGAAATGATTAAGATTAAAAATAGGACGTGGTATTTTGCGCTAATCAGATTTTTTTTATTTTTTAATGACCAAAATAAAAATGTTAAAAAAAAATGTTTTACTCTTTCTTTTGTTGAATCTGCTTATAACAACACAGTGTATTTTTAAGACATTTTTCAGAGAGTTGGAGTAATCAACAGAGGCATGAACCTGATATTTTTAAACTTAAAATATGGTATCCTAAACTAAATTCGGCGTTGTTTTACGTCATTTTTACAACTGCATGCGAATTTATTGCTGTGAAATACGGCCCCGCGCCAACGCCGTATTTCAAACGAGTAAAATATAGCGTTAAAATATCAATGAGCATTACGTAATTCGGAGCGTAGCGCCAATTAAAGTTGGAGCCGACGTATATAAATAAACGTGCGTGACATGGAGCTGGTAAAGTAAATCTGTTCAACTACTAGAGGTACCTAGTCAATTTATTAAAAAAAAAAAAAAACAAATGAGTAATAATTTAAGCACATTTTTATTGATTCTTTTACTAGACATTGTAAATTATATCGGTGACGTATTTCGTCTAAAATTCAATGAAGAATCGTTTATGAGGTACTCGTAGTTTAAGGAAAAACATACGTATTTTAGTATATTATTCCATATTTCATGGGAATATCGACTGTAATACCAAAACTGTTTGTGTAAAACGAACGAGGCGGTTTTCACGCAATGAATATTAAAAAAATGTCTTCTGACGTCTGTCTTTTGCTCTACATTTTAATATTTATCTTCTGCCTCGGAGGTGCAGTTGTATCATGGTACGGTCCCATTGCTGAGGTCTCGTGTTTGAAACCCAGGTCGAGTAAAGTTATAATATTTTTTATCGACTCAATTTCTAACCGAAGTTTAGAATTTGTGCCCGATATGGTGATAGGCACGCCCACTAACACATCACGGGACGAATAAAATTGGGAGCATTAGTTGCACCTCTGCCTACTCCTCCGTGAAGCACAGGCGTGAGGTAGGTTATTTTTCAAATATGTTTACGTAAAGATAACTATTGATTGACATGGAATGTCATAATCTAAGTGACTCTATGGTGTTCAGGTGTACTTTGTTACTCTATGGTGTTCAGGTCCGATATAGATTAGAACTGGAGCCATTTTAGTTTGAGTACGTAGTTGTGTTTGAGAGGCTGTTACTGTTGCCGTTGTAGCGCCCTCGTAAAGTGCTATCGAATTTATATGCCAGCACACACTGCCAGTGTATTGCAGTTTGTTTAACTGTGGCAAGAAATTCACAGTAACCTAAATCTTTATCATATAACAGTTGTTACGACTACGTTAATTTATTTAGACAATATAATAAGTATAGGTGAAAAAATCGATGTGAAATTATTACAAAGAAAAATAAAATTTAAATGTTTATAAAATTTTATTCATAGGTTCTGGACTCTCTCCGTATACCCGCGATGGGTTTTGGAAAAAAAATCAACTTTCTTTTTTTTTTGAAACACCAAAAGTATTCTGTATTCAAAAACATTTATTAGAAATTATAAAACAAAACACTGTTTTTATATAAAACATCTATTTAAAAATAGTTTTCAAGGTATGAAATTATCTTGGGGTAAAAGAGTTGTGTAGGTAAGTAATACCAAATGACATGGCCCCCTTATTAATAATGGATTTGTCTCTTTACAGGCATCTCATTTATTACAAAGAAATCAAGAAGATAATACAGCTACATGTCGCGCCTAACAAGGCCTTTGAGTTGAATCTCGGAGCGACATGCGGTTGGTTTCATTTTATTAAGGCGTTTCACAGTACAATGCCTCCATTTGCAGTATGTCATGGAATTGATAAGTAATATGTTTGGTAACATTTCGAACTCGCTTCTGTAGTTTTCAATTTATTGTTGTTACATTTTATCAATGTTACAGTTGTACAAATGACAATTGGATTTTTTGGTTTTCTATTTATGGTGACTACGTTCGATACTAAATATTCTCATCATAAAGAAATCATCTCATCATAAAGAAGAAGAATCATAAAGAAGAACTTCCCCGAAGAGTCTCATTTAAAATTCTCTTACGAAAAATCATTCAACAATCTAAGACTCATTTTTTTATACTAAAAGATAGCAAACGAGCAAGCGGTACAACTGATGTTAAATGACCGCTGCCATTGACATCTGTGTAAGTAGGTGGTGTTTACTTAATATTCAGTAATTTAAACTTAAAAATACTTCATTTCGCACGTACTCTTAAATCAAAGTTATTAAAATTATTCTAGAATTCTTACAAATCTGAAGAAATTAATTTTCAAAATGTACATGTTGGAGTAAAGCGTGCATGAGACATTTTAAGTTGCAACAGCTTTGGCGCGCTCGTTAGAGAGCATTGTCCTATTCTATAGGTGTAATACAATATTCTCAACAATTAGCCGGTCTATTTTGAAACTAGTTTTAAGCACGCCGCTTTGTGCGATCGAGTTTTGAGTCACGCCGCCCCGTCTCCTTGTATGTATGTATAGCATTTGATATAGTAATTGTTTTTAAAGCCAAGATAAGAAGTTTAAAACATAAACACATAAATTACCTAATACACTAATTCTATATTTTCACCATTATTATTATTATTATTATTTCTTTCATCTCCATTTTAAATTTTAAGTATTGATATAAATTTATTAATTAATATTATAACATATACATATTTACTAATGTTATTGAAGATAAAACCAAACGATAAAAATCACTCACAATCCTGCTTGTTTTTTCATCCAGACTGACTAGAATTTCTTATCATTATAAAATTTGCAAAACATTTAAATGTAAATGTTGCTATCCTTAAATTTTAAAAAATCTATTTCCCTATAATTAACAACACATGATGTATTAAAATTGATTTTGCAATACTCGTTTGAAAACAGCGATTTAAGTCTTGCTGTACATTAATGTCACAATTTATAAATGTACGTTATTCCAAACTTAGCAATCCATCGGCGGTGCTGTAAGTGTAAATTACTGATTCACTAATGGATTACAAGTTGATTGACTTTAATCAATGCTGATTAATGAAAATATATGTTTTTAATTATTCCTTTTACATTGCGGCTTCAAAGGCATTCACGTCAATTGGCTTTAATAAATACGATTTATGTAGTCATTTACTTATTACCCGATTGATTTATTTACTTGCATTTAGTAAAAATATATCCTATAACCACTTCTAATATTTTTGTTTCCTTTTGATTGTTTTATGTTAGTAGATATAATTACTTAACATAAAATATAGTACCGTTGTAACGTATATTTACAATAAACTCACTAAAATTGTTGTTAATAATTAAATTTGTCTTACGATAGAAACCTTTACTAATTTTCCTGATGTAGGTAAGTTAGATTATAATTTGCAATTAATAAGTTGGAAGATTTCCAATTCAACAAAACATCAAATACGATGTTAAGTAACTATCAGTGATGAGCCGTAATCAACGACCATGATGAATGTGTAGATGTATAGATGTAGGTCGTGTGAAGTGAAACTTCATAATCTCTGCTTTCACATTTAAGTTGCGGGCGTGAGTGTATATTACATCAAACATGACTTCGAATATAATTTAATAATCAATTCCGAACGTACATACCTATTATATATACAGCTTGTGAATAATTCACAAACACAAATGAAGTTACCCTCAAGTAAAGCGAAGAGCAAATTCTATCCGTCCTTAGCGTCAGAAAGACATTAATAATGTAATTACGTTTTGACTTACGTATGGATTAAATATTGTAAGTCAGATCATAAGATTTTAATTAAATTGAGGTAGGCAGAGAAATATTAAAGATTGGTTTCTACGATGGTAACTACTTCTATCTTCACATTCTTATAAAAATTACCTAGACATTTTTTAACGGCAACTAATTAAGCCAAATTTTCCTATCGACCTCGTTCGTGCAACTAAAATGACTGGAATGTATATTCGACTGTTTTAGAGAAATTTCGTAGTTCGATCGTAAAATTCTTGCAATAAATTTTATCCTTTCTCAAACTAAGTTAAGCGACATTTCTTTGTAATGTTCTTGGAAAATGTGTAAAAAGATTTTCTCCATTTTAAAAACATCACATTTAAGGAAAATAAAAACGATCTTAATTGATGATGTGAAATAAATACACAAATATTATGTCAATATATTACACTATTGAACAACTTTCAGTACCAATGCCTCGTGTGCCTCAATTGGAACATTTTCTGCATCTAAAATGTCTCTGAAAACAAAAAAAATCTTATGTTCATACTGTTGCACGTACGTATTGTCATCAGTGCTATAGACTCAGCTCATTGAATATTATAAAATCATCAAAAACAATTTGCAAGAGATGCAAGCAAATGCTTATTTTATATGTTTATTGTATTGATTGTGTATGTTATTTCATTTCAGAAGATACATCCGTAATTTCTACATTGTTTTCGTATGTAAAAGCCACTAACATGCGGTTAGAAGCTAACAAGGTAGCCTTTGTGAGCACAGCGATGTATGTTTAACTAAAAGCTTGTGAATTCATTGAATTATGTGAATTAAGTTATTTCAAAGTGTGTTTAAACTATGATAATAGAAAAAAGTAAGGTAATATTCACACTTTTACAAATATAAATGTCAGTTTACACATTTCTATACCTTACTATATAAAAACTTTTATCTGAAGCTAATTCCGACTAAGAGTTAAAACAATCTGAACTGTTCAACTTAAATAATATATTTACCCGATATTCTTTGGCGAAAAAACGCTTCCAATGACGACTTCTAACTTTCCGATGACATATTCAAAGTAGGTTAAGTCTAAATTGTAAATGTTATTTTTGAAATTAATAACCGTTACGTATGATGTACCATCATGCCACCTGAAATAAATTCAACATGGAATTTGTAAGACAGGAATCAAAACATACGTAATAAAAACATAGATAGTAGTCTGTAGGAGTTACAAGTCCAAAATTGATGAATGGTTCTAATTATATTCTTCATATTATATATTACTGTTCTTATTATCTGTATATTTACAAAGGTTAGCCGATAGACGAATAAATTTATGGATTTTTTAACACCTCTAAAAATATCTTATATTTATGTCCATCAATGTGAAGAAACATATCCGATAAGATCTCTCTTATGTTTATCTTTTATCGAAATATGTATGTTTTTCAGATAATCATTAGGTTTCTTAACAGTTCCAAATCGATTATCTTGTCTTCAATATTATTATCGGTTAAACTATAAAACTATAAACTTTATATGTTGTATATTTGAAATACTTTTAACAATCAAATCATCTAATCTGAATACTTTTAGTACAGAAATTTGTAGAATTTTCATAGATAATATTGTTCTAATAGGTGTTTTGTTAAACAACTCACTACATTGTTAAAAATGAAAATAACAAACCTTTCAAATGCAAAAACGTCAGTATTCAACGCGACCGAATCGTATCTGCCGTGTCTAAATGTCGGTTCAGTCCGCAGTTGAGCCAAAGCTTTGTACACTTTAAGATGACTTGTTTGCGCTGCTTGTTGTACTTCTACGTTCAAAGTTTCGTAACCCTCAGCTACAGGCAACCAAGTCTTATCAGCGGATGAAAAGCCTTTGAAAATGAAATTGGATTAATTACCTTCTTTTCCATTTATCATTCTTTTTCGTTTAACCCGCATTTATAAGTTTAATTATAAAACTAAATCTTAATCGTAAATATTTATCACATTAATACCTGCATTTTTCTCTGCATTCCATTGGAATGGAGTTCGTTCCGGATCTCTAGATTCAAGCCAGTAATTAATTGGGTCATCCGTATTGCATCCCCTCGGATCAACTGTATCTTCCCAGCTAATATAACCATCTACCATTCCTATTTCTTCACCCTATAAAAATAATACAGAAAGTATATAAAATATGTCTATGACAACATAATACTAAAACTAGCTAAAGCAACTCAGGATTAAATTAATCGGGTCCCCTTCTTACCCCAAGACATATTTAGTCATAAAAACAATAATTTCACAAACTACAATATCCTGGGCGAGGGAAACCTCATATTTCCACAATACGTCTTTACAATTTTATTTAGCTAAAAGAAAAATCAATCTTACCATATACGTAACAGCTACACCTGGCAGCAAAAGAACTAGCATATTAATACCATCAACTAATTCAGGGCTAAATCTAGAAGCAACTCTATTATTGTCGTGATTTCCAGCCTGGAAAATGTATATAAATGCATTGAAATTTGATAAAATTAATAAATATAATGTGTAATTGATACGTACCACCCAATTTGCTAACTTATCAACTGGTTTAAATGTAAGGAATTTGTCGAGGGCATATTTAATTTCTGCTGCTGAAGATGATCCATCAACATCAGTTATCAGATTGAAATTAAATGGCATTTGTGCGCCTTCTCGCTCTCCATCACCAAAGTACCTCATCGTGATCTCTGGACTTGCATAAACTTCGGTCATCATAACTCGAGTCAGACCATCCTTGTCTTTAAATTCATCAAAGAGTGCCCTCCATTGATAAACCATGTCATAAGTTTCCTCTTGGTCTATCGTGTAAATATGATCTAAATAATTATGACTCTCAGGATCTTCAACATTGTTACCCGACAGTGGTTCATCAGGATACCTGCCACCAAACTTTTCTTTATCCACTTCAAAAAGATGAGCCACTGCGTCTACTCTGAAGCCAGCCACACCTTTGTTTAACCAGAATCTGAGGACATTTTTCATTTCATCAACTACTTCTGGATTACGGTAATTGAAATCTGGTTGTCCAATAGCAAATTGATGCAGATAATATTTTCCAACTTCTTCCCTATATTCCCACGCACTCTTTCGAAATACACTATTCTGTTCAAATTAGAAAGAACAATTTAGTAAAACAATCACATTCGATTTGACTATTAAAATATATTAGCTTAAGTAAATTAGACTGTTTGATTAAGTATTGCAAGATAAGCAATATATCTAGTTTAAAAGGATAAATGGCCAACAAAATTATATTGGCCATTTATCCAAATTTTGAAACTGTTGCCAATCAGTACAGATTATAAAAGACGATAATTGTTTGTCGAATATTTAAATATTGATTACCCAATTATTTGGTGGATGTAATGTTCCATTTTCATCAACAACTCCATCTTCCCACATAAAGTAATCATAATACTTTTCATTGCCTTTCAACGCTTCTTCAAACCAAACACTTTCATTGCTTCCGTGATTCGGAACGAAATCGAGGACAATTTTAATATCTGCAATGAAGTATAATTATTGTTTTATGATAAACGAAAACATAAATTTTCAAAATATCTCATACAAAATGATTCATAAAAAATATAAGAATTACCTAATTCATTTGCTTTAGTCACTAATCTATCGAAGTCTTCCATGGTGCCGTAATCATCATTAATTGCATAAAAGTCAGATATGTCGTAACCAAAGTCATACATCGGTGATTGAAACATTGGAGAAAGCCATGTTGCTCCCACACCGAGTTCTTTTAGATATTCTAATTTAGATGTTATTCCTAAAATAAAGAAATCGGCTCACTGATGTTAAAACAAGAAAGAAACAAATAGATTTAAAAAATAATAGTACTGTACAAGAATAATTTAACCCCAATTAATTTTCTTATCACTATACTTTTTTCTCCCCATGATCTCTGAAAAAGATGCATGTTCTCAAATTATGTTTATCGTCAAATGTGATATGGAAAAAATATTTATTATTTTTCACAATTTATTAAAAATTAAAAGGTTGGATCCTCCTTGTAGACATATAAAATGTCTATGTGAGGAGGTCCCGCTCTTACATATCAAAAAGTTTATAAAATATACATAAAATGTGTGCGTTTGTATGTAGTTATATGTATATGTATGTATGTTATATAGATTTTAGAATAGAATTTATTCAAACATTTTAGTTGATACCGAAAAAAATTCAAAGTCTATGGATACATTAGAGTAATAAACAACATCAACATGTCTTTGAAAATAAAATAAATGAAAACTTAGTCCTAATACAATATTTGACTTACCATTGAGATCACCAATACCGTCACCATCACTATCCATAAATGATCTGGGATATATTTGATAGAATATAGTCGTTTCCCACCAATCTGAATCTTTAGCATGCTTTGTTCCTTGCGCAAACAAAAATAATATTGGTAAAAGAATAAAGCTCCTAGTTTGGACACTGAAAATATATATTAGAATATTAAATGAAAGAAAAAGTTTATTTACAACAAATAACACGACTTACCTCATGATGATTGTTATCAAATTGTTGTTCAAATAATTCAAAACCACTTTATATACTTTGGACAATATAATCTCAGATATTTTGATCAGCGTATACTTCAAATGATACTAGCACATGATAAGCGGATAACTCATCTTTCTTTAGATATTACCTACATGATGCTGTTCAAAGATACAGTAATTTTGCATTTCTTACAAGGATTAATACTCGGTAGGGCATTTCATGATCAAATCTTTGAATCTGTTAAACGTTATAAGGTGCTGATGAAATTTATCAAATTAAAGATTTAAAGACGAACCATTGCTAGGTAAAATAAAAGAAAGGTTTACTTAATAATCATAAATATCTTTATTAATTATTGAATAACTTTCAATACCAAGGATTCGCGACCGTCCATTTGAACATTTACTGCGTCGACGACGTCCCTGAAAAAAAAGATTGGTTCTTAATTAAAATGTAATTTTTCCCATTTATTCTGTTTCCTATTTGAATGTTAGTTAAAATTACAAACATTGTATTTACATCATGCTTATGATACAAAGACATAAGCCTACTTTGTACCTTAAGGCCACTAATTTGCGGTAACGCTGTAAGCAACGGTAACCTTTCAGAGAATAGTAAAGTGTACCTCACTAAAAGCCATGAATTTGTTAATCCCTATACTGAATATTTATGTTACGATGACAAAATGCTTGTATTTCATTGTATATTGAATTCTATTCATTTTGTTGATGATTGTAGTATTTTTGTAAAATTCATTGCCGTAATTAAAATTTCAATCATTTTCAAAATAAATGTAAATCCTTTAATATTTTACAGATCATTCAAAATTATTTGAATATTATTTTGAATGATCTGTATAATATTAAAGGATTTACATTTATTTTGAAAATTTTGAAAGACAGAAGATCCTCACAGACAAAACTCAGGTAAAATATGTCTATCTTATTTAAGATAACTGAAGCCAAAAACTTGAAATTTTTTATTGCCATATATGCTGTATTTCTGTAAATGGAAAATAAACCACGTTATATTTACCCGGTATTCTTCGTCGACTGGACGCTACTAACGATGACTTCCAGCTGCCCCGTGACATTTTCAAAGTAGGTCAAGTCTAAATTGTAAATTTCATCTCTGAAATTAATAACCACTACGTAGATCTCACGATCGTGCCATCTAGAAAATAAATTGAAAACCATTTCTGAAAGCTGTCTTTAATAATACAGTAAAAGAAGTGACTTGTGGCAATATAAATAATTTAATATAATATTTATTTTAATTATGCTGCCCTTTTGACGCTTCTCCTCTCTCTTCACTCATTCACTTCGTCTCACAGTTTCAACATATTAAGCTCCACTGTAAATCGATAACACTTAAATACCGATTTAATTCTTTCTCCTCTACACAAATGAAAATTGAATTTAACCGTATCTCTTTTTTCTCAGTTTATTTTAACTTTATTTGGGATGATTCCGTAAAAGTATACATTGAAATCAAAAATAACTAACCTTTTAAATGCCAGAACGTCTGAATTGAGCGCGACGGACTCGTACCGGCCCTGACTAAATGCGGGTTCCGTCCGTAGTCTAGCCAAGGCCTTGTACACATTTAGATGACTCCTGTCTGCTAGACTTTGCACTTCTACATTTAGAGTTTTGTAACCTTCGGCTACTGGCAACCAAGTTTTATCAGCTGTAGAGAATCCTAAAGAATGATAAAAAAAAAACTTGAAAAAAATTGGAAACCACGAAGAGGAACGTATGAAAACTCTTTTTGACTTTTTATTTTGTTTTCCTGATGATCACTAAGAAAACTACAGACAATGATTTAAGGTTTCTTACTAACTAATAACTACAACCAGGTATTTAGCATAATCATTTTGTACAAAGATATATTTCACCTGCATTTTTGTCGGCACTCCACTGGAACGGTGTTCGCTCGGGATCTCTGGATGCAGTCCAATAGTTTATAGGATCATCAGTGTTGCAACCACTAGGGTCCACTGTGTCCTCCCAACTGACGTAACCGTCTTTCATACCAATTTCCTCACCCTATAAAATAGTTTTACTTAATAGTAGAAAACTGTTAAGTACCAACATTATGAGTTAACACTATACAAGAGGCGATATTTAATTAATAAGGTGTACTTAAAACGCAGATTATTTTTTTTATTATTTTACCTAAATTAGTTTCAATATTTTTTATGGCCAATAATTCTTACCATGTACGTAACAGCGACGCCAGGCAGCAAAAGTACCAGTATATTAATACCATCAACCAACTCAGGATTAAATCTTGAACCAACTCTGCTTTTATCATGATTCCCGGCCTAAAAAAACATAGAATATAAATGTTAATACAATTGAATGTTTTTGGGAATTGCTATAATCATGAATTTCATTATTGTACTTACCACCCAATTAGACAATTTATCAATTGGTTTGAAGGTTAAAAATTTATCGATGGCATATTTAATTTCTGCAGCTGATGAAGATCCATCAACGTCAGATATTAGAACAAAATTAAACGGCATATGAGCGCCTTCGCGGTCACCTTCTCCGAAATACCTCATTATGATATCTGGACTACCATATGCTTCAGTCATCATAACTCTTGTCAGACCATCCATATCTTTAAAGTCTTCAAAGACGTCTCGCCATTGATAAACCATATCATATGTTTCGTCTTGGTTTATTGTGTGAATATGATTTAAATAATCATAACTATCAGGATCTTCAGTGTTACCAGATAATGGTTCATCTGGATATTTGCCTCCAAATTTTTCCTTATCTACTTCAAACAGATGCGTTATAGCATCGACTCGGAAACCAGCTACACCTTTGTTCAACCAAAACCTAATAACATCTTTCATTTCTTCAACTACTGCTGGGTTTCTATAATTAAAATCTGGCTGACCAATAACAAATTGATGAAGATAATATTTTCCAACTTCTTCTCTGTACTCCCAAGCACTCTTACGAAACACGCTAACCTGTTAACAAGTAAATATCTTAAACAACCGGTAATTTTCAATAAAAGACTGTTTATTTTAGTATTACTATTTTGAAAATGAATTCAAATATTTTATTGCGTCAATTATAAATGTAATATTTACCCAATTATTAGGCGGATGTAATGTTCCATTTTCATCGACTACTCCATCTTCCCACACAAAGTAATCAAAATATTTCTCATGACCCTTTAACGCTTCTTCAAACCAAACACTTTCATTACTACCATGGTTCGGTACGAAATCAAGTACGATTTTGATATCTATAAAATAACACGGTATTATTTTATATAAGTTGTACCATTATTATTTATGGTTTACTTTATATTCAAACAATTTAGTAAAATTTTACCTAATTCGTTAGCTTTTGCCATTAAATTGTCAAAATCTTCCATAGTGCCGTAGTCGTCGTGGACTTCATAAAAATCAGAAATATCATAACCAAAGTCATACATCGGCGACTTAAACATCGGGGACAGCCATGTTGCACCGACGCCGAGCTCTTTTAAGTATTCTAACTTAGATGTTATACCTAAGAATAAATCATACAATAAACATATCACATTGAAAAACAGTTATATAACATATAAAGATAGCTATTGTTACTAAGCAGGTACAAATAGGCACGTATGCGTTACCAGAAACTAGTTTTTATTTAAAAACGTTAATTTATCTTTAAATTCAAGTGAGAACCAATGCTGGTTAAATTACAAACTAGATGATCAAAACCGTTCTTAGATTTTTATTTTTATTATAATTTAAAGGAAACTGAAACCCTTGAGTTAATTTATTAAGTAATTTCACTCACCATTAAGATCGCCAACTCCGTCACCATCACTGTCCATAAAAGATCTCGGATAAATTTGATAAAATATAGTTTTCTCCCACCAATCTAACTCTCTCGCATCTTTTGTTGCTTTAGCAAGTAAAAATAGTAAAGGAAGAATAATTAAAGTTTTCATCTTGACCTTAAAATATAATTCAGAAAATATATATGGAGTTCGTATTTTTCTGCTGTATTTCAAAATATATTTATTTCATATAAATAAAGACGTTCATTACCTTGTCAAGTCAATTTACATCAATGAAATCCGTCTTATATATCTTGAAGAAATATCTGAAAGATTGTGACAGACAGTAATACTTCAGGTGTTCTGAATAATCTGATAAGAATTCGGACCCACAGAGCAAGTGTAACTTATCTCCAAGGAGATACGCCAAGAAATCTAGAAAACTCG
Source organism: Papilio aristodemus (assembly GCA_016277805.2). NCBI lineage: Eukaryota > Metazoa > Arthropoda > Insecta > Lepidoptera > Papilionidae > Papilio > Papilio aristodemus. The sequence goes on along the minus strand of JAABKM020000001.1, from coordinate 7,612,631 downwards.
TATTTTATTCGGAAAATTTATTAACCTCACAATTCATTACATCACATTCGACTTAATTGTATTATATAGTGGTCTTTACTACTAGACGTCTCATCTTTATTCCATAGTCTCGCTCTTCTTTGGGAAGAATCCGTATTACATTCCAGTCTTATGGAAATCATAGTAAATAAAATTATTCAGCTTTCGTGCTGTAGTAATTTATGCTGTTATTAAAAATGATTGTGAGAATTTACATTGAGAATTTCTCTTCAACTCTTTTCTCCATGTCCATCTTAATTATTATCGCTCATAGTCATAAGGCTTTTTTCATTGAAAGATATGTAATTCCTCGTTTATTGTACATTAAAGGATTTGAAAAGTTTGCCATTGCCACTTTTTCCCATATCATTACGTTGGTACATTTAAGAAGAATGATTTGGATAACATATTAATTCAAAAATTAAACTCTCAACCTTCATTTATAACAAAGTTGAGGTAACATTAATCCACTAATATATATGTATATTCCAGGAAAACGAACTTAAACGTTTTTTTATTTATATTTAATCATTTTTTTTTGATAAAAGAATAAAAAAAATACATTGCAAAGCGATTTTATTTACGTCAAAAGTGTATCATACTTAAACTTATATGTAACAAGTTTATTTCGTTGGATCACAGTAAAGTTTTTTTTTTCAAATGTTGCTTTTAAATAATCAGTTCAAGTGCTTGAGTACGAGTCCTTCATATCCAACAACTGGAAGAGCAAATGCAGGATACGTTTCTCTGTAACCAAAACAAATAACTAGTAAATTAACTTACCTTTACAATTAATGAAAAGGTTGCCACATAAAGTTTAATCTCTTCGGTTAGTTTGAATATTGTTTCCCGACCAATCCGTTGTATTTCAGTAATAAATGAATCTAATGCAGTCAGGGTAAAAAAAAATTCACACTAGATGAATACGAAATGATAATCATTATCATGGCCAATTCTAAACTCAATATACAGTTATTAATTACTATGATTTTTTTAAAGTTTTCGTAGTTATACAAAAATAAATCAATAGTATTTACCCCTCGTCTTTCGGTGACTGTAGGCTGCTGACAACAACGGTCACGTCTCCATGAATATTTTCAAAGTACGTCAAGTCCAAAGTATACTCGTTCTCCCTCATGTTTATCACCACCAAGTAATGTTCGCCCTGATACCATCTGAAATCACATTAAAAAGAAAAACAAATAGAGGATCCTAATTAAAAACAAATATTATCCTCTGAGGGGAATTAAATATTAAATTGATAGGTCAAAATTCAAATACTTTTGTTACTATTTTTCATTCGCGCCTCTTTTTGTATGAAAGTTTACTTTTCTGTCATGCTTTTAAAAATAATTTTTGGACGACTTAAGTTTAATGTAAACGCAGTAAATTATATTTAATTAAAATTGAAGTTTTTACCGTCTGAAAACAAAGACATCGTTGTTTAAAGCCAATGAATCGTAATGCCCCAATCTGAACACATCGTCTCGTCGCAGATCAGCTAGAGCCTGGTAAACTTTTAAATGAGATTTTTCTGCTGCTTTCTGAACTTCAACATTTAGTGTCTCGTATCCCTCTGCCACTGGTAGCCAAGTTTTCTCAGCGGTGGAAAATCCTGCATATTTTACAATATTATTAAATAATAGATGCACTTAGAATAACTTTTACTTAACAAAAATTAATACAGGAAATTAATACCGAATAATCAAATCTATGTTAATATTAAACGATATTGAATCGAACAGCATACCGGCATTTTTCTCCGCATTCCAGTGGAATGGAGTCCTTTCCGGATCTCTGGAGCTTTTGTAGTAATTGATTGGGTCATTTGTATTACATCCAGAGGGATCAACCGTATCTTCCCAGCTTACTTCGCCGTCTAACATGCCAATTTCCTCTCCCTTTAAGATAAAATATTAATTTCTTTTTACATTAACCTTGACAACATTATTTGTAGACATTATAAAATACATACCATATAAGTAACGGCAACGCCAGGAAGCAAGAGAACAATCATATTGATCCCGTCAACCAACGATGAGCCGAAACGGGTGGCCATGCGACTGTTATCATGATTCCCAACCTATAAAAGATAAAAAACATATGACTACATATCTCACACCTGTATATCCCGAAAGTATAGGCAGAGGTACAGCTCGTGCACTCACATAAGAAAGATATGACTATCGATAAATTGAGAAAAACAAAATGACACACTTTAACAAACACTTGCTTACGATATTACTTACCACCCAGTTGGACAATTTATCTACCGGTTTATAAGTTAAGAATTTATCTACAGCACGTTTAATATCTGCAGCGGACGAGGAAGCATCTACATCCGTGATCAAATCAAAATTAAAAGGCATTTGAGCTCCCTTTCTCTCTCCTTCACCGAAATATCTTACAACATTTTGTATCGTAGCGTACACTTCTGTCATCATTACTCTTTGTAAACCATCTTGTGCAGAAATTTCATCAAATATATCGCGCCATTCATAAACCATGTAATAGGTTTCGTTTTGGTCCTTCGTGTAAATATGCGATAGATAATCATGAGAATCGGGATCAACGTCGAGTCTGCCTGAAAAAGGTTCATCAGGATATTTTCCACCGTATAGCTCTTTATTCACTTCGAATAAACAATTCACAGCATCAACTCTAAATCCTGCGACACCTTTGTTTAACCAAAATCGAATAACATTCTGAAACAAAAATACAAATTAAGTAAGGTCATCTCGTCTTTGAATTAAAACAGTAAGAAATAAACTCTATGTCCGCAGGAGGTATCCTTATCATTGTATAGTTAATTGGACTCACTATTTTAGTTCAGCTGAATTAAAAACTCTGAGTGGGATTCAATTTAAGGCAATTCTGTGTAATTCTTTACTTTTTTTTTCATAAATACACTTTAATGAGTTCAATATCCAACCACTGTACACATAAAAATTAACAATTTTTAAAAGTTACGTAACAAAATATCCAACCTTTATTTCTTCAACAACATCTGGATTGTGAAAGTTCAAGTCGGGTTGTCCAACGACAAACTGATGCAAATAGTATTGGCCAACTTCTTCTCTGTATTCCCAAGCGCTTCCTCGGAAATGACTTCTCTAAAACATACAAATATTTTAAAACATCCCATAGTTCTGTTCGATTTCATAACAATAATTCAATATATTTAAGAACAAATGTATGACATAGCTGTTTTGAATATTTTACCCAATTATTTGGCGGCTGCATGTCTCCATTTTCGTCAACCACGCCGTCTTCCCAAACAAAATAATTGTAATATTTTTCGCTACCCTTGAGCGCTTCTTGAAACCACATACTTTCGTTCGATGTATGGTTTGGTACCAAATCTAATATTACTTTTAAATCTGAAATAATGATAAGAAAGCTATAAGCTTAAAGCATTGAAAGTTTGATTCAATAAAGCAAATTTTAAATATTCCTTTAGATTTTTTTTATTATAATTTCTTACCTAGCTGAGTAGCTTTTTCAAGGAGGGCTTCGAAATCATCCATTGTACCGTATTCATCATGAATAGCGTAAAAATCTGATATGTCATATCCAAAGTCGTACATTGGTGACTGAAATATTGGCGAAAGCCATATTGCTCCAGCGCCGATCTCTTTTATGTGTTCTAATTTCGAAGTAATACCTAAACATTTTAAAAATTTAGTAAATTGATTTTTTACTAATCATTTTATAATACAGTTTCCACTAATTATTTGTATACCATTAAGATCACCGATGCCATCATTATCACTGTCTGCAAACGACCGAGGATATATTTGATAGAAAATTGTTGTTTCCCACCATTCTGGTTCTTTTTCTTTAATCTTGCTTATAATATTAGCACTAGATGAAATCACAAAAAGTGACAAGAAAATTACTGCCCTCATTTTTAGTTGTAACACTTCCAAGAGCACATGCGCCGATAGATCATTTAACAACCATACAAAGAACGAAGGAAATGAATGGTACTTGAGCCGTATACAATCTATATGGATTGTCACTTATTTATTAGATAAAAACTTTTCCATTGACAACAATATCATATTTGCTATAAAAAATATCAATAATATTAAAGAAATCACATATGTAGAGGCATTTCAGTTTGTTTCATTATAAAATCTGCTACATGGAGATTCGACATATTATTCTCAGAATATTATTTTATAATATTTGTTGTGCAAAAATCTTATGTAAAATTAATTTACACAATTTAAAATATTGTACTTGTTTGGATCAATTTCTACTTCTGTCGTTATTGCACAACGCAACAGAGCTCCAAAGTCTCTTCTCACCCCCTTGACCCACCGCTTAAATCATCATTTCCGATACAATTTAGGATCTCTAAGGACTGTGTACAATCCTTTCTAATCTGCAATTTCTTTACTATTGCTGATATTCAATGATCCCTTGGGCAACTTGTTACTTTTTTGCTCTCTTTTACTCAAAATAAAATGTAAAAGAAATACCTATGACGTTAATAACTAAATGTACTCTCGATTTAGCTTAAAAATTAACACACGTAAAACTGGACCAGTTTCCTAAAGTTGTTTTAAAATGTTAGCATTACGAAACACAGATAAGGATGTGATAATAATTTCACATCGAGTGTAGGATACAATGTCAATCATATTATAAAAGATAAAATTCTATCTGAATTGAAGTTGGTTTACCACTTATGAAGAGTGTGGGAGGTATCACTGACCTTGCGGTATTGGTAAACATATCTAATGCTTTGAAATTTCATATTAGTTTCATTTAAATAAAATTAATATAATTCTGACATTAAGAAATATGTATTAATGTGAATAAAAAAAGTACAACATAGACAATTATATCCCAAAAATAATAAGTAGAAATAAATTTAATAGCACATTGTAATGGCTTAATGTCACCCATAATGACTTAATGTCCCCCATAATGTCAGAGACTTAAACTTGCATCCGCAATACTAGAGCTTCGTCCGCGGATAAGTCCAAATAAGTCGCCAATACATTATCGCTGGAACATAAATTAATGAACACCAATGTTATATTCACTGTAAAACTAGATAAGTAATAAAACTATCAAAGATTAAACACCTGTAAGAGCGTGAAGACTGGACGCTACTTGCTTCGACTTCCAACTGACCGAAGATTAAGTCGAATACTGTTAAATTAACGATTTGATATGATTTACCTAAATTCATAACAATGACATAGGTATCGTCATTATACCATCTGAAATAGAAACATTAAAAAAATGCTCTTAAACTACAAACGTTTTTGTAATAAATATTGCAATGATCACATAAACGTTATATGACATTGTACAAATGAAGAAATTAATAATCAATGTAAAGAAAAAATGTGAAAGAGAAAATTTGATTTCAAAATTGTACCTCTTAAAAGCAAATACTTCTTGGTTGATAGCCAGAGATTCAAAACGGCCTAGACGGAACGCAGGCCGCATGCGCAGATTACTTAAAGACCGATAAACTTGATAATGTGATCGAACGGCATTTCGTTGATTTTCTAAATTCAAACTTTCATAGCCGTCTGCTACAGGAAGCCAAGTTTTAGCCGCAGTTGAAAATCCTAGAAAAATTATATTCTTTTTTCAAATTAAGAATAGTAGTAATATTTTATAGTTTCACCTTTACCATTTATAACGACGAAGCAGGAGCGAATTGCTTGTGAAAGCAATGTTATATTTTAGTATCTAGAATATAAAATTATTCACCAGCATTTTTTCCACTGTTCCATTGGAAAGGTGTTCGTACCGGATCACGTGATACATCAATAAAATTGACCGGATCGTTTGTGTTGCAAGCTTGCGGATCCCGCGTTTCAATCCACGGTACGAATCCATTTATCATTCCTATCTCTTCGCCCTGTAACAGAATAGCATCTAATTTAATACAACTTTTATAAAAATGATATAATATAAATTCAAATTTTAAAAAAAGATAATAAACATAATTGGACCCGTAAGATATCGTTGCCGAAAGGTGATTTAGTAAAAAAAAACTACAAAACTTTGATTGATGAAAAAAATGAACTCTCAGAAACTTGCATTTTGGCATATCTCGGTGGTGAAGCTTACCATATAAGTGAAACCTATTCCAGGAAGCAACAGGACAAGCATATTGAAGGCATCGACCAACTCTGGCCGGAAGCGTGTCGCTACACGGCTTGTGTCGTGATTTCCTGTCTAAAAAAATAAACTAGAATAACTATTAGACAGTTATATCGAGAAAAAATTGTTAAGTATAATAGTTGTTGTGTTTGCGGCAAAAAGTAACATAACATCTAAAAAATAATTGATAATAATTGAAATTTTCATTTTTATTTACCAACTAATTTATTTTACAAATAATGAAATTTATTTTAGACAATTAAATGAACGTAATTCTAGACGCCTCACAGAGTTATGGTCTCAAGATGCTAAAATATTTTATATCATACCGTTTATGAACTAAATTAATTAATATCATATTGAACTTACAACCCAGTTTGCTGGTTTTCCAAGTGGCATGTACGAAATCCATTGGTCTATGGCGTGTTTCATATCTCTGGCATCTGACTCTTTGGTTACATCGTCTATCAATACGTTATTAACGGGTATGTGAGCTCCGGAGTAATAATTGTCTCCGTAGTATCGTACCGTGGTTTTGATGGGACTACTTGCTACTGTCATCATTATTCTGAATAGTTATAATTATAAATAATAATCAATGCTTAAAATTATCTCTTAATATACTCGTATAAACATATGATAAATATTCCAATTAAATGTTTAAGACTATGAATAAATGAATATCTGTTATATTAATTGTCAAAATTGATTGTAAAAGAAGTTATAATTTATTTTATTAACTGTTACAAAAACATTTAATTTTGAAGAGTTATTTGAATATCGGTGTTACACCTTCAACAAACATTTCAAGCTTGTGTGTAATTGTTACATATATGTATTTTTGAATAGTGTTAAGTGAAAATAAATCCTTATACCTTGTAAAGTTATTCCTAACGCTCATAGCATCAAAGACGTCTCTGAATTGTCCCACAATCTCAAACGTTTCTTCCTGGTCTTTAGTATAAATGTGAAATAAATAATCATAATCATCTGGAACAGATCCAGGCTTCCCAGTTTTAGGCTCGTCCGGAAATCGACCGCCGAATGTATCTTTGTCGGTTTCAAATAAATAATTAATAGAACCCAATCTCATTCCAGCGACACCTTTTTCCAGCCAGTATTTAACGATGTTCTGGAAAAATCTAATCACTAACTTTATAGTTCTTAACTAAAAAACGCTGTTTTAGATGTTTACCGATTTCAGTCAAACCAACCACGCCAAACGAAAATACGCCATTACTGCCCTTATGTTACTTTCAGTGCTTAATTATTTACCTAATGGTTTCCTAGAATTTTTCTAGTTTATAATCATACAACAACAATCGTAGAATTTTATTTACCTTCATTTCTTCCGCCACCACAGGATTTCTGTAATTCAAATCGGGCTCTGCAGCACTGAACTGATGAAGGTAGAATTTATCTCTAATCTTCGAATACGACCATGCACTTTTTCGAAATACGCTTACCTTAAAATGCATAAAACATTATAAACGTAACTTATGTGTCTGTTTTAGATTCTATTACACATATATTCATTTAATTAATCTTTGTTACAACTTTTACACCAATTACAAAATTATTCTATTATATAAGGGAGTAACTTCTGCTGTTTTATTTATATGTCTATCTGTCCAAATGAAGCTATAGCTTTGCTAGTCTTAAATATAGTGATTGTAGTCGTTTTTCGGTTTTTAAAGTTAGCTCACCCAGTTATTCGGTGGCTGCCTCATACCATCAGCGTCAATGTGACCGTTTTCCCACACGTACCAATCACTGTAATATTCGTCCTTATTTGACGACTTCATGAACCAGTCACTCTCATTGCTCGTATGATTCGGTACGAAGTCGAGAACAATTTTAATATCTGAATTAAATAGTTTTTTTTTTGTAATAAAATATTAGCGACGTGACTGATGTTATCATAAAAATATATTTCATCACTTACTTAGAGCGTTGGCTTTTTTAATGAGCTGCTCAAAATCTTCTAATGTTCCGTATTCGGGCTGGATAGTGTAATAGTCAGAAATATCGTAACCAAAATCATACATCGGAGACTTAAATATCGGTGACAACCACGCGGCATCTACTCCAAGGTCTTTTAAATAATCCATTCTAGATATAATACCTGTAATTATAAATTAATAACACTCTGATAGCAAGCAACAAGTATTATAACGATCTGGAGCAAAAGACTAGTAGAGGAACCGGCAGTTTACCGGCTTAACTTCTTATTTAATTAGAAAACAATACAGAGTAATTACTCAGTTTTCGTTCTAATAAAATTACAGTATTATGCACTATCAAATGGATAAAACTTCTTAAATTTATATTTTATACGGTTTGAGCATATAAAATATATTACCATTTATATCACCTATGCCATCGCCATCGCTGTCCACAAAAGATCTCGGATATATCTGATAGAACAGCGCCGTCTCCCACCAATCGGTCTTGATATTCACGTTTTCATATCTCGCGTAAACTTCGGCAGCAAATAACCAAGTTATTATTAATTCTCGAACTGGAAGACGTATTTCAAATTAAGATAAATAAGTGCTCAGTCCAGTACCATAAAAGTGATAACCTTCCTTTCTTTTTAGTATATACGTCACTAATCTAATCGGTATTTCTCTTGGACGTCACCGAAGCGTACTAAAAACTATTTAAAACACATTTTTTTTTTGTAATACGCTAATAATTTATCCAATCCATCATGTCCTTATTTAATCCAAGCAAGTTTATGCATCAGACTATTTATACAATAAAAACATATCTCACGCCCGTATTCCCCAAAGGGGTAGGCATAGGTGCAACTAGTGCACCCACATTTCGCCATATGTTTTTTATAGACTATTTTTTCTAGTTACAAAAAATATGCTAGATACATATCAATAGGTATTTCGAAATACTTTTAACAGGTTCTTTTTCTAATCATTTTGTATATTCTCAAAATTCTTCTTTGAGCCGTAATTGGAGTTAAAGGAGCTTTGAAGTATAAATCCTTTTAAAGATTCTTAATAATGTAGGATAAAAGATACTTTTTATAATCTAAGCTTTGATGTATTTTTAGAGAACTATAAAAGGGATAAATAATTGTAATAAATAATATAATACGAGCATCTTGATTTAATCTAAAAGCGGAGTATGGTAATTTTTCGAGTAAAAATAAATGTGGGCTAAAATTAACAGAATAATTAATGACTTGATTAGCGAACTATGGAGATTTCTCGAAAAGAATAACTTATAACTTAAAGAGAAGTATGAGTACGGTAAGCAGATTTCGACTCAAAAGGCACAAAACATATAAATTGTTTATTATGAGGAACAATGTATTATGGATTTACAAACCGCATCAATAACTTCATCCACAAAATTAATGAATACTTACGTTTAACACGAGATAAAAAGTACATTTTCCACAGCACGATAAACTATGTCACCGATTTTAAAACAATGAAACGAACTGCAGACAGATTTATCGTTTTTATAATCCATTGTGTAACAAGTAATATGGAAATTTATTTTATATTATCATAGAATGTAGTCTAAATTATCATTGTGATATAATGAATGTTATTAAACATAGGCTGTGAGTGTTACGATATTATTAGTGTATCAAGTCTTCTTATTGCAACAATTAAGTCTTCAAGTTTTGATCGCTATTACTTTTTATATATTAGTTAGAGGCGTTTCGTTATTTACAATTTCAGCCTTCTAATTTTCATTTTATTAATTCTCACAGAATCAACTAATATTTTTTTTGTTTCAGGTAAGTATTTTAACAACGAACATGCAAGAGTAAGTTAGCTAGCCATTCAATCTAAATTACATTAGGAACGCCGATCCCACCGCAAATTAAAAATGTTTTCCTAGATTACTTAACCAGTGAGACAGCAACATTTTTTCAGTATACATTTTTCCAACATGAAAAAGCTATATTAGATGTGAACCTCGGTTTACATAAAATTGATAATGAATAAATAGAATGATACGAGAATTTCAAAACTTATTATGAAATACACTATTATAGTAACAAAACTTTATAAGTATTTTTACAAGATTTTTACAAAATATATAAGGAGGAATAGAACAAGAAAGTGGCGCCCCTTAAATTATTCCGAATGTATGGTTAAATTAAATAAAGTTGCAATGCACATAACCTATGTTTTTGTTACTGGTCCATATTTTAAAATGACATTTTACCGAAGTTTAACATACATGCTACAGAGCTTGTATTTTTCTGTGAATATTTTAAATGGTACTTTTAATTTAAATGTCCGAAGTGAGGCTACGGCTTCACGCGATTCTTTTAATCGATCTGTTTTGCTTCATTACCGCACAGAAGGCATGAGCTCACTACTTGAATAATAAAGACATCGTTGACGCCATTTTGCTGTTGACTGTTCTTTAATTCATTATACGTAAGCGATGACGCTTGTAGGCGACGCCTTACTGCAGTTTTTTGCCTCTACGTTATGGTCCCTTAATGTATTATGTCATTAGCAAGTACAGTTGCGCACGTAAGCTTAATGAGTATTAAATCTAACGGTATTTTTTTTCTTTTAATTGTTTCGTAGCTAATGTGTACGGGACTGTACATTTTTTTCGCATGATATAGAATGCGATGATGGTGGTACGAACATTTTAAAAGCTAAGTGAACATATTCTAATGTTGGGTTTTTGTAATAATTTGTAGTATGGATATGTATTAATATAATATAGCCGAAACTAAAAAAGCCGCCGAAATGTTAATCTTGCAATCTGAATATTTATTTAAAAAATGAAAATTTATGTAGATCCATTGCGAACCGTTCAACATGTTTGCTTATCTAGGTTACATATACATGAGCTTAAAATTGTAATGTCTGACAGGAGCTTAAACTAGGCTATACCTCCAATGACATAATCCCACATTTGTTCAAAGTTTCATTTGACAAATTTATATTGTTATAAAAGACATTTATTTTACAGAGCATCGAGGACATTAATTAATTTTACATCGTAAGGAAGTCGACAAGTCGATATGTGTATATACAGATGCTAAAATCCCACCCTCGGCTTCGCTTATGTATATTGATGGACTTATAAACAAATAAAAGATAAAATTACTCACTGATAGAAGATCTTTTTACCGGTGAAAAAATTTTTTCGGTTCAAAGAAAGAACATGAACTAAAAAAAAAAAACAGTGAAAAAAAAACACACTTTACGCCTGTATTCCTCGAAATGATAGACAGAGATTTAACTAGTGCAGCCACAATTCGCCGTATATTTTTCCGTTCTATAATGTAATAGGTGATGCACACATAAAGAGATCTGAAATACGACTACCAACTATACAATTAGCCCTGACTGACACACTGGTGATCGGATTGAATCCCACGACCTAATAAAAAGTAAATTAGATATTTCCTATTACTTATAAATTGATAAAAGTTGCAATAAACGCGTTTAAGTAGACATTATGAAAGGTCGACGAATTTCCCCTACGGAACCATTTCGAGGAAATTGATGAAATTGAATCGGGGTCATAATCCGATTGTGAACGCTTACTCGTCCAACGATAAAAGTCTTAAAAGTACTATTTTATATGTTTTATTACCTACTTCTCTTCAATTACTATAATATTTTGAAGATTGTAAGGGATCGTATGGTGCATCTAATGAAAACACCATGCACACCTCTTTCATGGTGTAAAACTATATTATACAGTTTATTACGACACAGTTTTCGACTAAGTCTTGCACGAATCCATAGTAAAATTAACTACAAGAAAGAGAACACTTCTGCTGTTTCAGTTCTGTTAAATCTTGACAACAGCTACTCTGGTATTGTGAATCTTTTAGTGTGCTGGTAATCACTAATTACGAATTACTTACACTACAATTATTCGATTGCTATACACACTGTTTGTAGTATAAGTGCGCTAGAAAAAGTATGTATGATAGGAGAAATCATAAGAATATGAATTATTTATAAATACGTCAGATTTCATTCCAAGGCTTTATACATTAGAATTCAAACACGGAATTAATAATTGGCACTCCGACATCGCGTCTCACATATATCTTAAATATTCAGATTGACAGACTCGAGTTTCCCGACACAAACGTATTTACGAGTATTGGTATGAGTAACGATATATTATCGTGCAAAGACGTGTCAGTATTTCTTTCAACTTATGTTTAAGAACATGATATATGTGTCATCGTCAAATTATAAAAGTAGCTTTTTTATAATTTGCTTAGGTAAATTGGGAACGGTCGACATATTGTCAGTTGAATGAATCTCAGACGATTTGGCGGGAGATGATAGTACATTTCTAGACACTTTACAATTGGGCGATAGGATAATTTATCAAATTTTATCGAATTTATAAATGCCATTTATGAAATCGACACTTTTTTTCTTTCGATTCGAAGGAATTTATAAAATAAATCTTGACACATTTCACATAGGTCTGAAACTTTTTTTAAGTTTACGTGCCAATGTATAAATTACGTCTCTCGCCTGATGAATTTATAAATCTGTGACGTATGAAGAGATTTCATGCGCGTACTTACATTTACTTAACTCTTTTTAAGCTGCGTACACTCGACAACTCAGATTATAAATTCATAAAGCAATGTTCGACGAAAAATACTTTTTAATGTTATATTTTGTGTATGCCATTATGACAACATAATATATAGGTATATTGTTTGATAAATAAACATGTTATATTTCTGATAATTTAGATACAGAATAGATTACTAAGCCTTTCGCAAAATAACCGATGGTCTGATCAAGATTGCGAGAGTCCACTGAATGAGTATGTACAGAAGCTGGCAAAATCTTATAGCGGTTTATGTAAGAGTCCTGTGTACGGAGATTCATTGACACGATGATAATTTTGATATCAAAAATGTAATAATATTGCCTGTGTCTCTTTACATAATACAACCGCCTCTGTGGCGCAATTATATTTCAGTACGGCTGCGTTGTTAAGCTCTCGTGTTCAAATTCCAGATCGGACTAAATTTATATTGACTTTATTCTACTTGATGTCCAATTTTCACATGGTGGACTGGGACAAAAACATATGGCAAAAAGGGGATACACTAGTGGTTGCACCTCTGCCTTCCCATTCGGGTAACAAAGACGTGAGAGATGTTTTTTTTTAAGTTTCTCTCTTTCAAGCAGTATAAAATGCTACAAGGACTTTCATAGAGTTCAATTTATATCTATTCATGTATAAAAAAAACTCAGAGCAATAATGTTATCTTGCTGCTATCATCACTTTCCGAAAAAGTTATCTACGATCCCATATCGGGCATTTATAAGAACGATTTGATACAAGGGGAGATTGCTTTGTCGATGTTAAATTCAATTGATAACTTTGATCTCATGAGGCGAGATAAAATGGAAAGTCAATTCATTTACTGTATATCTAGATGGGAGCGATTTTGTAGACAATTTATCACAATCGTTTTATACATTTATTATCACCCCTACTTAATAAAATATTTATTTTACTAGATAGAGTACTAATACATACTATTTCTTAAATTTGTTTTTAGTTTAGTTACTTTTATTTCCATATTTATATTATTGTTCATGTTGTTATGGCGTGCTATTCAATTTTTAGTTTTCTTGCATAAAAATATTTTTTTATTTCCAAAAGAAATAAAATAAATAAATTATGATATAATTGATTAAAGACCTTAAACTAATTAGTAGGCGTAGCATATGTCTTTTGAAGGTTATTGAAATGAAAATTACAACAAATATCTGACTATAGAAGCCATTAAACGGAACATAAAGTCAAAAATTTATTAAAAATAAATACTAGTTCAAAATTACTTATTCCTACGATAGTCAGTCGTAATTCTGAAATTTACTTCTAAACTTGTATTTTTATTACAACTTGTAAATAGAATGATACAAAAAATTCAATTTACTCAATGCAATGTTCCCCAACGGTGGCGAGGGAGCTCTCGGAGCTGCGTTGTCAAGCGGCTGCAAAGTATTTGCAATTTAAATGAATCTCTATTCCGCCACGCGGTTATGTATTCAAGTATTCTAAACGTATTTTCTTATAAGTATTCATTCAAATATATTTAGCATTTTAAAAATATTTATTAAAGAAAAAAAAGCAAACGAAAAACTTCAGGAGCAACCTACAACAGTAATCACGCAACATTACACTTGCATCAAACTGGTTAATTGTAAATTGATGATTTTTGCACTTCCCCGATAGTGGTCCCTTGAGTGAAATGTAAAGTATTTTTTTTTTAAATAAACAAATAAATTTATTTCTTGTACCCTCATTATAATTATAATGTATTTTGCTTTGGCTCCCATCTAGGTCTCCCTGTATTTCAGTATTATATATATTCAAAGTATTTTTTAATTTAAATTAAACGTTACCTATTCATTTTATTTGATTGAAAGCTTTGAGATACTGTTTCCATCTTAGCGAAGTTGTCATTGTTATACTTAAGCCTTCTTGAAAGAAAACAACCCACGATACAATACGGAGAAGCGATGGTTGGTTGCTTTGCAAAAACTTTAATACACCTCGAGTGTGTAAGCTTATTAAAGTCAATTGTTGTTTTTCTCCTCTGTTTCTAGCCTCACTTTAACCTTTATTATTTTTATAAACTTTTTCTTAAGAAATTTATTTTAAATTATTTCTATTACATTGTTATTAAGTGAAAAATATTTTAGTGTTTTTTATTACAAGTCTTATAACAGTGTTTAATCAGTTTTTAATTTATTGAACTTAAGACAAATATGACTTTAGGCAGTGACATTTTTGAAATCCTGTTCAATGATATCCAGTCATCATTCGGCCAGGTATCTTTACCATTTCGATGAATCTCTATCAAGCGTTTAGAATCTCTGAAATCATTAATTATTCTTGAAACATAACTATTTTTGAGCACATCTAACATTTAGTACACTGTAGAGTTAATTAATGGAGTTATGCCGATAAAAATATGAAAAATTACAAAGATAAAGGCATCTTAGAAAAAAGATATCCTACAATCATGGTATATGTTGAACAACATATTGTTGACATGACTTCTGTCTAAAGCACTAATTGTCTAAATAATATCCGAGCTGCGGCACCAAATAACTCTGCATTTGAGGAACAAGAATTTTATATTAAGGACAATAAGAACGTAATAAATTATAATACATAAGATACACTCTGTCACTATACGGTGATATCGCCTTTGATTCTTAAAACTCAGACAAGGCCTTAGTAAAATCTTCATATACGTTTTACGGTATTTGTTAAAGCAGTTCATAGCGAAATTAATACGTCCATTGATCACCTAAAACCCATCTACTTCGCTTCATTACGGCGCTGGCAGCATGAAGCCTCCGTTACAATAATGCATCACACCTGCTGTGCCTTACTTAGTGAAAAAGAGTTCTTAAAATTTAAACGATTAAAGATGTTTTTCATTTCACTGGTTGTTAATAATATAAAAAAAGAGATTTGATTGTTTTTTGTCCCGGATAAACTTGAAAACTACTGAAACTGAATTTTAAACATTCTCTCGCCTATACGAGACTCGTATCAGGGAGAAACTCCGGCTAGAAATATTTTATTAGTGCATCTAACTACCGGCTAAGCCCGAGTGACCAAAATTCCACAAGTTAAGTGGTGCAGTGGTCGGAAGATGGTACGCACTAGTTTAGATTATTAAGTGCTTTAGTACATTGCATTATGTATTAACCAAATATATGTATGATGCCATGATGTAAAGCTCATCTTTATACTTTTTAATAAAGTCCACTTCCTTAGGAATTTCTGAACCAAAATAAAGCTAAGAAAATGAAATAATTCCAAGAGTTAGAATGCGATGAAACATAACGTATTTGTGAGAGAAGTAATAAGGTCGCGATATTAAAATGTTATTGTTTCTTTATTGTTCTATTGCTTTTGATTGCTATGAAGCGATATTGATGGAATTGACGTTTTATTAGTTCTTACGTCTTTAATAGAATTTTCGAATAATCTTATTAAAGAAATAAATGTTATAAAGAATAAATAAAGTTTTATAATGAGTTTTATGTGACGTGGTGATATATTTTAATAAATCAGCTTAATAAAAAAATCTTAAATAATAACATAAATATTATGATAATTTCGAATACATAGTTTATATTCTAATGTTTCAGTCTACAATATATTTTTTATTTCAAGCTATTTTACGTCTGAAAGAAAAATGTTTTATTAATATTATTTAAAAATAGAACAAGAGAATGGGTCAACGGATGCAAACTATGAAATGCTAACTATCAATAATAGTAAGCTTATGATGGATCACAACAATAGTCCAATCACGGAAACGTAACCTTAGGTATCAGAGTTACCCTAAAATCATATAATATAATCATAGAAATCTAAATTTCTTAATAAATATAACCTACCTGCAATCGATTTTACATGTTTCAGAAGTTCCTCGAAATATTTTTCTTCGTTTTTTTCTAAAATCACAAAACAGTTAAAAAATGGTAATTTCACTTAAACGTGACTTATTTTCCAAGCGATCCTCTTTCTTCCAAAATCTACTTACGATCTTGTAGTAGTTCTTGTCCTGGAAATACAAAAAAATTGTTGGTAATTTTAGAAAACGAAAAGAATATGTTTTTATTTATTCAAAAGTACATAAAATAAAACTCACGAAATTTTTCCGTATAAAAATCCTTCTCCATTTGATCTGCAAAACGAGGCCACTAAATAATAAGCGGAATTATAACTTAATTAATTATTTAAGTGTCTTAAAACAATACTTACACAGCAACGATTTATATTCTTTTCTTGCTAATAATGAAAAAATAGCACGTTATTAAAAAAAAAAAAAAAAAAAAAAAAAAACAAGATTTAAAACTCATAAAATGACGCTAATTGTGATCCCAACTGACCCAGCCTACATACAAACAAAAGACTGCTATTACGTTGCATACTTTTGTAAAAGAAACCTTAACATTTGATATTAAAAAAAAGTCTAAATTAAAAAACCGTTTTACTATTCGTTCAAAAAGCTAGCTTTAAAGCGTCAGCTGCTTTAAAGAGTTACAACAAAATTAAATGAATCTATAAAAAATAAAGTAATAAATGGTGTTTTAAGCAATAAGCTTGCAATGTAAATTTCTAAATGATTGTAAAGTTTCAAATGTAAATATATTATAGAAGTTTTTTTTTTCATATTCCAGTTAACCCAGATTATTAGATTTTAATCCAGAATATGGGTATTATTAAGTACTTTTAATGCATATAACACATGCAACAAAAATAACAGTTCAAGTAAAATATTTTTTTCAGTGAAGTCTGCAATGCTATAAAAGAATTTAGTCACGCTTTGATAGGGTTAAACGATGTTACTTTCTTTGTAAGAGATATGCATATTATGTTTGTATGCTATTAAAGAGTAAAATGTATACTTAAATCTTCTTCGTCAGATGCCGACGAAGAAGATGAAGAGCTAGAAGAGCTGGAACATTTGACTGTACCAATTCTCAACAAAATCTGGAATTTAATGTTAAAAAAATATTTTAATCAACACAAAATAAAATACAAACGAACCGCAAGTTAAAATAGAACATGAATTGTCAAGTTTTCTTCACCGCTGACGCTAGACGTGCAGTAAACATTTTAAACAGTTTTCTACTGCACTTTGGGGTGTTATGTAATTATTCTTGGTCCGTTTTTTTTTTCAAGTATTTTTAATATTTTTTCACAAAGTATTTGATCTATTAATGATGAATTAAAACAATTATCATACCGACAAAATGACAGCACTTTTTAAATACATTTTTAATTAACGTTACTTTAGTGAGTAACTTGAAATAACAATTGAACGTAACTACTTACGTTTATCGTCAAGTTGTCAAAAAATAGTAAAAAAAAATATTAGTCCATAAAATATTAATCGATTTCTGTTGATCGTTTAATGGAGTTTTTATTGTTGTGGGACTTATATGAAGCGAATGCACTTGTTTGATTGCATAAATTACGAACAGTCGGTAGAATGAGTTATTAATGTTGCAGACGACCAAAATCACGGTACGATGCCCTAATGTAGTGAGCATAAAGACAAGGTTACAGTACGAATAAAGCTTGGTAAATGTATTCCTTACGAAATTCATGATTTACAAGTTACAAGTTTGAACCTAGCGCCTGATGATTTGCGGTAAGCAACAACGCTAAAGACACAAATAAAATCTATCCACGTAGTAAAGTTTTTTTTATAATTGAAATATTTAAAACACTAGGTAATACCATAGGGCGATGTTTTTTTATTTTATTTTATAATAATATTTCTATCAGAACTGGTATAATCGGAGACTTGTTAAATAACTACGATAGTGTGACGTACATTTAAGAAAATATGGATTGCGATAACATGGACAAGAAAGGCTTGACTACTGAGTGACCGTTAATAGAAAGTTGTGGAAGAAGAATACGTTTTGTGCCGACCCTACTGAAAGTGGAAACAAAGCAGATGCACATTGAGTGTGACGAGACACCATTTTCTACAGAACTTTACTTTAAACCCCTAAGAAGAAGTCATGCTGTAATGAGTAGACGTCTTTCGCGACCGCATTGATCTCAGCACGTAAAGCGTTTTCTAGCCCGAAGGCCTCATTTTCAATCTACTTGTTTACGAAATAGGATCTAGTAATCTATTAGAGTAGGTGTAGCGTGTAAACAAACGTGCTCGCTTCTCGCAGTTACTAATTAACTTTACAGGTATCAATTACTTCATCGAGTGTCCTTGTCTGTACGTGCTCAAGTCTATATTCTGATGCGAAAATAATTATAAAGGCACTAAAGATCTTATATGCGTTTTTAATCAATATAATAGTTAAATATTAACACACAACAATTTTCTATCTATTCTATGAATTTCTAATCTTAAACTTTTCTGTAAATTAAAATCGAGAAGCTCCTAAGAAAAATATTAGAAACATAGGTGGTAAAAAAGGTAAGTCTTGGAAGAGAAAAAAAGATAAAAAAATGGTGCGAATATTGCATCGATGTCGAGTACAAGATAAATATACGCTGATGCCTTTTTCTTACTTTTTAATTAAATTTACACAAATTTCTAACATAAAATAATTTTAATACATATCTTGATCCATGGTGAGTTTATTAATTTATTACTAAGTTTGAAGACCATAGATAGGCCTCATTTATTCTCTTTCACTTACACTTAGATTCTTCACATTTGTAAGGAACAAGGGAGCAAAACGAGAGTAGTCGATTTATATAGTGTACTTTTTCTTCTAATGTTGAATAAACCGACTTTGGAAGACTTGTTACGATACTGTAGATTAAAAAAAAATCTGGTCTCTAATAGAAAAGTAATTTCTGCTATTACCATGTATATAATAAGAAAGTATCAAGTACCAAGTACCAAGAAAATAGTAAAGCAAAAAGACACACGGCATACATATTTTCCATTTCATTCTTGTCGGATTCCTAGAGAAAAGCTGGACAGAAATCTCATTTAAAGCGTCGTTGCGTTAATAAGAATGGAAGCAAGGTTATTTGTTTTCTGTAATCTTTTCCTTGACGACTATGCTTATCACAGGAACTTGTTTATCCAAGCACCTATTTATTATTCTTTGCACAACGTCCTGGGGCTAAAACGTGATAAAGCTTCTTTAAGAAAATATTTCCTTCCTAAAGTGACGATTTATATAAAACGTCGTACTCTAAAATCGTGTTATTTATTCTACACGTCGCCTGAATCTGTCACGCTTAATTCTCTTTTTTATTACCTTTATGAATTTCAGTGACTTCACTGACTGGAAAGACTTAAGTTTCAAATTTTCACTCTTATAAAATTGACTTTGTTTCATGGTTTCTGTCCGGAGAATGACCATCGTGAGAGAAAATCAAACTCTGACTTATTTGGAAATCTTAAATGTTTAATAGATGGTAATAACTATTATTTAATTAATTTCTTTTATTAATAATTTTGCATACTAGCATAGATCTCAATAAGTGGAGGCGAGTCATAGTCCTACCGAAACAAATTTCTTTCGACTCCAAATTACGTATTTAAACTTAAGATATTTAAAATTTATCAATTTAATTAATAACACAATGAATAAATGTTTCCATTGGTTATTTTACTGTTTCGAAATAAAATCGACGAATCTCATCAGTCACCAATATGACAAAGATAAATGATACAATATGCAGCGGAGAAGATAAAACCTAAAAAGCATTTCACGTGAAATTTTAGTATAGTCTCCATCTATCTCCATTTTTGTCACAGCTTTCAAAACTACCTTGGTGGAACAATTGTATGTTGTTGGAACGGCTGTAACGTTGGAGTCTCGGGTTCGAATCTTGGATAGGGCAAAATTGATATTTGGGTTTTTCCAACACAATATCAGCATAATCTGATCATACAAAAGCATAAATCTATACATGTTCTATTTGAAGCAGTTTGAATATTACGTAATATTCATCGTTCAACAGGCTACACTAACAAGGCGAGCCTGTCGATACGTGGCAAGCGACGGCTCCCGTTCAAAGTAATGATTTGACGTGAAAGGCTTCTCTCTATACAGTTGATAACATGGGTGCTGAGGCAAAATGTTCTTTGATTTATTGTTACATCGCTAGCAAACTCGTTTATTGTATTAATCTTTAATTTTGTATACTAATAAATGTTTTAATACAAGGCATAAAAGAATCGTTCACTTTTTTCTATTTCTTGAAATTTTCAAAAATTTTTGCTTAAAAATAATTTATAATAAACATTTTGTTAACAGTCAAATTAAAATACAGATCTGTATGTAACTTAAATTAAATGTAATATTTATTTTTATTTATTTAAATGCCATTGTTACACCGTTGAATTTGCAAATCGATTGCTATGACTGGAAAAAATCTAAAAAAAATATACTTCGAGATATACTTAAATCATGATAATGCTAAGAAATCGCACGTCTTTCAAGACTCTAAAGTACGTAATAAATAGTCAGATTGAACTTTACGAGATTTCTATTTACGAGCCATAAGGAGCTGCGGACATAAAATCGATCATCTATAAATTTAGATCAGGTTAAATACGGTAGCTGTTGTTTTTTTGTAATTTTCCTTCGTGTCTATACTTTTAAAAAATTACTAATAACCTCACACCTATGTTCCGCAAAGAAATAAACAGAGGTTTTTCTGACCCAGGATGTGTTGGAGAGCAAACCTATCGCCGTATTGGGCACAAATTCCAATTCCGGTCACGGGTTCAAATCCCGGTTGAGGCAAAAAAGTGATATTGTTTGTTGATAGTAAAACGACTTGTAATTAGATTTAGAAGATTATTGAAAAATAAACCTATTAACTACTTACTCCTCTGTCAATTATTTCGGAGCACACACAAAATTCAATTACGTACTTGCGTAATTAACAAACTGTCCACTTACTCGGGCCCTTTTGTTCGGCAAATTGAAGCCACGTGAAATATAAAACGCGCTCGTCGGTTAATGAAGGCCTCGACAAATGGGGAGGCCCCGCTGAGAATGCAAAGTTCATTGCGCACTTAATACGATGCTGGAGAAATCATTTATATCTTCACATTTTATAAACTTTCGCAGATATATAATAAAACAATATATTAGATAGAAGGTGCCAAAAAAAATTAAGACAATCTCATGTATTTTATGTCCAATAAACTTCATCATTTAATTTAAGATGCAATCGATTACTTATTTATCTTTTGTCAATAGATCCAAATGGTTTATATTAGTTTCAATGATGTATAACATTGCTTGTAAAATTCTTACTGCCCTGTAAATATGTACTATATTTATTTCAAAAACTCTGTAACGAAAGAAATCAAGTGAAATGAAAGAAATAAAAACGAATACAGTTAAACATCTAACATAGAGTTTTGTCCAACATAACAGAAGTGTGTTTTTTCAGCAACTAACGTAAGCATAAGTAAATAAATTTCGTTATATCACTTGTCTACTTGACTGTGTTTGTATAGACTTTTACTAACAATTCCAAGTAATAGCAAACAAACTACATTATGTTACAGTTTTCTACACCACATAGTCGGATAGCGACACACCCGTAAAGTGTCCGATACCCGTTAACGATAAGGTTGGGAGTGTCAACGATGTTATTAAAGGACGATGTAAAAACTGTCTACGCGATTGTACACGATGATTTGATATTTATCAGCGATCCATTTATTACTTGGTAAAATTATAGAGAGAACTTGATCAATTGTCATCTTCGCGTCTTTCCTCCAAAATAAAATTAAGACATCAAAAATTATTTACATTGTCAATCAATATTCAAAAAAAGTAATATTATTTATGTTATGTTATTTTATAGAACTGTAAATCAACCAAATAAGACAGACCTAATTGAAACTAATACAAATGCAGAGACTTATTATTTGACATTTATAGTTTGTTAAAAACAATTTACCTGAAATGACAAATACAAAGATTAATCAATTGGTTGTTGACAAAGATTAACTCATTACTACAAAAACGTTTTAAGCGCATGAAAAATGAACACTCAATATTGACCAAATCATATCACTTTGCTAAGCACTTTTTAAAAAGCAGTTTATATCTTTTAATTAATTTATGAATTTAGCGTCTCGCTCTTAAGTTCTTTTTGCTTTGCAATGGCTATTTCTGTCATAACTCTATGAGTAATAGAAAACTTTACATACCAACTTTTACCTCTTCAACACTTAACATGAGGTGGGATTCACTTTGTTGCCATTTGTGATCGTTAGAGGGATCTGCCGTTGGGGACTGAAAAGGCGGGAACATCCATTTTTCTGGCTACCAAGGGCTTTGGATGGCGGGTTCGACATGCGCGGGATAAACATCGTAAGGTTTTAATCTGTGGGAGTCCGATATATTCCGCTCTTATACCCCCGCAAGGCGGGATATGTGTTGGCTTTTGTTTCTTCGACTCCATTTCTTTCGAAGGACAAGACTTTTTTTATAGATGGTATATAAAAGAACAAAACTAAAAAAAATTATAAATTTATCAGTTGAAATATTGATTTTTGAAAAAAATATTGACTTGCGCAGTTGTCATAATTTGTCTTTGCTTTGCTTATGTTCATCGGATTTACTTAAAAAACATTGTCAATTTTGGGAATTTAGAAACTGACATTTATTACAATTTATTATTGTTTGGCTTTTATTTTAAAAATAAGGTGAAAACCAAGAATTAATCAGGTTTTAAGGTAAGAACTTTGAATAATGGCATAAATTTTAAGTAATATAAATAAATCTTGACGTAAATTCTGAATTAAAAGTTTTATTGTTTTTGCAGTGCTATTATTAAATTATTGATTTATCATGGAAGAAATACGTTCTAAATACAAATCGATACAAAATGGTGCTCATCATATTGCATTAGATTGTATACATCCACAGGTAAGCTTATAAAAGTATGGGTTTTAAGTTATATTCATGCCCTATTTGGGGTTGTATAGCATTTTATGATTGATGAAGGATTACCTACAGCCCAAATGTGGGAACAGGAACAGGAAGGTTGATGATGAAATGACCTAAGACCTTTTATCAGACCGGTTTTTAAATATTGAAAGAATGTATAGAAGAAATGACAGAAACCTAAAACAGTTTCCTTGTGGGAGATGGTGTATACTAGTATTATTGACCACATACACCTCGGAATGCGTAAAAATGTATATCCAAAAAGAAATTATTGTAATTCCTGTCGGGCTGAAAGTTAAATGTATTTTGAGTTATGTAGATTTATCCAATGCTTTTGTTAATGATTTTTTTCAATGATAAAATGTTACTGTGACTTGTTTACAGTTTGGTTTATTTCAACATGTCTGTACCATTGGGAAACACAGTCCATACAAGGCTCTCCATATCATGTTCATCCTTATCCCTCTCCTATTCGTCTCCAACATGCATTCACAGCACAAACCAGTCCAAAGATGTTCCATCCGAAAGGACTCAAACCTCACCGTGTAAGTTTATTTTAATTACTTAAATTTGAATATTTTTGAGGTAATTCAGGTTAATTGTGTAATGATACTAAATATGTTTACAGGATGGAAAACCACTTGTTACACCAACTGAGAGCCCTATCCTTGGTAGGGCCCTATGCCTTACACCCCGAGGCAGTCCATTACCAGGTCGAGTGTCTCACCTAAATGAGAAATTCCAAGATTCTCTTACTATTACGTCCGACACAGATGCTTTAGTTGCCAAAATAAGTGCCATGTTTCCAACCGTCAGTGAGACACACATCAAAATTTTATTAAAAAAGTAAGATTAACATTTTTATTTATTTTATATCTTTCATAGTTAATAATATGTTAGTCATTTCAATATTGTTAATAGTTTAAATTATAATAAAAATATTTATTATCATGTTTCCTAATTCTTCAGATACTACAATCGTGAAGCAGTAGTAATAAGTGCATTGCAAGTTGAGAAACATCCAATAACTACACCAGGCCCTCTAACCATGTCACCTTCAATGGTGCGACTGCAGAAAGGTGCTGTCGGTGTTCATTCAGCAATGCAACTTGCTAGAGGAGGTTCATCTATGCAAGGCTCTAGTCATTTGACGCCTCTTACTGGAACACCACATGGTAAATATTTATACATATCATACATTTCTTATATATAATAGTAGCAAAACTACTTGAATTCATAATCTGTGTACATAATAGACCAATATTATTTTCTTACTTCGGTTTGATACAAATCATTCTATTTAACACAATATATATGCATAGATGATATAAATTAAAAGTTTACTGTGTTATTGCATCAAATTAAATTATGCCTAATTCTTCTTAATTACAAAAGCTTGTCTCTGCATGCTCTGATTTGACACAAACAAATTAAAAATGTTATTAAAGATATAAAAGATATTATTGAAATTGATACAGTAAAATCAGATTTTTATTCATCAAAACATGTGTGTACCTTATTATGTATGTTTCAGGCTCTCCTTTACTACTAAGACCAGCTTCTGGTGCGTCAAACTATTTGGGCATGGCAAAGGCGGTTGACGGCCAAACAAAACATCAGTCACCGAAAATGAAATTGAAGTATGTACATATTAAGAGTGTGTTTCTTTTTATCCAGGAAAGTTATATTAAAGTTATGCACAGCCATTGTATGGATATTGTTGTAACAAGAGTAAAGTCTTTACGTCAATTTCAGGAATAAATAAACATGTAACTAAATTATTTGTTATCAGTTGACCTTAAAAATAATTTAATTGTAAATTATGATTGTTATATGCAGGTATCTTAAAAGTATTTTTCCAAAAGCGGAAGAGACATTAATCTTGGATATATTAGCAAATAAAGATGATAATGTGCAAAAGGCCAGTGAAGAGCTTATTGGCATGGGTTTTACAAAAAAAGACACTTCTATAAAGAAGAAAAAGGAGAAAGAAACACCACAGCCTGTTAAGAAAGTTGTTACTATAATGAAGACATCAGAAGAAAAAATGCAAAGTAAGTTGGAAATGAATTTTAAAAAAACTGGAGCAAAAGGGATTGATTATTAAACTGAATTATACACAAATTAAATTAACTAGTAGTAAATTAATTTAAAAAAATCTTGTTTCAGTAAAGCAAAAACTGCAAAAGAAATTTAACACTGTAGCTGAAAGAGTTATATTGATAGCTTTAGAGAGTGTTGACTTTAATGAAGAAAGAGCAGAACAATTCTTAAAAGCTGTGGTCCAGGAAGAGGATGCCCCGAAAGTTACTAAGACCGCTGAAATAAAAGAAGCACGCCGTCCAGAACCCGTAGAAATTACCAAAGGGTAAGATTGTACTAATTGGTCAACAAAAAAAATTATATGTTTATTTGTATTATTCAAAAATAAAATCAATCTTTTTGAATCTATATCTTCTCTTTTAAAGAAAGTACGAAATGTACTTATTGATCTATGATATTTTAACTTATTGAATACTGAAAGATCAACTTAAAAAAGAGTTAAGTATAAAGTTAATTAGTTACTTGATGGACTTGAAATACCGACTGTAAGTACCTGCCATGCCACACCTGATTACCTTAGCACTGGTGGTGCTTCATTACTGATGCTATAATCAAGGCAATGGTATTTAATTTTTCGGTATTTATCTATAATTTTATCTATAAGAAACCTATCCTAATTTAATAAATCATACAAAATATATGGTCTGCAGTTATTCATATATATGTTATATAAAGTTGATGGAAATAATCTTTTGCAATTCATAGCTTATTTAAAAATTACATTTCGACCAGTGCTAACGCCATCGATTTATAATTTTCCAAGAGTCACAAAATAAAATTACAATATATAATTTGCTGGTCATAACTACTCATAGATGCTTATTATATTAACCTATTATCCGATTGGCTTCTTAGCTTCTCACTGTCTAAGGATACATAAATATTGATGTTCAATTTTTTTTTATAAATATTAACAATTCTTAAATGTAGAATAATAACGACCATCAATATTTATGTGTTTATCATTCCATAAATATATTCACGGACGGAATTGATGAGCAAATTCTTCATCCGACAATTTTTAGATATACGCACTATATTATCGGAAAATAATTAGAAATAAAAAAAATATTCCGATGTCTTTTGCTTTAAATGATATAAATTTTATATAAATTTAGAAATTCAATAGTGTTAATCAGTAATCAGTGAAAAGTAATACTAGTAAAAAGTTAAATATAATAAAATGATATGTCTACTGAGTTATGCCGTCAATTGTGTCCGTATCGTTGTCACGTCACTCATCCTGCCGGTGCGCTGTCGGTGCGGCCAGTGTGAGCGGCGGTACGGAGCAGCCGCCGAGCCGGCCGCCCCCCGCGCCCCCTGCGCCCCCTTCGCGGCGCATCAAGATCTGGACCGACCGCCTGAAGTACGTTCCTTTGCATGCCTGCTAGCATCTGTTCCTATGTTTTTACCCTTTGATTCTGCTGCATCGTCAGTGGTTTAGCAACTGACTAGACATTTCTCTGATGAAACCATTATGTTAGTATTAAAAGAGTAGAATCAAAGTACAGAAGCACCGTTTGTGTGAACATCCATTTCCACACCGCTTGTTGTCATTAAACTAAACTTTCTCTAGGATTTTATAGCGTGGTTGTTAGCATTATAGTAAAGTAAGGAAGACACGAATTTTATATAGTATTGTGTGTTGGTGAATTATTTACATTTCTCTCGCTCTCTTGTAAAAATTTGATTTTGCAAATGGTTTTGCCAAAAAGATATTTTCTTTTTTTCCTCCCTCCCCTGTTATAAGTATTTTATGCATAGTAACATGTATCTGAAAAATTTAGAAAGTGTATACAAAAATAATAATAACATCTATTAGATTTTATAGTTGACATATATTATCATTGTTGTCATTATCATAATCATTGTTTTTTTTTAGCATCGTTAATGATTATCGTTTGAACTCCTTACCAGCACTTAGTACCCACAATAACCTATTTCATAGTCGTAGCTAAAAACCTGTGTCGTATGTATTTTGAAAAAGTTTAGTGAACAATTTAGAGAGGAATATTTTTTAGTTTTATGGAAAAAATTAACTAGTAAAACTAGTTGTAATAACTAGTGAGGTTTATGAGTAGTTTTATTATGAAATGCAAAATCAAACTTTTTTTATTTTAAATATTTTAGGCCGATATTAAAGACGAGTACAAATGTTGAGCCAAAATATAAATCGCAATACCGTATAGCGAACAACGGTCCTAATCCCACACTACGACAAGGACCAAAGGATAGCCTGTTGCTGTAAGTATTTCTTATCAGAAGTCCAGAACGACTTCAAAATCAAATATATTTCTATGTTGACTGGAAACTATCAAAATAATATCTTTACAGTGAAAATTACATGACTTGGAATGGTCCAAATCCGGAACTACGGAATGGCCGAATGATTAACCCCGAAGGGCCAGAAAAATGTGAAAAAAAGTTTACTTTGGCGCGAGGGCCAGCCGAGTTGGCGAAGGGTCCAGCTGGAATTGCTACGGGATCGATTTATCAAAAACTGGCTAAAAAATCTGCTAAAATGTAAGTTTTACTTAGTAATTTGTTATATCATCATCACAATGTAAAATTATTTTAATACAGGGTTAATTTTGATGAGCGCATCAACTCGTGCAGGCAGCCTCTCTACATCAATCCCATCAACATTTGTTCTACGACTTTTTAAAATTAATACTTTTACATTATGTTGATATAATATTGTTTTCAGCGCCACATAAGTTATGGAACACTACATGGATCGTGAAGAAAGAAGCGAGAAATTCTTTTTTTGTTAAAATTTTAATGGTTTTTTGTTAATTGAAGCAATGTTTCTTTTCTTACCTTTTTGTTAGCAAAAAAGTATAATAGTGTTTTCAAGTGATATTTTATGAATTATATGAGATATGGACAAGTAAATAACTTGAAAATTATTATAGTTATGAAATTTTTTTAGTGTTTTTAGTTTGTTGAAATGTTTTGTCTTACAAGTAAGTAGTAAGTAAGTAAGTAAAGCACAGGATTTCAGCGGCTCAAGTTAAATAAATAAGAATGGTAAAGTAAATTAAGAAAATGACACAAAAAAAGAAATGGAGCCGAAGTATGCAATGCGTCAGAGAGTGGTGTATTTTGTATTTGTAGAGGGTTTATAAATTTTATTACGTAATTAATAGATTTGATTGATATAGCATGCTTTGTATTGATTAAAAAGTTTAATTTAAAATGGACAGGTGAGCCACAATATACAGTTAGACTTATAACAACAATTTACTTGTATTGCTTAAAAAAATAAAAGAGTATCCATACATTACAGTTAGATAGTCTTCCTGTAAAAGCCAATGTATGTTTAGTTTACAATACTTCTGTATAATCTGCTTTAAATATATAACATTTATATCATTAAAGTGGCTTTATGAAAGCATTTTTAAGAGAAATGTTATTTTTTAGTTTAACTACACATATAGCTCGTAATATAGGAGAGGTTTAATAAAATATTATAAAACAAAGAAACAACGATTTCGACAAATAATGTACCTAATAAACCATTACAATTAAAACATAAAAAAATCAAATGATAATTATAATAAAATGACACTTTTAGATTATAGTCTTATATTTGCACTATCAAATTTGAACTTATAATAGATGTCAATGCAGTTAGTTGAGCACTAAGCTGAACAGTATTTTTTAATTATTTAAATGTGTTACCGTTATTAGTTTGTGCCAAATGTTAAATAGTTAATTATCTGTAACTTAAGTTGTTTTTGAAGTCTTTTTATTAATTAATTCAGTATTGAATCGATTGTTTATTGTTATAGTAAAACCCCTGTGGTGTTTTATCCCCATGGTCACAGCTCTCTGCAATATGTGATTGTACACATTTAATTCAGATTAGAGGACCTTTTGCAAACCACACTTAAATCTCATTATTTATAATAATCTTTTGTAGTTAATGCAATTTTTTTAAAGTCCTTCTTTTTATAGTATTTTCGCTGCTCGTTAATAATGTAATCCGAATATGCCATATAATTAATCATTATTAAACCTTAATACTAAAGGAATATTTTTGTACATGTGTCTAAAAGAAAATTTTTATTTTTTTTAAACTAGAATATTTCATAAGTAAGTACTCAGAGTTTCGTGCAATTAGTGTAGAAGTTCAAAGGTTCGAGTAGAATAAAACCAACACATATAGTTATATCTTTTTCTACTATATTTATGATCTAACAAATTGAAAAAGTTTCCATAAAATAGTGTTATTATTGATAGGCGTGTTTTTTATGGCTGATTTAGATGTTATTTGGATTAGGTCTCTATCATATTATAGAGTATTAAGCTTGTCTTAAAATAAAGCCACGAATTTAGATCATAATGCCGGTTAGATTTAAGATTAACTCTGCTCAAAATATCATTATTGTATAATAGTTATAGTTTTATTCCAAAATATCTACCCCTAATTATTGTACACGTTTCTATGTCCTGTCTAGCAAATGGCTTGAAAATAAATTGAAAATGTAATAGTTTATTTGTAGGCCATTTAGTAGATTTCTAGTTACTTAAAGATTGTAGTACTTTCAAATTTCATATTTTTGCGAAAATTGTAAGTCTTTTATCGAAATAAATATGTTGGATTGGCCATTTTTGTATTAATCTACCTATAAATGTTCATAACAGCCGCATCAGTTGCAACTCTGCCTACCCCTTCGAGGAGCATAAGTGTTAGGTATGTATGGCGATAAGCTAGCCCCCTCTCATTATGAGACGGCAAGATATACGGCACAATGTATTACTGAAAAACATGTTCATTGACAGAAGTCACCTATACTTTAATTTTCTGTCGATGTTATACCGTCGAACTTCAAATGCTTATCGGAAAATAAAACAAAATTTTCATGAAAATACTTTATTATGAAAAATTACGGCAGGACAAAAAGCGAAGAATGCTTTCGCAAAATCAAACAAAAATCATAGAATTAATTGCAAAACTAATCACTCGTATATGTAGATGTAAGGATTGGATTCAACCAAAGCGATATCCTTCTCCAATTGTCGTAGTTCCTGTTCCATTTTTGTTTTCTTGACTATTTTTGGTATAGTGTCAGTAAGCATAGGCAATTGCAGGAAGGCTTTTTGCATTAATTGCCAATTTTGCTTCAGATTCTAAAACAAGGCGTCACTTTAGTGTTTGATTTGTAAGGCAGTTAAAAGTAAGTATTCTATATTATGTAGTGAATTACAAATCAATACTAAATTCCTGTCGGTCACATTGCTCGTAGAACAGACGGACGACGGAGCTGAAAGGCCCTAGGATGAGCGGCAACGTACAAGTCGTCGAAGCGTCTGTAACCCTCCCACAAGATGGACGGATGATCTGGTAAAAGCTGCGGAAGTCAGCTGGTTAATGGTGACAGAGGATCGATGTGGCGATCAATGGCAGAGGCCTACGTCCAGCAGTGGATACATATCTGCTGAGATGACAACTATATTTCTACTTTGACTTAAATTAGGAGAGACATGAATTTATCATATTTTAATGGAACCGCAAGCCTTCAAGTTCAGTGCGGGCCTTCAGAAATGAATAACAGTTAGATTTTTAAATAATAAATTGTTAACTTACATGCAAAAGTTTTTGTCGCTCCTCTTCGTTTATAAGTTTACAGAGGCTTTCTTTATTTTCTTCAGCAAGTTTCATTTTTTCCAATTTCCGTTGAATTTTTCTATTTCGTTTTACTAGATATTCAGGCATCTGACCAAAGTCTGGTCTGAGACAGTACTCGGGAACTTCACCCGAACCTTTAATGTTTTTTATATGACCGTCTCTAGTGTCTACTAACCTAAGCACGAAATAAAATATTATTTTAATGTACTGCTTATTTAGGTTTTAAATTCACGCGGGGCAAGATGACGTGTATTGCAAACAGACAGGATGTTACATAAAATGGTTGGCTCTATAGGAGAAGTACCACAAACTCGCCCCTTAATAATGTACGACGAATGAAAAAAATTATAAGAATTAAATGGTTGTCATTTTTTTCCTTAGCGATGGGTATTTTGTAAACGATTAACCTAGTACAAACTATTTATTTACCTCGGTTCTGGAGATCGCGGTTTAGCTTTTACAACTTTTTTCATATTTCGTACTCTAATATTGACTTTTGGTTTCTCCTTAACTTTTTCTGGAGGCGGACATTTAGGTACAGCTGGGAGGTTTCCGACTATGCACTTGTGATCAGATTTTTTAGGCTGCTGTCCAATACCTTCACCTTTCTTGAGGAATTGTTCTGGTGGCTTTAAAGGTGTTTCCGCATAACCAAAAGTACGTCTCGTTTGGGGGATTTTAGTTTCTTTGAGCTGTTTTTCTAGTTTTGATTCATATCTATAATTGAACACAAATATACACATCCGAGTTTTTTTCATCCGTTCGGAGTAATTATTGTTTTAACTAAACCAATAACTATACCAAAACAAACATACCTCACACCAGTATTTCCCGAAGGGATAGGCAGACGTGGAACTAGTACACACCCACATTTCGCAGTATGTTTTACCGTACCATGATGTGATAGATGGATAGCCTATCGCCATGTTGGGTAACTCCGGGCTGACACTGAGTAGAAAAAACCTAATGATATAATTTTTGCCCGGCCGGGATTCGAACCCAACACCCCCGCATGGCAGCAGTACCGTATACGTAATACAACTGCACCACCCAGGCAGTTATTAATTATACCAATAGCAATGAAATGGTTTATATATTTTGTTTAAAAAATCAGAAAAAGCATTAATTTACCGTGGTGTCTTCGGTGGTTCCGGAGGGGGCTTATCGAGTATTCTATAGATAACTTCGTCATGATGTGTTATTTCAACTAAGGACATTGATTTCGATTCAAAATAAAAACGACAAACTTCAAATAGTAAATAAAACCGGATTAAACAAAGGACAATATAAAAATTAATGTCCCGAATAAATGTTATCGGTCGCTATGGAAATAATACCAGAAATATAATATTGCAATATAGTATTTAAAACTCAGATGAATGAAAGTAGTATAAATACATAGATCAAAGATTTTGGTAAACCATAGATATGTTACAGGCGCATGAAAAATGAAGACGCAATATTGTCCAAATCATACATTGCTAAAACTTTAAAACAAAGCGATACAGTAATGTACACATTTCCTTCACGCTATTAAGGATCAATCTATGATATTGGTAGTGTTCGAAAGAAACTTCGATATTTGTAAAACTTTATTTTCGGGATTGGATACTGTTCGGGTTAATATATAAATATATAAGATTTCTTCCTTACTTTTTAATAACTATATTTTAAGTTCTTAACAAGGTTTGTTTCATGGCATTGGATCTACGCAGTAGTATATACCAAAGAGTATTTTTGGTTATACAATTTTTTTATAACACATACAAATCAATACTTGTAAGCATCGGAGACCCGTCATGAAGTATTCTGTCCTCTCCCCGTATCGCCGTCACCGCTCCCGCGCCGCCAGCTGCGACCTCTGCGCTTAGGACCTCCGGAGTGGGAATATGTCAATAAAAACATAATGTATTAAATTATAATTTCTATAATTTTATTTAGACAAAACCAAAATCGATCGCAAAAGTCTACCGGCTATGGTGAATAATTACCCCCATTTCTTATATAGTGAATATAATATAAAATATGTGTTGTTTGCCTCAAACTATCTAACGGTTAAACTGATTACGGTAGACATATCACTTGACGACCGTAAACTTACCTTTTTTATAAATACATAGAATAATAAAAAGATATACATATATAGCAAAGTGAAGGAAATAGGAGACCAATTAATCATTGTGTTAATATTATATATATTAGAAACGTTTAATTATCGATCGTGTACATCCGTCATTTGTACCGACAAGTTTCAAACTGTTAAGGAACCTCCTTAATAGTTTGAACTGGCACATTAGGATTATGTTTCTTTTTTATGCATACTATTTTTAGAAACCAATATGTCAGTTCTTTTCCTCATAATTTTTTTATAGTAAAACGGGGGCAAACGAGTCGCCCAAAGTCAGGTAATCACCGCCGCCCATGAACATCCGTAATACCAGGGGAACTGCAGATACGCTGCCGGCCTTTAAGAAGGGAGTACGCTCGTTTTTGTAGGACTCTAGGTCGTATCCATTCCGTAATTGTTCAGAAACGTAAAATAGTAAACGCTTTTCTGAAACCTCTGTTTTTTTTTAAATAAAACTAAGAAATTACTACTACCAGCCACTGAATTCCCTAACACAGACATTTCGGAGGTGCTTCATCTGGGTGAGTGGGCTATGCCAAAGTACGAGAACATGAGTTAAACCTTTTTTAATATGTAGATTAAAATATCTCACGAAAGTTTAAATAATTTTAATCTTTGTTTTTAAAATTAACACACATTTAATCATGACCTGCATTAAAACTAATAAGAGTAAGACTGAAACAATATAAACAACTTTTAATATTAAGAAGCCGCGGATATGGTATATTTTGTTCAAGTATTTACAAGTCGTTGTATACGAGACGGTCGTCGCCGGACCGGTCTCCGCGCTCGGCGGATGGGGCGCCAACATTTGAAGGCTCTTGTGGTGTCGCAGCTTGTTCTAGACTCTTAAGATTGTTCTCGAACTCGACAGGGTCTATAAACTTTTTCCTAGGGAACGGAGGTGGGCCTAGGATCGCTTTCACGTCTTCGAAATTCAGAGTTTCCTTCTTTAAAAGTTCCTCGGCGAGCTACAATCAAATTACATAATCGATATATAAATGGTAAAATAAAATGTTAAAAATGTAATTTGAAAAGTATTAATTGAAAGAGTTCTAAATGTATCAGGAGAAGGAAAGGGAGGAGAAGGAGGAGAACTCACATTGACTAGTTGATCTTCATTTTTCTTTAGAATGTGTTCAGCGCGGTAGTAAGCGTTGGCGATCAACTTGCGCGCCTCTAGGTCGATGAGGTTCTTCAGTTTGTTACTGAACGGACTCTTGCCAGTGTCCTTGTCCGGGAACGAGACCAGACCCACTTCTCGCGACATACCGTAGATCCTCACCTGGCCATTTAATAAGTAACATTTTAAAATCTACGTTTCGCCATATCGCGAACAAATTCCACACTCCGTGCCGATATCGAAGTGAAAAACCCAATGTCATTTTGCCCAGGATTCGAACCTGACCTTAGCGTTGCAAGCATACCGTAATACAACTGCGCCACCGAGGCAATTATAGTTTTATATGTATATGGTTTTATATTTATAACGAATTTATTGTATTAGTTTACTATAACTATTAATGTCAACGGCATTATAAAGCTTGTATTTTTTTATTCACGTCTCCTAAAAATTAATATTCAAAATATTTATATATA
>JAABKM020000001.1:7553078-7568498 GCA_016277805.2 Papilio aristodemus | reverse complement strand
GTGTGTGCGCGTGTGCGTGCGTGCGTGAGTGCGTGTGTGTGTGTGTGTGTGTGTGTTACTAAATTTAAAAAGACGACCTCAAAATTAAAGAAAGCACCACCTAGTGAAATTTAAGGAATTATAAAATGAAGTTATTAATATTTTTAACTCCAGTTAACTTACTATATATTATTTTTTTAATATTTCACTAAAATGTATCAATTTTCTTGTTCACAGATTACGCTATCTACTCAGACAATTAAACAGAGGTGAAATACCAGCGGAAACGCTACAAAAGAACCTCCAATACGCCGCCAAAGTCCTCGAAGCTGTTTACATAGATGAGACGAAGTACGTATGCTTTTATAGTATTGATTTCGTTTGATGTGTTATTTGTTATGCTTTGACAAAAGAAACAGAAGTCTTTACCAAAAAAGCGTATGTTGATTTAAATACTTCTACGTGTTTATTTATTATACCAAACAATTTATTCCAAGAAAAATATAAATGGTATTCAAATTTGTACTTAAAACCATTCAATATGTTATGGAAATATATTTTAAAATTCCAGAGCATTATTTAAAATTAATCAAACCAGTTGACCATCGCTTAATTATTAAATTTCAATAATAATAATAATATTCATACGTCAAGGAAAAAAATAATCCAAGTTACATATTAAATCCTAATACGACTATATACAAATATAAAGCTTATAGCAATTGAATTAGGAAATTGTTACATTATCTTTGTGTTTCAGATTCCTTGCCGACATGTTATTACAACGGATGTTTTAAATGTACTTTATTTTAGTTTATTGAGCTCCATTATATGTTTTTGCCTCCATCTCCATGCTTACGTTGCTTCCCGCTAATATTGTTTACACCTTTTTTTTCATTCATGTTGGAGTATTTTTAAAGATTTGAAATTGATATAATTGATTTTATGTGTTAGGGAAGTCAACCATTCGCTTGCAAAGACTTTATTCAACTGCGGCAACTCAGGACGTTGACAACTGTCTACGCGATAAGTGACTACCTTCACACTGCTCCGCGTCAACGGCTCATCCGCACTAGTGTTGTCATATTTTATATATCGCCACACAAACTCATGTTACCGGTTAAATTCAGCGATCGCTATGATGTGTTTTTAATAATTTCCAACGTATTGGTACAATGTTCAAAGAAAATCGGCTCAGCGAATTTCCCTGTTTTACATCCACCCATGAATGGTTCTGATTTATATGAAACACTCAAAACTTTACAAGCGATATGAACACATGTGCCTACTTTTCTGCAGGCTGTTTTTCCTTTTATGTAGCACTTTGGTTATTTGATTATCGTCGTAAATGGGGCATTGTTTTCTTTTTTATTATCAGAATAAAAAATCGTATAATGGTAATTTTATTGTGGCTCAAACCGAACTGGTTTTTATCTGAGAGCTACCGCTTCCAATAAACTGTAAAACTTACAACGTCAAAAGAAAATACCTTTTATGGTATTTTTCTGAAAATGGCAGAATACTAGTTAGATTATATGAATATACTTGTAATTTTAAAATCAAATCACTTCACGACTGTATAATTATTATGGAATGTGTAGTGAAGTAATTTTTTTGCCATCGACTGTTTTCTGTAATTTCACTACATGGATGAACAATGCGAATAAATGAGGAATGTGATAATTTTACATGGGCTGTGAATAATACTAAAATATGTACTAAACTTATTTTAAGTTTTACATTTTTAATTGCTACGTACTCGTATATTTCGTTTATGACTCTTTCACTTTTCCACTATCTCATTCTTTTTTAATGACGGTACCTATTTTATTCGACGTTTACCTTTCTAGACAAGAATCGAATCGTTTTATAAAACGAATTAAGTTAATTTACATTTTTATCCCTGCTTAAGGCCATAACGGAAACAAATGGAAGCCGTTGGTAAAGCACAATTTATACCTCTCCAGTACGAGCTAACATGCGCAGCCCTTAACTTGATAAATAGCTACCTCGTAAGATTTGTTGCCTCTTATCTAAATCTTCCTCGACACGTAGCATTCAGTATTTTAGATAGCATTAATTTCTTTGTATTTCTATTGGTGCAAAAAATAATTATTATAACATTGTACAATTAAAAGTTTACCTGGATTAAACAAGATGGTTAATAATCCAAAGAATTTTCCGATACGATAATATCAGCCCGTAGTTTGTAATTTGTGGCAGGTATGGCAATAGGCTTGCCCACTGACACATCATGACAAAGATTAGACAATATCATGGAAAAGTACGTTTGTATAATTTGTTTTGAAACGAAGCTTTCTTTAAAACAAAATTAGTCTAGATGCACAAAAACAAAATTAAAACTCTACGTTCATGAATAAATTGTTTCTATAACGTTATTTAAAAATGATCAAAAAAAAAAAAAAACAAAAATTTAATTTCGAACTAATGAAAAATTCCTTCCATTAAATTCTTAATGAAATATTCCATCGCTTTGAAGCTGCAGAGATCGATTGAAAAAAACTTTTTGATTTGACTCCTAAACAATAGTTCTTTTTAAATGTGCATTTTATTTAATAAAACAATGGGCGCGCAACGAACAATATAGAATGAATTTACTTTGTTTGTTCTAACTTTTTATTTTGTTTTCTCAAATGTGAAAACGACCGTACATCTTTAAATCAAAATGTATTTATAGATTAAAATTTCTTACCGATTCACACAATGTACTCATAGAATTAAAAATACACCATGTATTTACATTTTATTATATCGGTAACAGGCAATTTTAGCTTTATTTGTGTCCCATGTTAATATTCACCTCATGCATTTGACTAAATTTACGAGTGATCTCGCAGCGTGACTAACAATTTTACAACTTGATATGATATACGCGCGGTACGGAACACATTTGCATGAGAATACATATTCTGCATTCCCCTACGTGCATTTCAATTAACTTTCTATTTTGAAATGGAAATTAAATTAAATATTTTTCCATATCAAAATTTCAATAATTTTGCGCCTCTGCGTAAACATATATTTAGTTTTAAAATCATTTATTTCGTATTTGAAGGTCAACGTCCTTTATCGATATGGCTAGTCCAGTGATTTCCAGTCCCACATTAAACAGTGCAATTTCAGATATGAAGACAACTGTTTGACGTCTCACGTTTCTTCCTATTCTATTATGTTGTGGTACTTGTTCGATCAAATCAGACACTCAGGGCCGCCAAAGAACATACTAATTACAATATTCAATGTTAATAGTGAATTTGTTAGTATTGACAATAAATTTTCAATAAAAAAAAAAACATAGTAACTGAATAAAGGAACCTTATGTTTCGTGGTCCGTACCATAGATCCTCAGTCGATTTAAGTTCAACAAATCATAGATTAAATAAGTGATCTCCACATTTAGAAACAGGCTTCCCAACTCCTCTGTTATTACGTACATATCTATTCAATTAATTTAGATAATCTCATCGGACAATACGCACCGTGGTTATATGGTTATCTTGAAAGCACTACGAGCAATTAGGTACCGCGTATTAATCAATTTAGCTAATGCATTAAGTCCTTCATTGTGCGAGCCCGCACTCGCGTTGGGTTTTCTTATTAAATACGTTCTTTATACAGTATACAACATATTGTATTCGGAAATGATTGAATAGATTCATATTATTTTATGACTGCTAATAAAATAAAATAAAATACAAAAATAAATCTAAAAACCGTATTATCTTTCTAAAAGCAACTCGACTAAATGAACTAAGTATGTGGAAGATTAAAACGATTTTTGAGAATGTGTGTGGGCTATGGTCATGTGATATACAGTGGCTAGCTTATTTGCCACATTTTTTTTACAAAAATGAAGTTTACACCATATTAATTTAAAAGCTTTATAAGAAAACCAACAATTGAAGCTTAGTATCAGCTATGTCATAACAAAGAATATAGATCAAATCATTAGAATATAAATTTTCATAACAGTAAATAACATTGGAACCTTTAGTAATTCGGGACAAAAGCGTCATTATAGTTGGGTCATGCCTGTTCGCAGTTTTGTTACTCAGAGGCCGTTCTGCTCAATTACACACGGAGTAATGATCCATTTGTACTTAACATACTAGTTTTGCTACAATTGCTTGACCCTTTATTATTAAACTTAGCTTTTGTATTAGTGAACTATAAATAAGTCTTTTGTATAAAAGAATGTGGTCAGAACGTCATATTTTATGACATACTTAGTGACGTAATAAAGGAATATTAAATTTCCAGACGCATTTATGCTAAGATATATGATTATTGAAAATACCAAAGGTGCAAGATCGTAGAAATAAAAAAAAAACAAGAATTATTAATTTAAAGAAACTATATCGAAAATTGCTAATATTGTAATTCGGGTTCGCAGTTATCTGTCAAAGTCAACCACAGATTATAAATTCACAAAACGTTACCCAATTTATAATTCAGTAAAATTTATATGTTTTGAAAACGATCTAATTTATTTCTCAATAATTGTATTATTTTTTATCTCGACCTCAAATAGTACTTCTATTATACACATTTATATTGTATTATATACGGTTTGTTCTAATTTTCTTATGTTTAATTTAGTACGAAAAATAGAATATCTTTACAAGCATTTAGGACTTAATTGTAACGCCAAAACTAATTACCGCTAGCTTTTCATTTCGAGACGTTTGAAGTAAGAAAAAATATTACTGCGCCAAGAATTGGAAAAAAGATTTTTCTTCCATTGAACATTCTTTTTTTTCTGCTTTAATTAGGTTGATTTTACGCTTTCTTTGGTCATACAAACATCTTATTTTTTAAATCATTTTGTTTCCTATAGTTTTATTTATATTAAACAAGCTTAACAGTAACTCCGTCTACGAAGGAAAATTACGTGGAGTAACTTATTTTTAATAAGGTTTGATTTTTCTTCCTACTAACAAAAAATTATAACAATAGATAAAAATATGTATTTAATTGTAGTGTCCTCACAAAATCTTTTATAAAAACGCAGAAACGCTATTTCTTATAATATAACTTAAGAATCTATAGTGATATTAAGCAAGACTATAAACTAAATTTATACAATACTCTTTAACAATAAGAGGATCACTTTGTTTTTTTTAACGTAGCAGCACATTTGTGCTCGAAACAAAATTAATTCCAGCCTTTCTAAGAATTTCTTCTATTGTTTATGCTCCAATAGGATTATATTGAAGCGAGATTAGCCTATAATTTTTTTTTCGTATTTACCTAATGGACATAAAAACATTATTAAATGAAAACTAAAGGGAAAAATAATAAAAAGCAACCTTCCGAGTATTTAAGTAAGGTTTATTTTTCTTTCTCGGTATTTTCTAACTTCGTAATTACTTTTTGAAGTAAACAACCGATTCGATAATGGTTTAGTCTAATGACAAGTTGAAGAATCCATTACATGAATATTCTTGTGATTTAAAATAAAAATAAATATTATTTACAATTAATTGATTCTAGAGGAATTTTTCTTACTTTACCTTTATCTTAATGACGTAAATCGAAGACACTTCATCTACCAAATCCATCGAGACGATATAAATACATACATAAGCTAACGAGTGGAATAAAAGGATATAGGACATAACTTACAATCATCTTAATGATAAAATTTTATGCTATTTCATATTTTCCTACATAATCCGCAATAATTACTACTCGGAATTGATATTTTCGAGGTTATTTCATAGCCTTTTTTATGTATTAAATGATAATTTTTATTAACCACTTAAGCTTGAAAAATAGTGTGCTATGATTTACGACACAATTCTAAAGGCATAATCAAACCCGAGATCATGTCATTCATGTCTCGTAGTCCAAAAGCTTAACCACTAGGCTATTGCCGCTTCAATTTATTAGAAATAATTTGTTAATGCTACCATTAAACGAATATTTATCAAAGAAATATCATGTAATATTTCGACGTACAGTAAATAAAACATTTCGATCCCCTAATATGAACCACACATGGGAACGAATCTATTGTAATAAAGAGGGCCATCGTTCACAATAACATTTTTTTTATTATCTTGAGTTGGGGTATAAAAATAACTCAAAGAATATAATACAATTTGCAACTTGGATTATCCTTACGATCGGTCTAAAAAATTGTGATATTTCTCATTAAATTACAATCAATTGGTTACTGAAAATATAAGCAAAGCCAGCAGGTTTTTTTTTTCAGGTAAAACCTTTAACACATTTAACAATCATTGTTACATTTGAATTAGTTTATTCAAAATCATAATTTATTGCTCGTTACGTGAACGGTTTTAATAGAAGAATCTAATATTGTATTTTGTTAGAACAAAGTTATAGAATAAGGCGTAGTACAAAATCTCGTTACTGTTACCGCACCAATACAACTGTGTACACAAAACCTTCATCGCAATTAGACCCGTTATTAATCCATTTAGCTAAGGAATTGAAGCTTATCTTTAGCAAATTGTATTTAATGCTTTCGACCGTAATGTGATCAATATTGAAAAACTGTATTGAATAAAATGAATAATTACGCGGTTTATCTAGTAATGGTACATTAATTGAAAGTAAATACATGAAATTTTGATAACTATTACGCAAATAAAAAGAATTAAAAGAAAACAGAGGTGTAGTAAGATCGCGTCAAATGGCATGAATTCTTTTCTATTCTATTATTTTTATAAAAATTGCCATTTTCTTAAAAATGTTTGATACAAATGTCTTATAACATGGAAATATTCTTTAAAATACAAATTGTTTCTGAAATAATGAAGATAGAAAAATAACGATTACCCCTTTATCCCATTTTCTTGAAGCAAACAAAACTAAATGAAAATGTAAATCTGAATTTTAAATGAAGTAATTTTGAAGTAACAAGAATGCAAAAGAATGAAACCCTCTCGAGAATACAATATTAAAAACATTAAATAATTAAAAGGAAACTAAAGTAAGATTCTATGAAATCTTAACTTAACATTCTCTAATTTATTTTTACAATTAAATGAAGCTGAAGGTGCATAATATATTTTTGCTATCATTTCATTAATTAATTTGCTAATTAAATCGAAGAATAACCGCGAGAGTCCATTTATTTTACTCTGCCACATCTGTGTCACGACTAATTATCTGGCAAAAAGTATTTCTATTTTCATTTCGCTTGAAATGGTTGAGATTCTGCTTATATTTTTATTGGCAAGCAACATTGCTTTTTTAATTTTAGTACAGTAAATAAAAATTATTATGAAAATACTTTAAGTGTTACGAACACTTCACTTAATGTTATTAATAATGGCAATGACGATCACGTAAACGGTGTTAACAATATTGCTGATTTTACAGCTTAACAAGCATCAGATGTGCTCCCTACCATGTTAAGGCGAAGTTTCATTACAAAAATTTTAAATGGTTTCTTATATAAAGTCGTCGCTACAAAGAAACCCGTAGAAGTAACTCATTAACTCTTAATAAAATTAATTAATAACGGCACATGGTTGAAATTGAAGATGTTTTTGAAACGATGAACTATATTTCTATAATAAACACTACATGCAATTCATTTACAATTGGAGTTAATATTTTCTAAAATAGCAAACAGGCCAAAGATGACGGAGCG
The DNA here is from genome assembly GCA_016277805.2 of Papilio aristodemus. NCBI lineage: Eukaryota > Metazoa > Arthropoda > Insecta > Lepidoptera > Papilionidae > Papilio > Papilio aristodemus. The sequence continues at coordinate 7,560,871 of JAABKM020000001.1, read as the reverse complement.
TGTCTAGACCACAAGGCTTATCAACAATGTAGTCAACTAACTAAATTATAAAAATAAATACTCCAACATTGAAATGTGTTTATTTCTCCTGCCGTTAGTTTTGTTTTCTTTTTTTAATAATTCATTACAGTCATTGTCTAGATCAAGCGATCTAGGCAAAATGGAATGGTATAGGTTGTACGCAGTGGGTGCTCCGCGCCGCTAGCTCTGATCTCTAACGCAGGGATAGGAGAGATGCAGCGCAGCCCCGAGTGCAGCCGACCCTCCACATGCGACGCCTCCGTACACCGTGCTGGGCCAGATGCTCAGTTGACAAACCGAACGAAAGCGAAGCAAAGTTAATACAGTTACAACGCCGCCAATGGCCAAGTAGTCGCGCCTCCCTTCTGTCCACTCTTTGCGATTAGGTCGTTCTGTTCTGTTGAAGCTTCAGTAAACATCTGTACTCCGACTTCCTGATCTCCTGGTAGTTTAGATTCTATCCTATCACTTCTTTCGTCTAAACGATGATCTGAAATGTTTATTTGATTCGTTCGTAGTGTGTTTGTCATTTATTTGTTTGTACCAATTTTGGGGCTTTATTTGTCTACTTAACAAGTTGGTAAGGATTAGTAAAAACTACTCTCCCTGCAATCGTGACTATTTTGAGAACAGTTTTAACCTGGTTATAAATTTCATTTTATGGATCGAACGTCTTAGAATTACTTTTTTACTATAATAATATAATTAATACAATTAGTTTTAATAAACTTGTTCTCAAATGAGTTACCTAATTTCTCTGTACCTTTAGATTCCTAAAAAAGTCTTAAGTGACATTTATAAACTCTAAGCATACATAATATTCCATGTAATATATCCACTGACTGTTGATGGCATGTTATTTCCGGAGCCTTGGTGATGATGGATTGATACTTTTAGCTTTTCACGTTTTTATTTAATACATTTTACTTAAATCATCTTTCGTAGTTATTTACTTTACGGTAACTTTGGTTGCACTATTTTACCATTTGTTACCTCAAAATCTTCATGCTTTTTTGTCATGACTATTCATTTTATTTATATAATTATATATAACTTATATCAACTGTTTGTTAATATGTTATGTTTGAATGAAACGGTTGCTTTGATTATAGTGTCTTAACTTCATGTTAGTAGTAAATAATCTAATTAAAACGTTTAAAGTTTGACAATACCGTAATAGGCAACGGATTGTAAATGTTGTTGATCGTGCCCCATGCCTTTCGTATTCCCTGTCTGTAAAACTGACGGCGTGTTTCATTTTAGACCTGCCGTGGCGCGCCAGCAGTCGGCGCCGACCCTGGTGTTTAGGTGTGTCGATGTTACCATGTATTAATAAAAAATTATTGCCACTTGAATTTTATCATACATCGTTTTTATATTTCAAATTTAAATAGAAACTTTTGCTAAATATTTCGAAAGTTATGGAATTAAGTATTTTTAAATTTAAATTCTAATATTGTGCGCCAAGCAATCAACCTAATATTATGCTTAATATTTACTTAAGTGTAATAAATATAAGAAATACAAAATTACACATAAGTCACTGTACATGCAGAGTAAGAAACTTCAGGAGCATTTTTAAACATTAGAAATGAATTCATATTTAATTTCGTCTAAGATACACATGATATACGAATATATAAAATGAAAGAATAATTTAAAATTAACGAATATAACTTTAAAAATTATAAAATCCAACAACTAACAAGTTTGAACTACTTTCTATAAAAGTGGTTTGAAATATCAAGTATTTTCGTTACAGTTTCTAGTTTTCTATTTAAACAATAGAGAACGGAACATTTTATTTTCATTCAATTATCTTTGCAAACATTCACTCGTTGTTTTCGTCCACAGTGTCACAGTTTTTCATCTCTTGTTTTATTCAAGTGGCAATATAAATAACCTAACAGCATCCTTAACGAGCCCCGCTTGTATTGTGTGTTTTGTGAATATTGACGTTGCTTTCCGTTATAATATGCTTGCAATGACATTTCATAGTAGATACGGTTATACTCTTACAAAATCACCCGTCAAAAGTGTACCGTGACTGTGACAGTGACATATCGAGTCGCTTTTTTTTTAAAACTGCTCAGCAAAATTATTGTATGATTGGGACAATTTTATGTCTTCATTCTTCATGCACCTATAACATATCTGTAGTATAATGAAATCTTGAGGATTTTATAATAATTGCTATAATTCATTTCTGGATTTTTATGTCATTACCAGCTTTAATAATATTGAGAAATTTAATCACATTACTAAACAAACACTTCCAAGATTCGATACAACTACAATCTATCATATAAATATCATTATAAATTTCCAAGTAGTCCATCTAAATACCTTTAACTTAATTGAATCCCTGAATTTGTAATATAAAACAAATTTATTAAGCTAGACATTCCTTTAACTTACTTGTATTTCAATAACAAACATCTTTTGCTTGCCGATAACATTATTTAATGTTACATCAGTAATAAATTACAATTGGAATTTGCAATTTAATGGAAAGTAACGTAAAATGCAAAAGTATAACGCACGTTTAATGTATTCATTGTGGACTAAAAATTTACTAAGATATCCAATAAGTAAGGAAGGAATTATAAATTTCTGGTCTACAGTGCTATTAGATGTTCCAAATTCAGTTGAAAATACGAATAACGTAGACTTCACTGCATGCTAGCGGTGTTCCCTTTATCACTATATCTTTATTTTCTCTAAAATTTAATGTGATAACCTTTACCTTTTTTACTAAATTACTTAATTGAAGTTCCTTATGGCCCATCAGTTGAAAAACTATTTACTTAAACAATGTAAATTTATGATATTTTTGAATGTAAAGTCTCAGCTAGATGTATAATTTGTATTAAATTAAATATTGAATCATTTAGACAATATCTTTAGATGAGACTATGATTACGTAAATTTGTATTATATTGCCATTCATAGGATAACTGATTTCACATCACTAGATAGATTAGTAAAAATAAGTAAATTGTTTATTGTCTTTACTAACTTATGCAATACTTCTACTATTTTTGTGTAAAAATAAAGTAATTAGTGTAAAGATTAAATTTGTACACGTAGGTATAGAACATAGATCAATAAATTTATAGATAAAATTATGTCTTAAAATAAACTAGCTAGATATAGACAATATGTTAATATATATATTTTTTAATTTTACGGTGCAGTTCCACTACGTAAGTGTTTGTAATATAATTGTTACAATTTATATCATGAGGATTAGTACATGGGTATACTATTGGTAAAAAAACGAAAGAAACCTATATGTGTATCATCATTCATACAATACAGGTATTCACACGATTACACGACGATTAAATATTTATAATAATTAAGGGAATCTTGACGATACCTCACATTTTATTTTCAAGGATAAAAGAAAAGAGTCTTTTAGTAGCTTTGCAGCTTTAAATGGATACTTGTAGATTAAGAAGCAGGGGATGCGGCGAAAAAGAACCACGTACGAGTTTAATGCTAAGTGGAAATAGGATGTAGAATACGTGGCGGCTTGTGTTATAAAGTGGCGAAAATGCTTGTCACCGGCCTTTCTGTATCGTTAAGGTACACTTCTAAGCATTGATCTGTATGTACGCAGACGACTGGCGGACGAAGATGACGAGTTGTCGGAAGTTCAACCGGACGCGGTGCCTCCTGAAGTCCGGGAATGGTTGGCGTCAACATTCACGAGGCAGCTTGCGACGGCCAAGAGAAAGTCGGATGAAAAACCGAAATTCCGGTCCGTCGCACACGCCATCCGAGCGGGTATATTCGTGGACAGAATTTACAGACGGGTCACTAGTACCGCTCTTATGCAGTTTCCACAAGACGTCGTTCGAGTTTTAAAGGTAAGGGTCGAAATTGAATAACCACTGTGTATAGATAAAAAAGATAGATATGTGTGGGTGCGATCTGGGGTACTGTGATCAGACTAAATTCTTAAACGTAAACATGTTAATTATCTATTAAACGACATTTTAATATATGTTGTTTTTTATATAAAAAAAAAAATAAGCTTACCAAAATCTATACAACATATTTGTTCTCAATTCCATTGTTTTTGGAAACATTACATCTTTGTGATTGCACTAGAATATTTCACTCCATACATGAAAATACTACATATATTTATTTCAAACTGAATTTGAATTATTAATTTGCAAGCCAAGAATTTTATGAATGCATTGTGGTTCTAATATACACTAATTATAGAATAGACCGGCGTTCAACCAATTCCTGATGTTATGGGTAAGCTATACATACATGATAGTACGTACACTATTCACTCCAATTAGTCAGAAATCAATATCGATGAATAGAGAAACCGTATTCAATTAGGAAACGTAAAGCAACGACCAAAACCTAAATGAATATAAAAGATTCACAAAATAAAAACGATGTTGCAAACATATTTTGTTTCTATAATTAATATTTCACACTGAATCCATATAAGATAGACAAATATGGAGAGATTCGTTAATTGTTTTTATTACTAAAATACAAAAGCCAGCCCGTCAAATATCGTGTTTACTGATTTTTACAAATTATTCTCTTCAATATGAAACCAAGATTATAAAACACAAGAGGTATTTCACCCGAAAATCTTTATTGTTCTATTCAACCATAAACATTTTATTTTACTGCACTAAGCTAAAACGAAAACTTGCTTCGATTATAAGTTTAACCCTTTTAAATATTCATGGAGCGTCTGAGCTAATCGTGTCAGCACTTCAATTTTGTCAAACACTCAAATTACCGAACCAATGCGAGATTAATCTTCAAATATAACGACTAATTTACAATTTTGGGTATAGACGTCCATAAAGCTTGCTTTTAGACCTATAGTTTGTTCCAACTACTTAAGTTTAAGTGCTTTAACTTTACGTAGTGACCGGTACGTTAATTGGTCTCACTATTTCTTTGACACAAGGAGACGAGCGAAGACAAGCTGAGCAACATAATATTGAAAATAGCACAGTTAGGAACGCAACATCAAGGTTATCGTAGAAAACATTAATGGAAATCATAACCAAAAAAAGAAAAAAGGAATTAGAATATACCCAAATAATCCATTTCCATGTCTCAGTTTATATATCATTTCCCAGTCTCTTGATTTTAGATTTCACATTAAAGCGTTATTTGTTGGACCGCTATATACTAACTTGACCTTTGGCTGACATCGTTCACTATAATTTTATTGAAATAAATTTTCATTAAACAAATTAAAATTCTATTTACGTCCTTTTAACACGTTTTACTAGTTAAAAAAAATCGACGTATATTTTTTTAAATCTAAAAAGATTTTTTCTTAAAGTTTCTAATTAATTTAATCCACTACCCGGTTTGTCTTGACATTTGTTTTAAAACATTTTATTTGTTCGGCGACGGCACACGCTCATATTTACTCGCGGAGCTTTGTTCATAAAACTATTCGCAGTTAACGAACATGTCAAAGAGCGCCAACAAAATTTAATATTAAATGCTTTCCTTTGGAAGCGGACATTATACGTCAAAAGGCTGCAATGTGACATTTGTAACAACATAGTTACATAAGCCTTTACATATTATTAGAACAATTGTTATGTCCTTTTATTTGCACAATTAATACGAATCTCACAACGAACCATTTTTCACTTTTTTTATTTGTTTTTCATTCTATTTACAGCCAGTCTGAAATTTTTCATTGTCTTTTTTCTATTGCAACAAGAGCTAATTAAAAATATCGTGCCACAACTATAGGCTTTGTTTTAAATAAGGGACAGGTTTCATTGTCATATTACTCGTATAGGCATAATAACAATACTGGATGAGGACAGCAAGGTTTTGTAGTGATCCTACAGCAGCTTATAACCTTTTTACGTAATGATAACACTTATATATAAACGTTCGAATCCCTTTTCATAGTTCTATTATATATTATATCCTTTTTTCTTTTAGATTTCATACCAAAAATGTACTTATGAATATTTGAGGTCGACTCAGCATATTTTTTTAAATTATTTTGACATTAAAATAAAGGTTTGCAAGATCTTAGCCTATTCTGTATTGATCGGAACAATAATAATTAAAAATATGAGAGTAGTAGGTAAATATATGTACCATTAATTCTTTTTTGTTAATTTTAGACATTAGACGAGTGGTCATTCGACGTGTTTGCACTGCACGAGGCCTCCGTGGGCGCGCCCGTCAAGTATCTGGGATACGAACTTCTCAATCGATACGGAATGATACACAAGTTTAAGGTAAGAATATACAGTAATCATTAATTGTACTGTTAATTATCGACACGTGCTGTAAACTTCATTTTTTTTAGTAGTAACCCACCTCTCAACCCCCTCATCTCTTAGATGAAAAATCCGCAACGCGGAACTTGGATAAAAAAAATTAGCTATCAGCGTACAAACCGCGGAAATCAGCCATATTTTTTTAATTTAATTAAAGTTTCTTACAATTATTCACTAGTAAAATGTGACTAAAAACTATTAAAGTTTATTTTAAATTTATTGAAACATCAAACTTTTAATCGAGTCTCTATAGGAAGTTAAACAGTTGACTTGTTTTAAGTTTACCCAAAATAACGGAAGAAATTAAATTATCAGTATTCTACTTCTAACCTCATTTTAATTAATACTCATTTTCTTTTAAACTTTATCGCATCGTATTTTTTCATGATATTTATAAAGGTAACGAGTTAAAAAAAATAGACAGCGATATATCTCTCTACCCTAAGAGCCATATCACACGAGCGTTTTGTTTTCGTTGCAACGAAGGAGCAGTGACACTGCGTAGTTTTACAACTCACAATGATATGCCACTCGTTGCTTAAAAATGATATGCATGGACGGAACGCATGGCATGAAGCCGTAGAGACATATGAAGGTGTGACACACGATGCGACGTTGCAACTACAAGGTTCACTAACTTCATAGTGCCAAACTTCAACTCTATTGACGTTCGAATACCGACACACAAGTTGACACGTCACCCCCAGAGTATTGAGCTACGTTATACGTTCTTGCATTTGTTCGTATGGAACATTTTCCGTCGAAATCTGCTGCGCTGAGGAACGCCCGTGTGATGGATAATTGAGTACAAGTACGCAAGGGAATAGAAACGCAAATTTCACTGTGTATATGAAAACACCAGGCCTTCAATAAATAGTGATGCTTTTGTGACCTCTATAAACATATTTCGTAACCAAAATTCTTGTAGTTATTGCTTATCAAAGTGATCCACTGTATCGTTTGTTACCAATACAAAAGGCCTTTGTACCTAGTTAATTTAACAGAGAAAGCAACGGACCATGTAAATCGAATTCCCACTTAACTAAATGTATTCTTCAAATTAAAGTCCGTATCGCCTTTAACAATGGGCTTCGTCTAGATATTTTCGAACTTCGTAGATGCCAGTCGAATTGATAACCTGTATCATTCAGTGTATAGACAAATGTGCTACATAATTATGTTCTAGTATTTGTTTATTATACAATGTTATTAAAATAAATATTAAAAGGGTTTTAATGCAAAATTTAATTCGAATACCTAATAATCGAAAGTTATTTTTCCTAAATTAAATTGAATAGGTGACGTGCGTCAGAAAGGCCGTATAAGAATTAATCGTAACTAACAAGAATGTATGAATTTATAACATTAAAAAGTTTAAACTAAATACGGTTAAATTAAATGTTAAGGTTAAGAAATGAAATGCAATAGGAGGAAAGTACAGAGAGTAAAAAGGTATATATT
>JAABKM020000001.1:7488126-7551706 GCA_016277805.2 Papilio aristodemus | reverse complement strand
ATATATGCATAATATTTGCTATTTTTTACAAACAAGAAATTCAACTAAGGACACCATATCACTTTTTATTAATTTCATTAAATAGCTGCTTTGCACAGCGAAATCTTATAAAAATTCATGTCATATTTTATGCGTAAGAATCCAATTTCCTAATGTACATTCGCGGAGCAAAAATGTATATTCCGAAAATGAAACTGCCACTTTATGACTGCGTTGCCAAGTGCATCTTGTTTGCTTACCATAGAGCAGACAAAGATTATGGAATTAAATTTGGCACAGCGCTAGTACATGCTTCTTCTTCATCCATTTCCAAAAGACCATCATCACCAGTTTTGCTATAAAATAAAAAAAATAACTTTAATACATATGTGTGCTATGTGGTGCTTGGTATAGGTGCAGTCTACGATTCTGGAGAATTTCCTTAGCCGGATAGAGGAGGGCTACTGCAAATACCACAACCCCTACCACAACAACCTGCACGCCGCAGACGTCGCGCAAACAGTGCACTACATGCTCTGCCAGACTGGGCTCATGGTATAACAGTTAACATTGTTTAATTTATTATTTTTATAGATTGCGTCTCTAAACATTTTTGCGACAATGTAGAAGATGGAGGAGTGTTGTAGAGAGAAAACATGTTTGAGGCAAGAGATAAATTTTGACAAATCTAATGTAACAACAACTTGACCTGTAAATGGAATAAGACTTATATTTTCCAATTATCTGTTTCTAGTTCCCTCGCTCTTTCCTTTTTACGAAACGTTTTCTTATTTTACGAAATGTAATTATAGGTTAGCTTGCCAAAGTCCATAATGTCGACAATCTTAAGTCAATATTCTCTTAAATAATGAAGCCAAAAACCTGGACCAGTGTTGGCAATCTGCCAGACTCTACGTTATGAAGTTTGACATGGGCAATATCCTTTGTGGTATAAAAACTGCACTAAAACATGTACTCCGTTTACTAAAATGTAATTTTTATTATGGATTTAATTAGCATTGAAACCTTATTCTTACTCACTCTAATTTTGCTAATAATCGACTGCCGAAAATAGTCCCTATTACTAAGAAACTAGAACTTAATTCCTTATAACTTGTAGAACTGGCTGTCCGACCTGGAGATATTCGCGACGCTGGTGGCGGCGATCGTGCACGACTTCGAGCACACCGGCACCACCAATAACTTCCACGTGATGTCCGGCTCCGACACCGCGCTGCTCTACAACGACCGCGCCGTGCTAGAGAATCACCACATCAGCGCCGCATTCAGGTAAGGCCTTCACTCGCTGCTGGATCTGGATCTCTGCCGTAGTCCGACAGCAACACTGCTAAACATTAGGTCGAATTTTCAAAACTTCTACAAATTATGAAGATGTTTCTAAACAATTTCGGTGAGTTATCTTTTTAAAGATGTTATATTTTATCAATCGCTAAATAAATTGGTACAATCCATCTCATGAACAATAGTAAAATAGGCTGCCACAAACATTTATCAACTGAATAACACCCACCGCGAGAAGCGATTGCGAAGACAGTGAATAACAAAAGGGCGAAAATCTGAATGGAATTTCTAAATTTTCGCGAACAAAAGAACGCGATACGTAGACTGAGAACTCGTTACAATAATACACAATTTCCCTCGGGACCCAAATGCGCCATTTTTTTCACATGTATGTAGTATTCTATCTCGGCGTCTAAAGGAAAACTATTCGGATTTTGTTCTACGAAAAGTCAAAGAGAAATAATGCAAGGAACAAAACTGAACAAAACAGCACGTCTTGGTTTTTTGTGACATTATACGACTTGGGAATAATAATTATGCTGTTTTAGCAAATTTTACAAAAGCATTTTAATTGGTGCAAAAATGAGTGACAATGTAATAAGTATTAATTTACTGAAAACTAATATTGCAACACGTTCCTAAATACTAATATTATGTTAACAATAGATCTCCATCTAATTAATAAAATTTGACCTTTGAGAAAGAGTTATTAATTTCTGTCCTGAGCTGTTACAAAATTTGTACGAATGATGGTTCCGACCATATCGCCAGTTGACATGAGTAGATATCGTGGTAAAGAGCTACATCATTCACACACAGTACACCAATTTTATAATCTTAAAAATTGTGACATAAGATATTTTTCCTTATAAACGGCACCGACGCAATTTCTTCCAATTTCCTGTGAAGAGTCTATCATGATTCTCCACCCCCATCCATCAATCAGGGCGACCTTGGTAAATTATTACGGGATCCAACATTATAATATAAATTGCGGCGCTCTAGTGCGCGTCGGCTCGTCGATGGAATAATTTAAGTGACGCAAATCACGTGTGTACTGAAGTAAGTTATGAAAAAGTTAACAATGCCAACGTTATTCATATATTTACTATTTATTGTTTTCCACAAAATGTAGACTTAATGTCTTAAGTCATTCTCTTAACATCAGGTGTGGAAAAAAGCTGAGAGTCTTTGGTAGGACGAAAATTACCTTTAATTATGTTTATATTTCGCTATACGAAAAATGCAAAATGGATTACTGTTCTTTTCATCGTAATTATGATAATGCTCATAAAAATTTTATCAGTAAATTAAAGTTGATAAAGTTTAAACCCAGTTGATAAAGCTATGACAACAAAATCGCTTTTTAACTAGTTGGATTATCATAAATCTTGGTTCGAGAGTTGTGATGGATCGCTCTCAAGTTTCGTAAAATTCGTTGCAAAGTTTACACCAAGTTGTTGGTGAAAATGAACACTAATAGTCGCCTCCGGTCGTTGTCATTATTCAAAGTCGCCTTAATTTATTGCCCAATTAATGGGACAATGTAAAGCAGTTCCTTTAAATGTATTCATTTTATGATCCATTTTAAAGAGGAACTATAAATTGGGTATATTTAAATAAACAATATATTTTATGCCAATATAATGTGATATAAACAAAATCTTTATTTTAAAGTAGTTTTTTTTTTCACTCTCCTACGTCCATTCTCAGTCCTTAACATTGGCTTATGTAAAATGGCAAATGGCTTATTTTCGATGAGACTTTATGTTATCAGCAAACAAAGGACTATCGATCATGATTCTCATTCCCAATTTCCAGGCTGATGCGTGACGAGGAATGCAACATCCTGCAGAACTTGTCGCGGGACGAGTTCCGAGAGTTCCGGACGCTAGTGATAGACATGGTGCTGGCGACGGACATGTCCTTCCACTTCCAGCAGCTGAAGAACATGCGCTCGCTCCTCACGCTCGCCGAGCCAACAGTCGACAAGTCCAAAGCGGTGTCCCTCGTACTGCACTGCTGCGATATATCGCACCCTGCTAAGGTAAACTCTAGATTTAACTATTCTATTGGTTCAAAATTTTCAAAGTCTCACTTTGACGATTTACTTACACAGAACAAAATTAGGATAAGTGGTATACAATATTATATGTATACAAGTACATTCCTAATAAAGTATAATGTTTGTAACTTTTTAGAGATGGGATCTTCATCATCGATGGACCATGAGCTTGCTGGATGAATTCTTCCTGCAAGGCGACAAGGAGCGCGAGCTGGGACTCCCCTTCAGTCCTCTCTGCGATCGGAACAATACTCTAGTGGCAGAATCTCAAATTGGCTTCATTGAATTTATTGTGGAGCCCAGCATGGGCGTGTGCGCCGACATGTTGGAATGCATATTGGGACCGTTACACTCCAACACCAAGAATACGTCCACCACCAGCGGACAGGAACCAATCAATGAAGAGAATACGGGTAAACAAAGTGTTATTTAAATTTTTAGTGAAGACTAGACTCGCTGACTAAATAAACATAACATGGCAAAGTTCACTTTGCTTATTCCGCCATATAGTTGGCAATAGAGAAAATCTAAACCATTTATTAAATTCTATATCGTATTTGAATAACATATTTTAAATAATTGTATTTCTAATATTTGTTTTATAAATAACACTAAATTCTTTTCTTTCAGGTACCGAGGGAAGCAATAAGTTTAAAATAAGAAAACCGTGGGTGGCTTGTCTGAGCGACAACAAGAAGATATGGAAGGAGCAAGCTGCTAAAGGTATAAAATATACAATATTTAATTTGACATTTAAATTCTGGGCAAAATCTAAGTCGAAAACGCGCTATGACGCTTCCTTCTATTTTCTTTGCTTAATTGAGAGAATAAATTTTACTGCATAAACCCAAATTTGTTTCGACAATTGATAAAATTGATTTGTAAAATCCGAATTTTAAGTTCAAACTTATATCTATAACAAAAGAATTAGTATATACGAGAGAATGGAGATAGGGGAATTAAATAATACAATTCCTGTACACATCAAGAAACAAAAACTAAACAATAAAAACAACTTTCAGATGCAGAAGCCCGCGCGAAGCTGGAAGAAGAGAGTAACGTAGAGCAACCAGTGGCAACAGAAGAATAATATATGGCCACATTTGTAAATAGTGTCAAAACAACTTGTTGCAACATGTTCCAGTCATTTATGAACAAGAACTAAACATAGTATATATGCGATAACGTAGTTACGCTTCTTCGCATTTAAACTAATAAGTGGTGGACTTTGTATATCTGATACGTGTAACACTTGTAAGAATGCTTGTCAAAGAACAATCAATGCATGAACAGTGTCACAGACAGAAAACTGATGCTGCAAACTTGATTAATTTATACGACACAAAAATTTAAGACAATCAGTATACCAATTTGTAATCTAGTTTCCTGGTCCCTCAATATAGAAAACTTATAAGGAAGTATTGAATTGATGTCGAGGAGAATTTCCTCGACGTCAATAGTGTATAGTTGCTTATAGTCACTATTAACCCCAAAGGTTAGCATTTTCTCAGATGAAGCAGCAACCGCTGCTTCATTTGAGAAAATGCTAACCTATAACCAAAAGTATAAATTTATTTTTGTTTGTGACACCGTTTGTTATATCATTGAATTGTCTTCAGATTATTAAATGTTATAAAAATAATTATTAAAGATATCATTTAATGAAATCTCTAATAAAATATATCCTCTCACAAGATGCACTTGTGATTGTATCATTTTTAAACTATCATTGTTTAATCTTAATAATTACTGTATAAAAAATTACTTTCTTCGCTAACGTATCAGCAAAGGCAAGTGTTAGATAAATTGTGTACGCACAAATACTGCAGAGCACAAAATCTGATTGTATATTATTTATGTGGAAGACATCGTAGTGAGCGACTCGAACAGGCGACCCGCGTGGGCGGAGCGCCAATAGTGTATATCATATTAGATAAGTAAAGCTTAAGTTGACCCCTTCCGTAAGTCTGGCTTTTTGCGCCTGGTAGCATAGAACGTGTAGAAAAATATTAAAATTTCCTTAAGTTCCTAAAGTGCAGATATTAATTTTATTTTACATTTTAACTTAAGCAATACATTATATTATCATATCACTGGAAATATCCATTCATTGCCTCTGGAAGGCAGTTAATATAGTTCAACCTATCATCCGTAATAGTAGAATTTATATTTATGATAAAAAAAATAATATACTGTATATAACCTTTTTAACTCTTTGTCACGTCTATCTACAAATTCAATATCATTTAATCTTTGTATAAGGCCAGACGTGCCTTCTCTGCTTATTTCCAATTACTACTTACTCCTGAATGCAGTATTTGTCAAATCTATTGACTTATACTTTTATAGACACCATAACTTGATAGAAAAAAAACAACCCAAGTAAAATCAAAACTGTAAAAACACTTCCAACAGTTCTTAAATATTGTACAGCCACTATAGAATTTAATAGCAACTATTATGTAAGAGATTAATAATATAAACTATTAAATTAAAAATATTTATATAGATTACGCGGCTTATCTTGTAGTAAATTTGTAAACTCTGCTATTCGCAGTGTTGATACAAATTAATTCACTTAGAAGTAGTAAACCAAAATGATATAAATTAAGAATGAAATTGTAATCTATACAAAAAAAATTGCTGGTGATGGAGCAAACATAAAAACTTACTATTTCTACCGCATTCTATTATATTTGCACATATTTTCAATGAAACATTATAGTAATATTTATAATATAAAGAAATATAATGTAACTAGATTTAAATATTAACCCATATAAAGATACGCTTATTAATTTTAATGTTTCCGACTAAATTGGAGAGTTCTGATATTCCCAAACCAAGCGATGTCTACATTTGGAATAAAACAAAAATCATCTCAAATATTAGTCTCAACCAATTATCAAGTTGTACTAACATTGCAAAAAAGGTTAAGGAGCTCTTTCGATTTTTTTACAAAATGGCTTAGTTATTCAAGTCGATATTTATTAATACATTATCTGTAAATTTTGTCTATAAGTCATGCTCGAAGCACTTAACAATATTTATTTCTACATCTATATCAGACTGAAAGGCAAATGAATTTAAGAGATGCAGGCTTCGGGCTTGTTGAAATGTCAACCTTAGAGGACCCAGCATATGTATACCGTCCTACACGTAGACTATCCTTTTGGCTTGAAAAAATAAGGAAAATATTTATATTCTTGTGACAAAATCTTATGGCCAAGTGTTTACTCACAGGTGCCAAAAATTTACGTCGGAAGTTGGTAATTTACACTGGAAATAGTCATATAACTCTTTTATTAGAGGCCTAGATTTCAAGGTAGGTACGTGGGACCACTGTCTTTGAATATCAGAATCAAAAGAAATCCATAATCATGCTAAATTTAGGTCCCTATCTAATGTTTTCAGGGATGGTAAGGGTAGATTATAATCCAACTGGTGACGCTTATAGTAGAGAATTTTACAACAGATCTTTTTATATATTTATCATCTATGTATTTAGGCAATAGATTTATCAACAATATCTGTATATTGTGCATTTAGAATACTATGTTAGTTGCAGTAATATATTAAGCATAGTGTAGTCATCATAAATACGTAGTTAATCGACGCAATTATAATTGGGAGTATAGCTTTATAAAGATGTAGACTAGCTTAATTTGGCATAAAATAGCGTGGTCGTATTCAAAATAAGATATTATTCTTTTGGCCAAAATAAACATTAAATGGAACTAGAGTTGCAAGGACTGTAGCATAGTATTAAACTCAAATTAACTCGATACAATGAATTGGTCTATGGCCCTTGTATTGAAGTTACGAAATGGCGCCATTCTTATAGTCACTAACAATAAAATTTCATTTTACCTTTGACATGTAAGGTCATTATAAATTTAACAAAATGTGCCATGTAAGATATTTATGTAATCAAAAGAACACGTGATAGCTTAACGAATAACGTGAAAATATAGCCTTTACGTTGTGAACATTTTGCTTTTAAACGTATGTTACTCAACTTAATGCATGAATATAGTTTAAAAATTACTCTGTATTAAACAATAAGCAAGGCCCATTTAAAAATGCAAGAAAAATCTCAATCTCTAGTTACGATGCAGAATAATGTTAACTATGTGTGTACAATAACATGATACACGCGAGATGTGACGCACACGCTTACGTCTCAACTCCTGCGTACGTAACTATTGTTTCTGTAGAGAATGCTGAAGCTATACTATATTCTATTTTTTTGTAACCTGTGTAAAACCCGCTTGACATCATTAAACCAAGGTCTCCAGTTATTGTGTACACATAAAATCACATTCCATTCCTATTTCGACGTAAGGCACTTATATAAATGAAAGTTATTTATCTTGAAACTTAATTCATTTTTGTACTTATATTGAGTACATAAAATTTGCTATTTAGGTTTCAATTGTTGTATATAGTTAAGTATTTAAACATTCCAAAATCTGTTACCAATACATATATTTATTTAGTACATTCTAAAGAAGGAACTCTTTTTTAGACAAAGCTAAGCTGACCATTATTCATATAAAACCTTTACGTAGATTTCATGAATATTTTATTGCAAGTATTCAGTAATATATTTAACAGATTTGTTTCAATATGTAATTCTTAACATATCCCTCCACAATATATTAATTATAAGCTTCAGTGTAAATAGACTTGATTGAATTGTCGTACATTTTTGTAAATTTACCTATTTTTTTCCTAACCATGTGTAATTTATACGTAAAATGTCGAAATTTCTATCCATTAACTCCTTTTCTATCTGTAAATAATTACATGTCAAACACTCTTAAATAATATTTAAATTATGTGTAAAATGAAATAAAGATTTTTCGTAGAAAATTATTGTATTTTTTTATTACATCCATAATGTAACATTCCGTTCATTTTACATTTAGTAAATTATTTTAAGATATACTTGAATAGAGCACAATTTAAGCTTTGTAAATTGACAAGCAATAGTTAATTTAAGATAAAACTATATCCTCTCCAGGGAAGAATATAAATCAAAGGACAACTTATTCCACAAAACAATTTAGGCTATAAGATGTTACAATGGAATGGACATACACATCCATGAATTTTGTTACCTGTTGGGTACCAACTTACAAAGCAACTATAAGAAACATGGTACAAATTTCTTTTCATATTTTTTACTAAAATCATGATACTATTGTTCTGCTTTTAAAATTGTAGTGTATATGGAACTGGTTATATAATATTAATAAAATAATAAAACTGCACTGTATTAGTCTAACTAGCTTATTTGTGGACTAAACTTTACACTTCATTGTAAGAAAGTTGTTTCTTTTTCTGAATAGATATTTATTTATATATTGTAGCAGAGTATCAGAAATTATAACCTTATTTACTTTAATTCCTTTGAATATATTCTTCAGGTTCAAAATATTATAAGTGACAGTATTTTTGAATTTTAACACGTTGACGGACAATTGCGGCTATAGCCGTCAAAGCGAAGTTCACAATGTGGCATGACTGCTATAGCCGTCCAAAACGAAACGATCGTTTTTAGACACTACGGCTATAGCAGCACAAATGTGCACTTACTGGCGTATACGTAGAAGCATAGTGTCGTGTTTTGAAAACATCTTTTTAGGTTGAAGTTTAAGAACTAACATTTCGTGTAAAACTCCCAAAAATACTTTGTTGCATACAAAAATTGCTTGTTTGAACCATTAAACCTGTCATTTACGTTTTTAAATTTTTGCTGTTATAGCCGCCATCGTCCTATCACTTAGTGTATAGAGTCTGCTGGCGCCATGACAGTTATAGCCGCAACCTAATTAAAGGTACTAAATTAATCAAAATTAAGTTTATTTAAGCAGAAAGAGTAAAACTATACTTCTAACATTCTAAAAATCACAAAAACATATAGTGTCAATTTTCGAACTTCGCTTGTTCCTACTGTCCGTCAACGTGTTAATTAATTTGTAGGCATTGATGAATGACTTGAAATTATATTAGTTAATACCTGTAACTTTTGTACTAGCTTAACTTAGGATATATTTATGAGTTTTGCCAAATATTTCAATTTGCACAAGGAGTCCTCTTACATCAGTTTTTAATCGGCTACAAGTTATTGTGCCTTTAATTATATCACCCTTTTTCACTTCCTTGCAGTCTTTAAAGTAGAATAATGTTTGCTTCCAGTGAGTCGGTGTAGCTTGAGGGCCTGTTGAAAAGCTAACTGTTGTTGGTAAATTGAAGAATGTATCAAAATAACCTACAAGGGATGTCATAAAACCATCCTGTGTGATTGAAAGTTCAAACGGTGATGTAAAGTCAACCACTTTCACATCACAAGTATTTATATCTATGTCTTTTACAACACATGGTACAGAAATAATGTATTTTGATGCAACAACTTCAACACTTGCTTCTCTAACTACTTCAGATTTCATACAATTCATTTTATATCCGTACACATCTGACCAAAAATTGATAAGCTTCTTATGTGTGTCAATATCTCCATTAGCAACTAAACTTATGTTGCATCGATTTGGTAACAGTATACCTCCAGGATTGAGATAATTATCTCTTGCATATATCACACTGTCTAACATCCCTTCAAACAACAGGAAATATCCCATCCATTCAGACACAATTATGTCAACTTTTTCATCCAATTTTGTATCTTCAAGTCTGCCTTTTATAGTCTTAATTTCATTTGATAAGTTATTTTCTGTAATTATATCCATAGCATGGTAAATTATTTCTGATTGATCTAAAGCATATATTTTTTTAGACCCAGCTGTGGCACAGAACATGGATAAAATCCCTGTTCCACAACCTAAGTCTAACACTGTTTTGTCTTTAAATGTATCTTTATTGTGGAGTATTGCATTTTTATAACTTTCAGTTCGTACTTTGTCAGAGAGCATATCATAGTGAATACCAAAATGAGCATAACTACTGAAGTATCCTTCATCACATTCTAACGGTACTTTTGAAACACAATCAACGATAACATTCTCACTGCCAGTAGAATTTGAATTGCCTTCAACAATTGTTTTCATTGAACATTGCATCTTGGTCATATCTTCTCTTGCCATCTGTAGATGTGTTTGTGATTCTTTAAGCTGTTCTGTCAGAGTTTGTATTGTCCTTTGGAGTTCAATGAAATGTGCTTGTGATAATGTAACTAAGCCATTCTCTACATTGGCATGGTAAGATTTTGGAGAGCTGATATTTTCAGCCAAATGATCAAAGTCATACATCAACCATTCATCATTGTCAACAGGTTTCAAGTATTTATCATCATTCCATGGAACTGTAGTTAAACCTATAATGTCTTCAGGTTTTGTTTTATGTGTTTTGATGTAATTTATTAATTTTATATATGAATAGCAATCCATGTTGTATTTTGATTTAAGAGCGCTTAAACTAAAGTTATGGTCTTTCTCACAATGCATTATACCTTCTTCAATTGTAGGCACTACAGTTGTACAAAATAAACAGGTAATTGATGAATTGCTGGTCTCCATTTCGTGCCACTCCTCTTCATCGTATTGGTCTTCGTCACTACTTAGATCTGGCACGTCAGACATGATTAATTGTAAAAATTCACTTTATATATATACCGTATTACTGAAAATAATACTCGACTCACTATGCAATACAAGACACATTTATTATACCATGCGGTACATTTTTTGATAGTTTGATGACAGGAGACTGACTGTTGACACTAGTGTCACTGACAGTTAAATCAAAACAGTTTATCATAGATTAAAGTTTATTATTTTATCGTGGTTACTACAAATGCTAAATAATATATACCATCGAATTTGAAATAATTAATTAAATTGATGTTAATTTCCAAACTGAAACAGAGCAACTAAATATAATTATTATACTATACAATATTGAAAGTACCATGAAGACAAGAACGTTTCCGTTGCTATAGTTACAAAAAATATAAACAAAAGAAGTAATCAAAACTAAAATATTGAATTATCGTAAATTGTCTTTAATGTAACCGCTTTGTAAAAGTATAGACATGCGTTTAAAAGTATCTTCGATTAAAAAACCAAGACACGATGGAGCGGTTATTTGTGTAAGCTGGAATAACACAGAAGATGTTTTCTCTTGCGGGTACTAGTCCAAACTTAAAATCATTCTTATTCACTTCTATTGATTAGAAATAGGAGGCGGGTTTATACTAAATTAATTTTTTGACTCTTAAAGGTTTAATTAAAAAAAATTGTTCGCTGGTACTTAATATATCTTCTTAACTTTACTAGAAAAGAGTCCCTTTTCTAGTTCTTTCTTTCTTTTGTACTGTAATCCGCAATTAAATTGTAGTATAATTTTATGTTTGACTTTTACACATTTTAGAGATGATCACAAGCTCTTAAAATGGAATTTAGCAACTAATGAATGTATGACTGTTGCAATATTTCCTGATGATTTCTTTCCAACCGGACTTCACTTGTTTCCTAAAATAGGCAACAGTGGAAAGAAGTCCCAAACTGACTTCATATTGATCGCATCAACTGACGGCAAGTAAGTAAAAAAAAACGATTTATCATATCCATGCCCACAATATTATTTTAAATAGTAACTATTTTTGTTCATTAACAGATTTCACATAGTGAATTACAATGGACGAATCGAGAAAAGTATAAATGCGCACCAAGGTGCATGCCTAGTTGCGCTTTGGAGTCCTAATGCTGATGGAATTTTAACAGGTAAGTTAGTCGGAATAATTTTATGGGTCTTTTAAGTTGGCTATAATTAGTTGTACATGAGTTCTGTGCTCCTTTCATTTCGCTCTATCCGCATATATTTATTACTAGATAGAGATATCACAACAAACTTACATACAGAGATTAATTTTAAGTATAATGAGAAACTTCTAGTAGTGGCTGTATAGAACTAACTTTAGTAACTATGACTATTGTTACATGAAATTCAAAATACAGAATGGAATGTATCTATTTTATTTTTTGTTAATATGTGAATATATTATCGTTAATAATATATTTGTTGTGTATTTTTTTCAGCTGGAGAAGACGGATGTGTCAAAATATGGTCGTGTAATGGTCTACTCAGATCAACTGTGGTCGAATCAGATGTCTCATGCTACATGGCTGCGTGGAGCCCGGATAGTAATGCTATACTGTACACCAAAAAGCATCATCTAGTCATTCATCCATTGCAAGCAAAGTCTAAAATAACTAAGGTAATATTTAGTTATGCTTTTCATGTTTCGTCAGTATTGGTTAAGGTCATGTCATAATACAATATTTCCTTTAAAAAACAGAAGCAATAGCATCATATAATTTTTAATATTTTTCATTGTAGTGGTGGGCACATGATGCGGTTATTTTGACCGTTTGTTGGAATGCAAGCAACAATTTAATAGTCTCCGGTGATGAGGATGGATATATTAAGGTTAACTATATTAAAATATCTTTGAAAGAAAATAATTACGTTTTCATTTATATTTGAATTTAATTCGATTTGAATTTTAGGTTTGGGATACATTTCAACAGTTAATATTTTCGACGAAAGAGTTTTTTCATCCGTGCACAGCAATCAGTTGGTCACCGCATGGAGATTTGTTTGTCGCTGGCAGTTTCAATAAATTGTCTCTTCACAGTGATGACGGTGTACGTAATAATATATTGATTTTTATTTCAACTGTATGAACCACACTCATTAATAACACTTAAGCTATATAATTTCGCTCAAAGTTTATTTTTCATAAATCTCCAGTGGCCAAACTCTTCATTAGACTTGGACGTTGGAAGTATCTACAGCGTAGCGTGGTCACCCGATGGCACGCAGCTAGCGGCAGCTTGTGCCGACGGTCATGTAATCTTTGCGCATATCATCGACAGGTGTGTAACTTATTTGCTTTACTGTACTTATAGCTGAGATGCATTAATCCAGTTTGAAAGAGTTCTTTTGAGTTCTGAAGTCAAGACCTAATAATAGACCCTACTCTACAACATTGAGTCTCATCATTATCAAAGTGGTTTAAACTGATTGGTATCAACTGGTTTAAAGTACAAATTAATCTGTTTAATTAAATTCTGTTTATAATAGGACATGCAACTGGAAGAACTACACTTGCACGCAAATCGGGCGTAAAGTTATAGCGATAAAGGATATAACAACAGATGAGAGTGACCAACTTGACTATCCAGATAGCGTCGTGCACTTCTCCCTGGGCTTCGACCACTTAGCGGTGGCCACGATAAAGCAATGCTTCATTCACAAGCTGACCTCGTGGAATACTCCAGTCACATTCGATCTTAAGGACGGTGCTGTCAGTATGATTCTGCTAGCTTCTAGGTAAAATTACTACACTAATAAATTATTTTTATCGACTGCCTTCGAAAATAAGTGTCAATTTATCTCAGCCTTATACTTAGTTTTCGATGACTATAAAATTTTACGTAAATTTCAAGTTAGGTTTGGTACAACATTACTATTTCCAGGTGCATGTGTATAGTAGAACGAGGCCGTCTCTCGGTATACAGCTACACAGGTCGCTTACTGGCCAGTCCGCAACTCGGTTCTCGGTCAGAGGCACGCGGACGAGCGTCTATATCTTTAGGCCCGGATACACTAGCCTGTATTGATCAGGCAAACCCAACCTGTAAGTCCATTTCCATTAAATAATCACATTTATAATGTAAATATTTGTAGTCTAACTTCACGTGTTTTTCTCTTTTAGTGGTACACGTATATGATTTGCCAACCGCGACGTATTCAATCAGTCGTGGAGCAGCAGATAACAACGCTACCAGGATGAAACACCAAATTGCGGTTTCCAGTGTCGCCTTGAGCCAAACTGGACCGATCAATGAACGTCAGATCGCACTGCTCGATCGGAGAAGGGATCTCCTGGTCGCTACCGTGAAAGACCCGAAACAGAAGCTTCTAGTACTATGTAAGCGTCAATAGTTTGTCTTGACAAGCTGGCCAGCTTTTTTATAACATGACCCGGTTGTTAAAGTTGATGTCTAAACGTGAATTTGACAAAATTTATTGGAGAAATTCAATTTGATTATTATAATAATTGATTGTTTTTCACAGCCCGTGCTGTTCTCAGTATCATGTGGAGTACGGAATCTGAACTGTTGGTGGGCTTGAAGAAGGAGACAATAGTATGTTGGGCGTACCAGAAAAATAATACGCGACCTGAACTCACCACAGTTGTTATTTCTATACCTTTAAGGTACATCATCTTCATATATAGATTTTGTAAAAATAAAATAGGAGAGGAATATAAGTTGTAGAACTATGAGTACAATGTAAGACATTAAAAGGTGTCATGGATAATGTTAAAGGTATTTAAAAGCGTTGATTTATGCAACAATTTTGGTTGTTACATGAGACAGGGCTTAATATAATCTTATTTCTAATATTTGGAATTTTCACAGGACAACACATTTCGACAAATGTGTTGTCCTGTGAAAATTAAACAACTTCAAAACAAGCCAATTGGTCGACACCAATTGGCTTGTTTGTGTGATCGCTGTTTATTTAAGTTTATGTATTAAAATGTTCACCTTTACAGTAATATGGGCCACAACCCAAGCATACAGTGCGTGGAAAATGGAGTGGCAAGTATTTATCGTGGCAAAGGATCCACTGTGATGCACGTATCGCTTGGCGTCATTCACCTCGAAATGGTTTTAAAATATATCGCTTCTAATATGTGGAGTGAAGGTCTGCAGGTAAGTTTGCCATTAACCAATTTATAAAATATACCAAAAACATAGTATTGCCAGACGAAAGTCCTTTGAGCGAACAATGAATTGATTTCTTCTTGATACTAATTTGAGGCACATGAGTGATAAGTGCATACAAACATAGTCGTAAGTACGTAAACAATAGATGGACACAAATCGAACTCATTAAACAACTTTCATATCAATATTCAGACTGATTGGATTTTTCTATTTTTATTTAAAATAATCATAAAATTGCAGCTTTGCCGGACATTAAAAGATGCTAAGCTATGGGGATGTTTAGCTGAACTAGCTCTAGAAAAGAATCAGTTGGACATAGCTGAAGAAGCTTTTGAAGAAGTACAGCAATATGCAGAAGTGTTTCGGATACAACATTTAAGTAAGGAAAAAATGTCTTCTATATTCTCTATAGCCTTACTTTTATACTTGCAATTAATAATAACTAGAGACTTACCCGTGCTTTGTACAGGTAGTGGAAAATATATTTACAATTAAAGTATTTAGTATTACTTTACACATTTAAAGTTTCTCGATAATTACTAATTATATATTTTACATTTGTTTCAGAAAATATAAGAAGTAACAGTGGAAATACAAATGGTTAAAGGGAGAGAACATTACAGAAATAAATTTTTAAATAAAATCTATTGGTATTTTTTAATTTTTGAATATTGCATTTTTTTTCCATTAATGAAATACATATTTCATTTACTTTTTTTCATTGTAGAAAATAAGAACAATCCGTGCCACACATAACTTGTAATAGTTGAAGCTTCTGTGACGAATATTACTTACTCTTTGGCCCTAATCGTCTTGCAAATTTAAACGTTCAGATTAGTTCATTCCATAGCTTCATTCATTAAATTTGACATATCTTTTCATTCATTCTTTTTAGCACTTTAGTATAGTTTTCGATATTGAATGAGATGTGTGTGTGTCGGTGACTAAAAGATTTTTACGAAAACATTAAGTAATATAGTGCAAAATGAATCTAGAAACTTAATGTTATAAGTTAAA
The DNA here is from genome assembly GCA_016277805.2 of Papilio aristodemus. Lineage (NCBI taxonomy): Eukaryota > Metazoa > Arthropoda > Insecta > Lepidoptera > Papilionidae > Papilio > Papilio aristodemus. The sequence goes on along the minus strand of JAABKM020000001.1, from coordinate 7,535,581 downwards.
CACAGTGTAATTTTGTGATACAAAGAACGTAAAAATGGTTTTAGAGTTATAAAAGTGCTTATTGTGCATGTCCTACATTAATAAAGTATCTTAAATTGAACTTTAAAAGTCGTGATTTACAGAAATATTAAGTTTGTGTGCGTGTTATGGCGAAAGATGCGTTCTTGGAACGGGAATTTTATACTCTTCCTGAGCGTATTTTTTTGTGTAAGTGGGAACGAGAATGAATCCACTAATGAGCATTCTTTGGAACTGACCCAGTCCTTGAACTTGGCGCGACAAGAGTTAATACAGGAAGCATGTCGTCGATTCCCATTAAAATTGAGCCTTGATGATTTACCACCGAGTCAACTAGAACATATACTTGTCGATGATGATCATAAGCTTCTTTACTGTTACGTACCAAAGGTGAGTTTGTCAAGGTTAACAAGTATTTCATAACCGTTGAATTCGGGTTTCAAACACCACTTTTTTATAAATAGAAGCATAATCTTAAACACCAATAACATGTGAATATGAGAACATTGATGCGCGCAAATACTTTGTAATATTATTCAAAAGCTCTCACTCGTTGGACTCCATTAGGATAGATAAGAAAGATACCCACTACAAGCCTAGTTTATTATGTCCAACATTATAAGGGTAGAAGGGAGCCTTTTCCAATAATAGGGTGACCACCTGATGATTTGTAAACCCATTATAATTTTGTGTTTTAAGTTCAAATGCAACCCATAATTTGTAACATTAGCAGTAGTAATGTTAGCATACCTAAATATAGAGGTCATTGGCGTGCTTAAAAGTATTAAATTAAACATAATGAAAGCCTTATAAAAATGATAAAAAAAATCTAATTCTGTAAACTCTGGCAATTTATATTTTTATCTATATAAACACAAAACAATCATGCAGAACTGAAACAAATAGTCAATATTTGAATAGTTATATTATAATATATTGGTCATATTAATGTATAGTGCTCCACAACTCTATTAGTAAAGAATATATTTCATTCTTCTAGTCCTCAGTTTTTGCATCTAGTGATCTCAAAGAGGACCACCATATTTAACTCCATTCAGTAATACTGGCAGGCAGTGCTGTATAGATGTTTTTGTCTATAACAGTGCTAACCTTGTTTCATCCTAGGCCCCTGTATATTGATTGGCCTTTGATTTATAATTTAAATCAGTAGCTTTATTTACATTCTATTGCTTTTAATAAAAAAAGAAGACGCAAAGATTCTCTCACATGTGCAGGCAGTTTGTCAATTGTTTATTTTCACTTGTTCCAAAGTCTTTACAAGGTGACTTTGAATAATCTAATGAAAAAGTATAAGGCCACATGTCAGTCGTTATATTTATTATGTTGTACTGGAAAAGCCTGTAATAAATTATTTTTCAAACAATCCTGGCACACTTGTCTTGCTTCTGTAGAAACTCACTAATGTTTTCGTTAGTTTCTTACTAGTCGAGTAAGATATAGTAATAACTTAACTAGACATTGCAATGATGCCATAGAATAATAATCTTATTGTATTAAAAAGCGACAAAGAAAATATAACAAAGGTTACAACCTTTATTATTTAAAAAAAAAACTTACTTTTGCACGACAAATTTGTGTCGTAACTCTATATAATCTGTTTGCATTTTATAATATGTAATTTGATTCAAGGTGGCCTGTACAAATTGGAAACGTATTCTTATGATACTGGCTGGTAAATGGAACGACACTGACGTTCTTTCGATACCCGCTAGTCTTGCTCACTCCCCGGGGATGTTTCGTAACATGAGCACAGTGCCAAAAGAGGACAGGCAGACTATGCTGGATAACTATCATAAGATGATCATCGTGAGGAACCCCTTTGAGCGATTGTTGTCCGCGTATCGGAATAAATTAGAAGGCGATACGCAGAGCGCGAAATATTTTCAGGTAAGATTGATAAATTTTGTTAATTTTTTATTTGCCATTATTTTATTTGTATACGATATTTGTAGATTGTGAAATAATTTTCTAATATTAAAATTCAACTAACCTAAGATTGTGCTAGCATATATTATACATAGTTCCCGACAATAGTCGAATTTGAATCCACGACCATATTGTGCTTGTCTTGTAGTCCGTACTCTGAAATATGCTATTGGCGCTTGAAGTTTTATTCGCGACTATTAGTTTTTAATAAAATAAATGATGTAAGTAACATGTTAATATAAAGTATATTTTTTAACAAAGAAATAAAATTTTAGAACAAAAAAACTTAATTTTTTTTGAGCTCTCACAAAAGTATATTTTTTTTAAATATCAGTAAGCACGTATTTTTTGCTCAGTTTACAATTATATTCATAACGGTTAGACGCTGTTAATTTTAACAAATATGACTGGCGAAAAGTAACTTAATAGACTTTGTATATTATTCCGCTTCAGTCGTCATTGAATAATTAATTTTTGCTGTACAAATCATATGTATTCATAGTTTTTCGATAGCGGGTGCGATCGTTTGAAATAGTTGTTATAATGTTACTTTCAAGTGTTGAGTAAAAATAACAAATGAATAGTTTCTGGAACATGATTAACAAAATAAACTCCTCACATGTTAACATTTTGTGTTAGTTTGTCTTTGTGCAGGATTAGTTTATTTTCTGCAGTACTGTTAATGTAGGTCTTAAAATGTTGTAAAAATTAAAACCAAACTATCCGTCATATTGTGAGTTCCATTTAAAAGCGTGTTAAAAATATAATTTTCGGTCACATCATTAACACGCTAACCTAAGCGGAATGCATACAAATCTAGGTCAGTCTCACACCGACCGTGGTCAATACAAAGTCTCTTGCAAAAAGTGGGGAAAGGTCGGGACCTCCGAAATGATAACGTAGAAAAGATAATATATTTGTTTTTTTTACAAATTGATTCGACGTCGAATAAGTTACGGACGCATGATAAATTATGGTTCAGGGTTTTTTTTTTTACAAAAACTCGAGATAAAATTGAAAACATCGTTATTTTTAAATATAGGAAATAGCATACACTTGACGGGGAAGTGTGACCTCAAGGTTAAAGAACGAGCTTGAAGTAGACAACACATTGTACTTATCAAACCTGAAAATTTCATCCAGTTACAGCCCTATAACAAATGGGAAGATATCATTGTAAAACATGTTTTATTAAGATTGCAGTTTTGATAGCCGAAATTGAACCTTACATGTATGTTTTAAGACTTATTTTCCTTGAGGTGTATTGTTTTTATTATCCGCGCACAGAAATTTTGCCGAAGGTATTATGAATCCACGAAGCGGTGGTTAGTACGGTCCACAAATCTTTTAGATTTAATAGAAAATGCGTTGTCCGCTTTAAGCTGGCTCTTAATCGAATCATTTGGCATTAGCTGCGTGAGAACATAGTAAATGTTCCATCGATATTAAAATTAATCAACATTCATAGGATCGAGTGGGTAAGAGGATAATTCGGGCGTACCGCGAGAATCCTTCCAACGAGTCATTGGAGCACGGACACGACGTGACGTTCAAAGAGTTTGTGCTGTTCCTCACCAACCAGTCCGAGGAGATGGCGGACGTGGTGAACAACGAGCACTGGCAGCCAATCACCAGCCTCTGTCATCCTTGTCTTATAAAGTACACGCTAGTTGGTGAGTTGATAACTTTATTTATTTTAAGGGATAAAGAATTACCGCCTATAAATATCCGTGACACCAGAACTTCAGATATGCTGCTAGCATTTTTATCACTTAAAGAGTAATAAACTTATTTTCTTTGATAATGATGATAAAATAGTCATCGAAATATATTATGTAATAATTTTTTGTGCTTCGCTTAGCGAAACCATTAAATATTCAAGGTGGTGTATTACATAACATTGGTGTATCGGCTTGTCTGTGTGTCGGTTTGTGAAGGATTTCGTGGATTTTACCGCGCCCGTGTTGTTTTGATCATAGGTGTCAGAATTTACCACTGTTAATGGTTTTACTGTACTAATAGATATTGAAAAAAAAAATCTTCTATGAAAAAAAGAAAGAAAATGAAATAATATTAGATCTTGAACAACATTTTACAGTGTTACTTGTATATCACCTTATTCAATTGATTCGAAAAAAATAAAAAAGTACTGAAAATAAAATCTTCACAGACGAAGTCACGGGGACAAGTTAATCCTCGATAAGAGCTATGAATAACTATGACCTGACCCGAATGCCACTTATTTCTTGTTAAGTCTCATTATGTTCCTATAAAGATATGCTATGATAAGAAATGTTATTGGTAATCATTTATTTATGTCAATAGGTCAAACTATTATATATAGGACTTCAATTAATATGCAAATATACTAGCTCTTACCGTGATTCCGTCTGTGTAGAGTAATTAATTCGTGATGCCTGTAACTATTTTTAAGTTTCTTAATGAAAGACTTTTTTTGTCTTTTCGCGGAGACAGTCATTATATAATTTATATTGTGTTGATATTGTTGATTTTATGTTTCAAAAGATTGCCTTGAAGCTAACTTCGCACCTTACTGAACATATTCTGGGGAAAATCAAACTGGCCGCTAATTATTCGTGGACATTTCGTATACACTCGACAGATTAATAAATTACGTTTTTGTTAGTAATTGCGTCATTTTCGTTTTTGTTAGTTTTAATCTGCAAATAACATAAAGAGAGTTGTAAGGATGAATTGCAGCATTCTTTTATATTCATAACAATATTATTGTTCGGAATACAATTGTTGTGCAATCAACAACATGTGTCCTACACACTGAACCGAAACCGAAGCGTTCTGTTCATACAATGCGCTGTTTAATTTGAAATCGATGATAGCTTCATATTAAACACCGCATTGTATAACATACACATTTACTATCCCATTGTGACCGATATACCGTATGTTCTGTTGTGACTTGTAGCCTAGACGGATAGGCCGATTTTGAAGAATAGTGTGATATTCAATTTATTTTCTTCCTAAGTGTCGGGTTTATTTGCTTATTAACTATTGCTTATTTTACATTCATTTTTTATATAACTACCTACGATTACCTCATAAATATTTTTTCATTTGATTTTTACTAAACAAGGAAATGTTGATTTATTATTTTCGGGAAGACTTACTTCATACTGGTATGTATTTTGCCAAGAAGTTGCCTTTACAACCAATTTATTTTCTATTAGGTCCACGCTTACAGAAGTAGATTCCCAACCTCATTAAAAACTCGTTATGTTCTTGGCGGCGTTTTTTTAAGCGTTCACAAGGTTCTTTAGATGAATTTTGTCTGTATAGTTATGTCTATATATAATCTGTATGGTTTTTTTCTGCTAGTAACTTTATCACTATAATTTAGAACGATTTTCGATGTCCGTTTCTATTCATTAAATAAAAAAAAAACTAAAGAATATACAAACATTAATTATCTCTATTTTGTTGCAGCCCATGTAAAACTTATTTCAAAACTCGCTTTTAATGTTTTCACATATTAATACCCTGTAGTCATAAGCCATATTAATATAGAAAGCGGAAGAATTTTGCCTAAACATATTCGAGCAGTTAATAATATGTAAATATTTAAAAACATATTAAAAAATATGTGTATGATAAAAAATAATAATAAAAATTTTATAGTACCACTGGTGTAAAACAATTTATTTTTGTATTATAATTAAGTTTATCATAAGTGAATTTTGTAAACTCTTGAGAAAATAAAGTTCTTTAAACGATCTCAAGAACTAGTAATTGGATTTTAATTATTCTTTTTTCATTTGACTGCCAAAATAATGAAGACATCGCTAAGCACTTTAATTAAACCATGGCTTAAACGTAGCGTAAAAGTATTTTAACATACGTAATTGAAAACGTGGAAAGGCTTTGTTTCCGTTTTCATTATTAAGAGACAAATTATCATAGTAGCTAGCACATTGCTACTCAGAAATGTTGTATCTAGTTTGCGTAGTGCTTTTTCATATGGCTTTTTAATAGATGTCCCATATCCATCGCCATTCATACGTATTCGTCGTACGGCCTAACGACCATTTGTATAGCCTTGGAAACAATTTGTCGCAATCGTTTCAAACTAAAAAATTGAGATCGACTGCGGCAAATTGTTTTCAAGTGCCGATGAGTGTTTCACACGATAGACATACATTGTTCACAAACAAAATGGCCCTTAAATTAAAGGAGTGTAGTCCAAGTTTTTCTGAAATATAAAATAATTCAATGCTTTATGACCAATCACTTTTATTCCAGCAATTTTGCAACTGTTTTTTCACTATAACCTTTTTATATAAAAAGTGCGCGTGCGTGGCCAGTTAGATGTCCTTGCCAACATAGTACCTCTTTGCTACCAATAAGGTGAATGTGAATGGTGGTAAGGTGAATGTCTTGTTGCAGATGCCTATCGGTAGCACACTAACTACACTTAATATTAGTTGAGCCGCTTCGTCGTAACCACCTTATCCTAATAATAAACATTTAGGATGTCATCAAGCCACATGGTCTCACTCTGATAGTTAAACCAATAACAGGTGGTCATTACGCAGTTAAATTTCCACGTATTGGTTGCTTAAGTTTTTTACAAGCATGCGTCAACACAGATACGAAGATAGTTGTCGGCCTACGCTGTAATGTTCGTCGTTCCGAGAATTCGATAGATAAAACTGTAACATTAAAATCGGCCCGGCAGACGTTGCCTTGTTCGCCTACTGTTAGCGGATTCAGTTTTTTTTTATTCCACACATTTGATACTGTCTAACCGGGTCTAACTCAAACACAAACAAGATTTCAGCAGAATCGGTCCAGTCTTTTCTTAGGAATTCAGTCACATACAAACATTCACAGCAATATGAATAAGTATATGAATATAAAAATCTGTAAAAAGAATTATAGAAAATTTCTATTAATTTGCGAAATTCTTAAAATCCCTTTGCAATCTCTCTTAAACATATTCAGCAAAACATCGAAACCCTGTTTGGATCTGCGTTGACATAGATGGTTTTAATTAATTTGTTATAAACCTAGATTTCTACATTCCGTATGACTTTTGCATTCATAGATGCATCGGAATACCGACACGTTTTGTATCGACATTATGGAACCTACTTTTGTTATAATGTTATAACTGGTCCAGTAAAACCCGTTAACATGATAGCTACATACATGTTAATTTATTTCTCACATTACATGGCTTTCATATTTTTCACATTAGACGCTTTCCTTGCTTCGATATGAGTCTCTCTAGGTCGTCTTCTACCGACACTGTCACTTATTTTTGCTTACTCTTCTTGCTTACTGGCGTGAATGCTGCTGTTATATCTATGGTTCCAAGGAACGCGTAGTGGTCATTAAAAACTCGGGAAACTAAAAAAAATGTTGATGTAGGAAGGCCGTAAAGTCATGAAGTATCGTATCGTATATTCAAAAAGCTTGATCAACTTTAGCTTCAAATACTAACCAACCCTATAGTTTGATACGGTCGTGATGGTAGTTATCTTTGTTAAACTTCGTATAAGATAACGCTAAACAGATCGCTGTTAGCGAAGCTGAATTCACACAAACAGGTTTTGAAATTTACGTCATCGCATAGCTGCTTGATGCTGTACCTTGAGACAGATAAAAAAAAACGTTGATCATAAGTTTTTGCCATGGACGTCTTAAGTTTTTTTTAAATTTTAATTTGTTAATATTTTGCAATCAGCTAGTTCTAAAACAACCAGGTAGTAACTATAATAGATTTAAAGTTGAAAAAGGTTTTACAATAGGTTGATGATATGAGGCAAAGACAATATTTCTTTAAGATAATTAACATTGTCGGCCATTTAAAATTTTAGGTTGTTAGTTCATGCAAAAATTGTTATATTTAATTGTTTAACTTGAAATTATATACAGAACTACTTCGCCGTTCTAATGTCGGCAGAATTAGCACACTGACTTGACAAATGAGTGTTAAATGTTAAGTATTCTAACAGACAAAATTCCTTGCATTTTATTTATTACATCGCGTCACACGTATCGACCAATGACCGTCCAACGTCTATGTCACGCTATCACAATTTTCGAATACATCTGCATAAAAACACGAGTAAAACACAATACAGAAACAGATCGTAATGTCGGCTAAAGAATTCGTTACAAGTCAATATTGAGACTTGCACCGGACTGTAATATCTTGCATCTTCAACGAAGAACGGGATTATTTTGGTAAATGCGTGCAGTACAGTTTAAACCATCGCAACTAAGAGAAAAGTTTGTGGTTGATCACGAAAATTGGATTCGAACCCTTGACATTATGTTTTGTATTTCTTAAGTCCTTGAATCGGAGTGTCATATAGGAACACAGGATCACCTCGTATTGATATCCTCATCGGATGTTCTGACATTCGTGAATAGTTATTTCTAAACATTTTTTCCTCTCCAAAAACGCCTGTTTACTATAAAATAATCAGTAAAAAAAACCACTGTGCAGTTGAATGTCGAATCAAAGCTATCGGAGATTACGTTGTGTTTTTATTTATATGACTACATACTTTATCGTCCTCGACCTCTGCGATAACTTTTGGTAAATTCCTGTTGAGAGATTAAAAAAAATAATGTGACATCCCTAACCATAGAAATTTATACTTGCAATATCTGGAAAATACGAATAAAGTTCAGATTTAAATACAATTTTTACCATTACTTAGAAATTTCATTACGCTATTTTTTTTTAGAAATCGTTCATGGGAAAGCTTGCTTGTACGTAAATACTTTTCCAATCCAATTCATTCTTAAAGGAACTGTTATTCGTCAACCATTACTATTACAGACATCAATATAAAAATAATTTCATTGGTACTACTACTACTACTAGTTTAAGCCAATTCAAATGTATATTTCTTATTGTAAAATTAAAGGTCACAGGAAATTATAATACCTAACTAAAGACATCTATCCAACCCAACATTTTTCATTTTTCCTGATCCGGGTTCAATTCCCGGGTCAGGAAAAATGATATTGGGTTTTTTCATTTTAATATCAGCCCGGAGTTTGAAAGTTTATACTCGATATGGCAATAGGTGCACCCCCTATCACATTATGGGACGGAAAAACATCTGACGAAATGTGGGTGCACTAGTTGCACCTCTGCCTGCCCCTTCGGCGAATACAGGCTTGATATGATATGTCACCAGTTTCACCGATCCGTCGTGGTTTAATGACAATCAGGTTTAGACGTGTAATAATTAATATGGATATACATGCTGCACTAATATTCAAGGCTTGTTTGATGTTTACGTCTTATTGCATCACTATTTCATTCAGCTGTAGACAATAGCATAAGAAGGTAACACAATAGAGATTGCGAAATTGACGCGTATAATTAATTTTAATTTATAAAAGTTATACACCCTTGGCTATATTCTTTTTATCTTTAAGATAATTTATACATCTGATTTGTCAACGCGACGGAATAAGTTTACTTGAAAGAAGTCTGTACAAGCGGATGGTGTTCTCTAACTGGTAGCATGTGTTAAATGTTCACTAAATATCTTGTCATATAAATAAAATTAAAAAAAAATCTTATAGTACCAGTATTGTGTTATATTTCTTCTTCTGTTAACCAGGTAAATACGAAACTCTACTGGACGATTCCCTGCTCGCATTGAACACTATCAACGCTTCATACATCCAGTTCCCTCGTCTCGCGCACACCTCGGGCACAGCGGAGAAGCTGCACAAATACTTTTCCCAGCTGGACCTGCCTCTCATCCGACGCCTCTACAAACTGTACAAGTACGACTACAGAGTATTCAACTACGATCTCGACAATATAGTCGGCTACGATCTTGGATAATACAGTATAAAGTTTGAGAACCACTTTTAGCTCTTAATTACATTAGCACGTTGTGCTTTTGTGCTATTACATGTACAAAATTGTTAATGATAATAATACTTTACAAGGTCTTGTAAAGCAAGTACATTTTTGTTGTACATAATCTCTTTATTTAAGTTACTATATGATCTATCCAATGTAGACGCCACAATGTACGAGTGGAGTGGACAGTATGAAAAGAAATGTAAGTATTAAAAGATCAAAGATGTTAATGTTAAATCAACGATCTACCTTTTATTTTCTCTCCATATGTTAAAACTATCTGATATATTCCATTTAAACGTATATAAAATAATTTTCATTTAATAATAACAAATATACATGCAAGCATGCATCTGTTTCCATCACTCGAAGTAAATTCCTTATTATATAAATATTAAATATTTCCGAAACTTCAGACACCCATAACATTAACAAAAGGAATTATATGTTTACTGTTAATTAAATAGTGAATTAAAATTGATATTATTATTGTGATTAGTATAACTTCCAACGTACTGAGCGGATGTGGAGCGGTGGAGGGAAGCAGCGCGGCGGACACTGCGGGCAGCCGCGTTTTTCGTATTTTTTGTATGAGCAGCATTCGACGACATCCGCGCCCCCATCTACTCAGTACGTAAGGAGACATAGTTTTATTTTTATACAATTTTAATTGGAGTAGGATTGTAAAGGAACATAAAATTGGTGTATGTATGATATATGTGATTGAGCTCTCTATTTTAAAAACAATGTTATTTTATACATATAATGTATACATTTATGTATGTTTATTCTCTATTCCTGTTTAATATGCCGATTTAGTTAATTATTAACAAAAAAAATGTAAATTAATTTTGAGGTCATTGCTCGAATAAATTATTATGCTATATGTTTTTTACTTTTTACATTCCTAAGGTTAAAAATGTTTACAGTGACATTGGTCAATCAACCTAATTTTTTTATATCTTCATCCTCTTTGCTCCAATGGGTGCTAAGTTGTGTTTGATAAAACACGCGGTTTTATATCCACATAATGTATATCCTTAAATTAATTCCTTTATTGTATATCTTATTCTAGACTTGTTTGGGTTGATAATAATGATGGATAAAACTGGGTAAATTTTTGTATACGTTCTAATTATTTTAGTTTTTGTTAACTACCTTCATGAAATAAAGATCTCGGAGATTTGTATACTGTTTACACCTGTATGTATTTTTATATTGGACGTAATCTATAGTGCCTTATATTTATAGACATTTACATCTATTTTTAAACAGTAATTTTAATACAATGAATTATTTTTTCTTCGTTTTAAATAAGGATAAATAAATTCTAATGAAATGCATATTTATTAAACATAACAAACTTGAATGGAGGTTGTTTTATTTCGTATCAAATTATGATTTTTTTTGTGCTATGATGACATTTGCAATGATGCATATATTCAAATATGCATCATTCCACAAAACTTTACGCGCATGCAATATTTTTTATAATTAACTAAAATATATTTATCTGCGTTCAGAAACACCAGGTCTCGCTGTCGACTGATAAATAAATGACGATAGCATTATCAGTAAACTTTGACTTGTGCATTTTACGTGGGACGCAGGGAGATATGTAGTGGCAACTGGGTTTAACAGTTGGATTCATGGCTCATGGGTTTGTAAAACATTGGATATTGCTTGTCTTGAAGAAATGCGATTGACCAGTAGGTTACTTCACAGGATTCAGTTCGAGTACAATCGTTGTTTTAATCTTAATTCGGGCGATTGAACACCGTACCTTTACGTTTGTTAGCGACTACCGACCAATCACGCTTCGTCAACAAAACCTCCGTCATATCCATAGAACATTTAATATTAATTTGTATGATGTATTGAAGATGTCGCTACTGTAGCAACGCCATTTAGTTATTGAGTGATAACTATAAATATTAAATATAAATTATTCCTTCAAATAACCAAGTAGATTAATTGTGACTCATATTTAATATTTATACGGATAGTTTAATTATTTTTAGTTTGTGAAATATTATTCTAGAAGTACCTTAAGATTGTTAATAATTTTTCTGAGTAAAAGGCGGTAGCTGAAATATATAATAGTGTACCGCGTCTACAACGAATGTACATTTTGCAATACGGAGTTTAAGGCGGAGGCTCTGCCCGAGAACATAGCTGTTAAATTCGGAGCCCGCATTTTATTAAACCCACCTTCTGTCACATCTTCGGAGTGGGATCGCGAAAAGTATCGGAACCTTATGATGCTGGTCTATGCAGCGAAAATTGTGATTTTTTTGTTTCTTCTGATTCCGCGCCGTGTTCACACGCCTTTTAAGACAAAGACAAAGTCGAAAGATCTTTTTAATTTAGTGCCCAATAATAAAATAGCCAGTGATTAATCAACCCGTGCCTTTTTTACGAAAAGTCACAAGCCACAAGTAGTAGAGCCAGCAACAACATCAGTTGCATAAATGGGCCGGTTCGATCGGTGAAACACCACGACACAGAAAACAGGCGTGAAGTAGTATTCTGCGTTTCGTCTGATGAGAGGTGCCAGAGGCCCAACTCTGATCCTTTTCCTCTTTCCACCTCTTTCTAATAAGGAAAGGAGGGGGAAGAGGACGTGACAGAAGAGGGGATCAATGGGTAAAGGAATTATCCTTTTTCTATTGATCCCTTCCCATGTCCTTTAAAGGTAGGCAACGCATCTGCAACTCTTTTAGATGTTGCAGGTGTCTATGGGCATTGGTCACCGTTAGGTGTACCGCTTGCTCGTTTGCCACCTTGTAGTATGTAGTAAAAAAAAACCCTAAACTTATTAAATTAAATAAAGATTCAGGCTTTAACTCTGACTACAGCGTCTATTTAAAATGTCATATTTTAATTTATCGATATACCCCAAGAAAAACGCGTTAATTTTATATGAATATGATGTACAATAGGTTTAGTTGACGAGGCGTAATTGGTGGGTAGTCGCTAACACGTTACTAAATTTATTACTCTGGTAAGACTAGTATTTATTGACTAAAACCACCTAAGTAACTGAATTTTACAACCTTATAAAGAAAAATGACTTCACACATTTCAGTATCGGTCTAGCAGTATAGTATAGGTTACTTGAGGTCATAATAGAGCGGATGCACACTAAAAATATTACTCGAATTTGTTGATAAGTTCACGTATCGTACTCGGAATGAAATAGTCGTACATACGCAGATTTTATTATTCTGTTACAGATGAACACGGCATGTATTCTATAATAGCACAAATAATTACATCTGTACATAATTTCAATTTGTACTGACAATGGAGAATGGCATAGAAAGTGTGATTCTATCGTTTGTTTAACGCAACTCATAATTTCTTTTCTTAATCGATTTAAATCAGTGTTGACTGCGATTTAGTTTTCAATTCTTAATTTTTTTATAATCATAATTAAAATTTAAATGTAACTAGTACGTAGAAATAGATTAATTAAAATTTTTTAATTACAGTAATGTATTGGTAAAAATGATGAGCACTCGTAACTAACATGGACATAAGGGTCAATACATAAACCACATTTATTTAGGGTCGGCCCAAAAAATCTGTAATCCCTTACTAACCTTTTTGGTAGCGAGCGTGATTGAATACTTTTCAATTCATTTCTTTAACGTGTATTTGTCGGTATAACTTATTAAAGGAATATAAACTGTTGTGGGTGTTGAATAAATGAATAAACAGATTTGGATAAGCGCGTCACTTCTCGGGTCAAGGCAACCAAAACGTAAACGTTGAGTTATTAGTTTTGGGCATTAGAGCCCCTACACACTGAGCAGATGCAGTCGCTTGCGGAGCGGCGGTTTTCAGCTGTTTATACGGTTGCTAACGCAATGTGCGTCTTCATCCTTTCAGTGCGTAGATTCTTACACATCTTGCGATTTTAAAAACTCTACATTCACGATGATAGAAAAATTATTTTATATCCTATATTGAACATCCTATGCATTCGTGCACAACATACAATTGTTATGGTTGCATATATTGATTTATGTCATCATTGTTTTCCTATTAATTTCATAATTCTCATTGAAATTGAGTTTCTTATAAATAATTTTATGTAATACAGATATTTTTTATAAAATTAATTATAAATATATTTTTATTATATAATATACAAGAAATGCTTACATAAAAATGTAAGAAAATTATAATTACAACTACGTAAAGAATAGTAAAAGCGCTTGATTTATCTGCATGCTATATATTTGTAAAAATATATAAATTAATGTAACAACCAAAAAGTTTAAAATTATAGTTTTAAAAAACAATTGAGAAACCAGTTACATATTTATTCTTATCTAACTTCCTGTAGCGCTCCTTTGTTATTCCGATGTGCCGACGTCGCCGGTCGTGTTACCGTTAATCTTTCCCGCCGGATAATGTTTTAATAAATTGTTGCAAAATAATTCAAATTTATTGCGTTCAAACTAAATTGTGTATAAATGTTGTTGATCTTAACGTCATTTCGTAGAGGTTTTGCTTAAATAGGTTTTATAGGATTGTGTACTTAATCGATCCTCTTTGGTCCTAAATCGACGAGCGCGATGATAATGTTACGTAATAATAATAGCTTCGTATAGTTTTTCTTCCCGCCCAATTTATAAAGGATTATAAAAAAGTCAGTTTTAACAGGTTTTACGATATATTTTTATAAGTCCTCATATGAAAACGACCGGATTTATTTTATTGTAATTTATAGGTGACTGTCCTTATAGACCAAAGGTCGTAAATAACAAACGAAACTACCGTCAGCAATTTCAAATTTCATCATCCGAGACGATTACCATGTAGATCTAATTGGGACAGTATATTTAAGATCAGCGTATTTCGCACAACAGGGTCAAATCAATCTGAAATAACGTATTCGGCAATATAATATACACGTGCAAATATATTATGCGAAATTAAAACAGATTATAGGTTATTATATAAAATAATATTATGACAAAAAGATACTTAAGGTATGTTTTTAATATCCAAATTCGGAAAAAAACTGTAAGCATTCTTTTTAATAATAATACTTCTTTTGTATACATTTGTAATACATTTATTGTACACAATGTAATTAACGCTAACTTTATTTATTTACTCTTAATGTTTATTAAACTTAATGCAAATAAATTTAAGTGTTAGAATTTTTACAAGATTTTCGGAATTATGTGATATTTGTGATGAAATTTTTACAAATCTTTGGCATTCAAGACTAATATCATACGCAAGCTAGTTGCCGATAGGTCTGAGATAGCTCTGTCCTATGTTGTCCGCGGGCACCTTGCAGTCTTTCCACTGTTTGGAACGTATTGCGAAGGGTCCATCCCCTGACAGTGTTACTGAAACAATTTCATAAAACATAATACATTTCCTTTAAAAGATAATAATAAGTACTACTATAGTATTTAACAAATAGTTACAAGTTTCACTATTAACTTTTGCTTGATCTTACTGGTGCTTGCTTTTAATGATTTCATAAAATCATTTGAAATAAATCAAATCTTTGGTTTTCTGTTGTCATGCATATTTGGAGCTGATGCGTAAGGTGTTGGAGGTCTAGTTAGGATCCTCTTCCTCTTCCCATCTTTACCTTATTAGAAAAGAATGAAGAGAATTTCATGAGCAAGGGTGAAAAAGGAAATATGCTTTTTCTGTTTATCCTTTCCTTTCAACTCATTAGCTTATTGCTATAGTTAGCGGTCTTTTAATATCAAGCTCACCGAGTACTCGTTTAAAACTTTTTTCTGTTTAAAAAAGAGCATATTCTTGAAAATCAAATCAAAGTACCTGTCAATCCAGGAACGAGTGTGACATTGTACTTTCCGTTGTTCATGATCAGAGGCCAGTTGTCATCTATTGTGGTCACGGTCAGGCTGATGTCCTCGTCGTCTATGTCGAGCGTCAGGTTCGCTCCGAGATATTTTATACCTAGCGGAAAAAAAACAGTGATTGGCAACACTAAAAACATTACTAACCAAGAAAAAGTTTCATTTCATCCACTCGATTGTTACCCGGTCATAGCCATTCGATATCTTACCTTTTAGGGCCTTTGATTTTTTCATTAAGACAAGCCAAATTATTATACCTCTTATCTTCAACTTGGTGGTCTGTGGCGGTAGCTGGGGTCTGTTGATCTCCAGCCTGTCGAGGTAGACGCCGAGGCCGGCGTAGCCGAACACCAGCGCCTGTAGGAAACCGCCCATACCAGTGTGGAAGTTCACCGCGCCAACATCGGGACGACGGAGTTCGCTCCACACCTGGAAACAAAAGCATGTTCTCTATGAAGAGAATAATAAAGTAGTCTCTACTATTACAAACAAAGCTCTTAAATTAATTGATTCTTAACGAACTTCAGTCACTTTAAACAACAACTTGCCTTAAATGGTTCTCTAACGTATGCGTCATAGCTTCTATTGAACATCTTCTCGGCCCGCAGTCTGTCGCCGAGTCGCAGATGTCCCACGGCGTGCATGCTCCATGTCATGGCGGGCCCGCTGCTGCGCGTCACTGACTCGTAATATGACAGGTCGTTTGTCCTCGTCGACCTAATTTAAAGATGTATCTCATCAATATCATTGTAAAATAATTGATGAGCGAGGTGCCGGAAATCCAATTTCAGTCCTCTTCTCTAAAGAGTGGTGGGACGTGCCCACTCCGTCCAAAATAAGGGTTATCCATGCATCTACGACTCACTTGCTATTTGCCTCGTGAGTTATTAAAATACCAAATTAAATCTCAATACACGCTTTATCTTGGATAACACTATGCCCGTTCTTATTCGGAGTTTGGTTAAAGATAAATATGTAGAAGATTTCTGGATATTTATACGATCTCTAGCAATAGCCAACTAGATGGAACCAAGCTACTCGTATATTGTAAGATTTTGATAGACGAATAGTCAGGAAGACATACTCATTCATAGGATACTGTAGTGGGAAGCCGAGCAATACGATATCAGCTTGCTTTATGCCCTCCCCCCTCTTGTAGCCGGCATACTGCGGGTGGTAGTCCAGCTCGCCGTCGTAAGGCAGCGCCAGGCTCCAGGCGATGTCCGCGTAGTGCTCCGGCTCTTTGGCCATATAGTACTCCTTGCACAGGCACGCTACGTACCTGAAGAATATAATACTTTTACTTAATGCCTACTCCAGTGGACCTGGCATTAAAAAAAAGAAATAGTTGAAAAGATCCAAAAGATAAAAAAAAGTTTTGTGTACAATAAAAACATGTATATATTTTATTAATGTTTAGTTAATTAGTAAAAGATTACTGATACATAAAATGTAATCTACATACTGAGCCAAGTAGAGAGAGTACCCGGCGACGACGTTAGTGAAGGCGGAGTTGGTCACGTTGCTGTGGTCTTCGTCGGGACCCATCACATCTGACACAATGGTTTTAAAAATGTGAGGGATAATTTCTTGACATTTCATTATGTTTTTTTTTTTATTTTCGATATTAAAACAACGCAATAAACTTATTTACTTTCGATATCGTAGAGGCCGGATGTGTAATTGATGACAGCTCTTGAAGCCCAGAAATCAGCAATGTTCGTCACTAGAGAACACCCACCTTGCTGGGAAGAGAATTAACGTAACATTAAAATTTTAATTTGCAAAAGTCATGTGATAACATTGGCAACAAGTACATGTAAATGACAGCTTTTGCTTAATAAATAAGAAGTAGATAAATACAATGAGTTGAATGCGAGACACATGACAATGATTGTCTAGACTTGAATTTCTGATACCTTCAACCATTCCTC
Organism: Papilio aristodemus; assembly: GCA_016277805.2. NCBI lineage: Eukaryota > Metazoa > Arthropoda > Insecta > Lepidoptera > Papilionidae > Papilio > Papilio aristodemus. Next base: position 7,517,945 of record JAABKM020000001.1, on the reverse strand, counting down.
ATCTCTCGTCGTGGCGAGGTACTGCCTGGCTGCGAAGGAGATGCAGCCCGAAATGTGTTGTTCGAACTCCGCCACTTCCGGACAACACGGCTGAGTTACTTCTGTGCCTGTGTAGGCGCTCTCCCACGGGAACCTATGTAAAATTAAATCATATATAAATACATCGCTAGTACGAATATTTATATATAAATAGTTAATAAAGTTAATTGAAATAATTATTTATACAGTGATACTTTAATTCTGGCAGAAAGTATTAAATATACTTACTGACTCACTCATTGGAAACAAAATGGAGTTTATAAACAAAGAAATTTTGTAAGAATCATTTTCCATTAATTATTTTTGTCAAATATATGGCCTTATTAACGTAATATTCCCCGCCATTTCTACCTGTAACCTTTGTGTCCCGTACTCCTGGCGAGCTGGGCGGCCACGTACGCCGTCTCGATCCTGTACTGTAGCAGGGCGTGCGCGTAGTGTGGGTACAGCAGCAGAATGCTCGGGTACATCCACGTCTCTGTGTCCCAGAAGTTGTGACCTGGAAATATGGATATTTGTTTTAGGAAAATAATCACTTCGTATCGAATTATTTCATTTATAAGTAGAATGTAACAAAAAAAAATCTTATTCAATTATGAATATTTCAATTTCATAGAGGGAACTATTTATTATTCAATGGTTGCCCTTTTACCCCCCTCTTTTTTATGCATAAACAAAGAAATAACTACATTTTATTTTTATCGTTTCGCTGTTCCATCTATGAGTTAACATAGAGTACTATATTTTAAAAAACTAGCATACCTTCATAATCATCAAAGGTGCCTCCTCTCGCGAGGCCGGTAGGACTTAGACCAAAGAAACGGTCTAGAGGTTGGTAGGAATCTTGCGCAGGTAACGAACTTAGTAAATAATACCAGATGCCGTTCACTATTTTAGCCTAGAAAGTTATAAATAAAAAAAATGATTACTCACAAAAGTTTCACAAAAAAAAGAACACATTAAAATGTTAGGATAAAGTCCTTACAATATTCAATAGATGTTAATTTGTATTATGCATTGCCTCATGTACACGAACTATCTTATTTTCAATATAATAAATTTATAAGTAGAATTAAAACAAACAAATCTTATTCAATTATGATAATGCCGTTCACACCTTCCCTCATATATCAATAATGTATTATTTATAACGTGGGGTAGGCTCACATTACGTATCCACAATTTATTTTAATAGTCAGTCCAAAACAAACTAGAGGCAGTGTAGTACATACCAGCTTCATATTGCCTTCAACAAGCACCCCGGCCTGCTGGTACAGTCGCTGCCACTGCTCCACATGCTTGTCGAACAACTCCTCGCCGTCCTCCTGTAACACTGACCACACAATGTGTTTGTTACATTATATTTTTATCAATGTACTGTATACTTTTGACCTTGTTTCTATCGCTTCAGCTAAAATTATAATTGTTTTAATTTGATTAGCTTTTTTAATTCCTTACCTTTTATAAGTTCGTCTCTCGCGACGGTCTTATTTTTGTCCGCGGTCATTGCGAATGTGAACACCGTGGTCCCGTGTTGTGGTACCACTAGATGGTCTGGTACGGACGTCCAGTACGCGCACACGTCGACAGGTAGAGGCTGGTAGGTCGGGTCTTCTGACACTTTGGTCTGACCGCACACACTCCAAACGGTGCGACCTTCCAGAATCTCTGGTATCGGGTCTTCAAACGCTATGTCCTCGCTATGTGGCCCAGGCATCAGCTTTATAGCTATCCATATTTCGGGGTGAAGGAAGTTTGGATCTGAAAGCGAAAGAAATTGAACGGAATCGTTATGTTATTCAACGTATATATGTGTATATACACCTTATATACACTTACTCACTATATATACACCTTTGTTGTTAACGTTGGCGCCTGTTGTAAAATAATATCTATGATTGAGTAAAAATCCTTTTGCATTTAAATTTAGAAAATGCACTTTCAAATACTTACCCACCTTATGTCGACCCCAGTTAGTAGAGGTCGTAGTTCTGTTAGTACAACTATTATCTAGGCTCATTAGTGGAATAGTGCAATATAATTTACTCACCTGGACGATGTTTCGAGGCCACCTGAATCTGATTCACAATTGCTCTCGTATAAAATCTGTGGGCGTAGATTCTCTGCGTCACAACTGATCTGTCTCTATCCACAGTGACTGTGAACACTCCATGTTTGGTATCCAGGCTGTAGACAGGGCTGTATGGATGATCAGTCAGGGTCGAGTTTAGTCTGACGTTCGCCCAGGAGGGAATCCTGGCACGATGACTCTCTCCTTTAAAACCGTTGTAGAGGCCGTTCATGTAGACAGTATCGCTGAAGACATTAGTTGCTATATGACCATTGCCAATAGATGCCATGAAGCGATCGTCTGATGGAAGGCTGGAAATTTTTGTGAATATTTAACATGTAGGTTTAGTTTCAAAGCCCCTTAATTTTTTGCAGAATGGTTTGTTCAAAATTTAAGTATTTAATTCTGACAGGCGCTTTCTATGGCGCTGTCGTAACTGAGTCTTTTTAAATTGAGATTAAAATCCTGTACACCACTAACATTAAAAATAAAAAAGTAGGAATATTGCTATTTTTTAAACCAAGTTTAGCCCAAGGACAAAGGCATTTAGTATTTATATAAATGATTAAACCTAATTGTTATGATTTAAATACCACATAAAATAATATTTGATATCGAAGATGCACCGCTTTTCATGAACTTAAACTTTACACACTATTTGCCTAACAATTATTACTAAACGCATTGTAGATATATTTCCTTCATCCTGTCTCTCGATAAGACTTCGATATGTAATGAGTCAGAAGCAAAAATGTACTGTTAGTAATGATTATAAATTTAATGAAAAAAGCATTACAACACTTTGTAAGCTGTACGTAATTGTTTCTCATTTTCAATGCGTTATAAGGAAGATTTCAACATTAGGCGATACGATATAATTTTAAAAATCTTTGTCTAGTGATCGTACTTTTTAAAACATCTGGATAATTTTATTTTTGTGTTGTTTATATACGTATTATTAGTTGTTGTGATTTAAATTATCTTTTTATTTTACGGAAAGTGCGTCAATAATTGTTCTGTGTATGTGATTTATGGATAAATTTAGTGGAATTATTCGAACACTGTAAAAGTAAATAATCTTTGTGTGTGTGAGTCTAGTTTCAGTATGAGAAAAAACTTTCAAAATCCTTAAAATCGTATCTATGACATATAATAATTAAATGGAATATGCACTGAACACACCTATAAGTGGAGAATACGTGCGGATCTTTGCTGATGTCATCCGTTTCAGTGGACAAGTTCTCCACTACGCCGAGACTGGCGCTCCTCGTGGCCAGGAAGACCACCACAACAGCGGCCGCTGCGAGCACACCCAGCATCACGGCCGCCTGCTTATTTCGCGCCAAAAAATGCCACATCCATGCGAGTACAATAACAACACTAGTATCAAAAGAATTCCTAATCTAAACACACTGGCTGGCAATGCAAGAGAAAAATAATTATTGAAAATTCGAACGCAATGTGTTCAGAAAAGCGCGGGCGTCGGATCAGACTGGTCGTGTCCGTGCATCTCCTGCTACGACCCGTCACGTAATACGCGACCCGAGGTGACATGACACACTTTATTGTACTATTAATAATGTACTAGGGTCATCACAACGTTTACAATTTGCGTAAATGGACATTGTGGTCTTTTTGCAATACCCTTTTTTGTTTAAATTATAATTTATTGCAAATAAAAAAACAGTAAAATATAGTAAACTATAATTGGTATGGTGACCATATCAATTATATTTTATTGTTTTTTTAATGTATTACATTAAACTAGTTCCTTTGACAGTTGTAAAGACGTCGCCAACCCTAATGAACGGACTTGCGACGACTAATTCAATTGTCACTTCCTTGTTTTATTAGTCTTATAATAGTTGACCACACTTATAGAGAAGACCTTTCTAGCATTGAAGATGAAGTACTTAATTTTGGGCCCGTAGTTCATTGACCTGCAATTGCATAAATTAATAAATGACAAATAAGTTCATACAAATATATCATCCTCGATATACTGAATACACTTCAAATTATTTTCAACCTCGACACTGTTTCAAAAATCATAATTATATTGGGAAAAAATTCAGACACGTCCCATTTTTCTATAAGTTACTCGCGCTTGGCAGTGAGGTAGGTACAAATCAATTTCATACAATTAAACCGATATGCTCAATATCTTTTTAAATATTACGGTATTAAAACTCCACGGAGGCAGATCTTTCCACATAAAAGTCGTCAATTAAGACCCCAAAACGAATTTCTACTATATAGTCATCATATCGTCATCACATTTTACCCACAAAAGGTAATTAAAAGCCATATTTTAGAAATGATTTAAAAAAACGTATATCTGTTGATGATCTAGTTCGGTCTCTCCGGTGCGCGATCATCGATGCGAGACGTCACGGTCTGCTGACTGCAGTTGACTGCCAACAGCGCCGGTGTTTCGACACTTCGTACAACGGTTAACACACGAAAACTCTTATTACCTACAGAACTGGCTATAGCTTAAAAATGAGATAAAATTATTAGCATTCATACTCAAACTCAGTTCAATTACGAAGTTCTTACGTAAATTAACTAAATAATAATTAATAAGTAGTAGTAAATGTTATTTTGCTTGTTTCGTAATTTCTCATCAGTAGTTAAATCTAATGAAATTTGATATTTCAGAGATCTAGATAGTCGACTTAGGAATGAATAGTTTCTGATGCTTGGGAATGTTGATTTTATCCTTTAAGTTATATTTCTGTTACCACTACTGTTCAACAAATGCTAATGCAAATGCTAGTTAGTATAAAGCCAACAAACAATATTTCACTGTAAACGCAGTAATTTCGTTCATTTCCATTATTTCCAATCACGAATCAGCATTGTTTTCTGATATAACAACAAAATTTGAAACTCTTTTGTTAAATCAGGCAGATCAGACATCGATCAGATGATTGAAGTAAGTGCATTTTTAAATTATATGTATCATTCAATAGTCTCGTTAGATCTTAATAGGTTTATTATCCCTAAATTTAATAATGGCGTATAGGCGCAGTGAAGATTAACAATGTAAAGCTTAATTTTCTCTTGGATCAAAAACATAAGAGCCAAGCAAGATACAGGTGTATTTCGTGAGATATGATGTACGGCAGTGCTTGCCGTGGCCGGCGGAGCGGAGCGCCCTCCCGTTCCGCGCCGCCGCCTCGCTCGGTCGACAACCTGCGTCTGCATGTACCAACGGTGGAGCCATCTCTTGTGATGTTCTTATCTTGATAGAAATGAAATAAACCCACGCTTCTAACCAAGAGTTGTAAGCAGTCTTAAACCACCCGTCATAAACATTTCATTGTTTTCTTTATTTAATCTCGAACCATTTTTCTTGATGTGTAGGCTAAAGAAATGAACGAAATTGTCAGCGTCAATGTTTCTGTCAAATTATGATGAGGGTATCGTACACAAGAGGAGTAAACATTCGACGACAACTCTTCTATTGCTAACTAAATTAGACAGGAAACATATTCACAATAAATACAGTTTAATAACACCACCGATTAAACCGCGGTAATATTTTAATTAGAAAAGCAAGAACAAAACAGTGGCCCGCTATGCAAGTTAATGGAAATGCCGTAAAGCAATAATGCGGTCGAAGTGATTGTTCAGAAATATCAGCTATTATTCAAGTGATGCCGATCTTCGCAGCCCTAGGGCTTGGCTAGGGCTCTTATTGGAGGCCTGTTATTTACAATATATCGTCCATAAGTCAGAGGGCAAGGCACAAACACAATGAAGCCAAACTTGTGCAGAAATCTTAAACAGAGACAGGTGTTTCATGTAGCTTCCCTTAAAAATAGACTTTATCTCAATCACTTTTATACTGTTATGTTTAATCAATAGAAAGCGCTTATATAAGGAAATAACTTCGGCAATTTGTCTATCTACTGCAACGAAGTCGATATATGCTTATAGTTTTAAATATATCGACTGGTCGATGTTTCTCTGAGTACCTAAGTAAGCTTATGTAGCCAAATTCGAACATAAAACATAAAATCTAAATAATGCATTGCTTAACATTCTAATTCCAGTCATCCTGTGGTGTACTCACCGACCTGTTGCTACTGCAACAGGTCGGCGCCCCGCACGCAACGGAGCGTGGCGCCTTCAGTCAGGTAGAATATCTAAAAAGTTTGTTGACGCCAACGCCTGTATCATGCTCGAAAAGTGAGGATAAAAGAAACGCCAATAAAAAAATATATTACACGGCTTTATCTTCATTATTAAGTGACCTGATTGAAATTAAGCTGCCATTAAATAGTCAAAAAAATGAAGAGTTGTTGATGTTGAATAGCCATAGTAATCCAACAACATATACACACATTTTTAATAAGATAATTAGATAAATGATCAGCTACGCCCATGAACTGCGACGCCAGAGAATCTGCAGAGTCGTTGTCGCTTTAAAGAAGTAGTTATAGAAGGGCTCTATGTCTTCATAGCGTCGTAAATTCCATGTGTGAGGATGAAAATTGAAGTGGAATGCTAAGAATCTACCATAAGATGTTACAGATGTTATATCACAAGTTTTCATGAGGAGGATATGAGTCCTGAAAATATTCATCAGTCGAAAAGTAACATTACAAGTCCCTGTTAATAAAAATCGCCGAACTTCCTCATTTTTACATAAACATTTTACTGAACAAAACCTTATTATATTTCTATTTACAATATAATTTATTTATAACCTTGTTTGAGAATTCAGTACAGCTGATAATAATCAAAATTGCGGTTAGTGCACGCTGATCGGATATGACACTAATTTGAACAGAATATCAAATAATCTGTTGCAAATCATCTAAAATAAAGGAACTTAGGCAATATTGGGTAGCAGATGTTTTAACACTGCACAGACAAGGTGGAGCAAGGTATGAAAAGGAGAAGAAAACTGACATACAGCCTCCGGTGCCTCAGTCACTACAAGAAACTCTAAAATCAACTACTGCCTCTCGTTTGAGCTACAACTTCGTAGAAACGAGGTTGTAGCTCACCTCTATCAAGCCTATGCACTTTAAAGGGTCGGATTTGTGCAACGGCTGTTTCTTTGACTGTTAAAATTTGTAAAGACAATTTACTTTGTTATACGAAAGGGCAAATTGGGGGTATCAATCATTTAATACTCAGTCAAAGTAACACTAAAATAGAAGAGTTACGTAATGTAAAAGATCATAATACTTAAAATAAATAGATAATTGCAATATAAATTTCATTCGTGCATTTTATACTCTAACTAAATAAGTTTCAGTTCACAATAGCTTGTCATACCTGCTGTAACCACAATTACATGTAGGTGTAATGGCGTTTTTATCAGATCTCTTAATAACTGATGCAAGATATATTTTTACAATATTTGTCATAGCTGCCTTAAGAAAAAATAACCATTTCCTTTAATAAATCTCTGCCTGCAATTGATGCAAAACAGCTAAATTAGCTGCTAGCCAAAGATTTAATACTATGGATACGTTACAAGTGCATGAAAATTGAAGACTCAATATTGTCCCAATCATACAATTTTTTAAACACTTTTAACTAAAACGATACAGTAATAAACACCTTAAAGTTACGCAATTAAGACTTAATATAGGATTGTTATAATAAGCGAAAGATGTTACTGTCGGCACATTTTTGACAGGTGATTTTGTAAGGGTCATGTCTTTACTATAAAATTTCACTGCAGTTTCCATTAACATACAATATTATTTCATATATATACAATGTGGGAATGAGTCAGTTCATGACTTACTGTGCCACTTAGTAGGTCGCCTTCACACGTCGGATTGAGTTACTCGGCGGTACTAGACGTCACCAATTAACGTTGAAATGTTCCCTCAGGTGCGACATTGGACATTATAAATGACATAATGCATGGAGCGTATAAAACATATTAAACAGAAAACTTTAAAGCTGGATATGGAACGAAATAATGTAGTTATTTGGTGTTTACATTATATCACACAATTTTTTTTTATCTCTGTAGTACATAAATGTATTTTCTGATTGGTGTCAACCCTAAATATTATCAGTATATTTCGTAGATAAAAATAACGAGTGACATTTTTGTCATTTAAAACCATTCCTTCCAATCATAGAACCTTTATATCCAGATGATTTACATATATGGTTATCGTCAACAAATGTCGTCTTCTATGACATGCAGGATTGTATTGTCAGAAAGTTAATTTTCTTGCTGTCTCATACAGGGGGCTCCCTCAACCTTGCGTCGTACATCTTAGAAAAAATATCCTTATGAGAAAAATAGATATTAAACACGGATAAATAATTTAAAATAGCCCCGTTAAAATATACGTTGTAAAAATTATATATATTTGTCAAGTTTATAAATTTTGCGATGAAGTAATCTCTCCTTATCTTGAATTTAAATACTTAAAAATAAAATTCAACTTTTTGTGTCATTTTTATTAATCTTCTTTTAAAATTTCGCTTAATGTCAACAAAATTAAATCAGATTACAGATTTGACGAGCGACGTAATGCGTGGTAATGCTAAACGAATTTTAATTTAACGTGCATCAGATTTCAAAAATTAATTTAGTTAACGAGCGATAAAAACGACCACTTTCGTGAATATATATGTAAGTATTATCATTTTATATTTATTAAACCTTAATGTTGGTATTTCTTTAAAAGTCATAACTTAATCAAATATTTATGTTATTGTAGTTTTAGTATCCGGTAACTAAACTATTCTCTTTCAATTTTTTAATGTAGATTTTGAAAGACGACATACAATCAGCGCGCTAGAGCAAATCGTATTCTCGACAATGTAGAGCTTCTTAGTACAATAATTTATAATCTAACGCCATGTAAAGTGCAAGAAATATACTGGAATAATGGCGGTTATTTTAATATCACCATTCACCGTTAGATGGCGCTTTTATAAATCATCGAATAAAAGTAGAAACTTGACTGAGTAAAAATTTATCCTATTTATGTCGGCACCTTGAGGGAATTCTAATTAGCTACAGTAAAAATTTCCCCTAATAATAACTTACTAATTTTGTTACGAAGTGTTATGGTTATCGTAAACTTTAAGACATTTGTCTTGTCCAGACTTCAATACAGCGTAGAAAAGTTACAACTTGGCTGTGTCATAATTACATTTCTTTCTAATACGGAAGAATTTTCAGGGAGTATCCAAGACAAATAAAAAAAATGAACTAGCACCGTAACCCAGAGGGGTACGTAGAGATTATGGATTTCCATTTTATACAATTATAGTACACCTCTCTCTTCTAAAACCATACATAATACATTGTCGGTTACGGGTACTTCCAAATTAGATTAGTGGCATACTAAAGAAACGCAAAATCCAAGATATACTCGTAATACATTACGAGATTAAGAAATATAAAGGCGATCGCTAGAGATACTGAGATTCCTCTGCTATCTAATATATGTAAAGATAAAGTTTTACCGATCAATAATTTTGAAACGTGCATACCCTTCAACTCGCTAATATATGGGGCGCGTGCCGCCGCGGCCGGTCGTTAGGGCGTAATGAGGCAGCTATCTTTACGAGCCGCTCGCACACTTGTTCTGAATCTTGCGAGCTTACATAACCAGCAATTTACAACGTATGAAATTATATATCCCTAGTATACGGACTTTACGGCGGCTGCTTACTTGGCTCTTATTAAACGGTGAGATTCACGCATCTATTCTGATTAGATTTCATATAATATATGACTCGTCAAAGTCGAGTTACGGCGTGTGTGATGAATATAAATATTGATTGGAGAACGGTACAAGGCTTCTTTAAGGCCGGAGTTACTTTTTATCGTCATGGGATTTATAAGTGGCGGTGACACATCGTCAGAGGTCTTGATAAGGCGTAAAGCAGACTTTTTTAAACAGAGATATTAAAATGTCTAGAGGGAGTTTCACATAGTAATTGCGGTGCTTCAGATCTCATCGCCTTACCAACGGGAGAGGGCCAGTGACAACGTAGAATTATAAACTTCTAATCTTTCTTAATTCATACTTTTTTTGTGAAATAAGGTTATTGACCCGTGTTGACTTGAACGACTACACGGAAGCAGAAAGCTATCAGCTTTTGCATTGCATTTTTATTACAGAACTGTCAAAATGTGATCATAATTAAACTGTTTAAATTTCAAACATTTTTAGAATTAAATTGAATAAATTGTCTGAATAGCTTATTGCGTTTTCTTCTATAACACAAGTTCACAATAACTCCATTGCGATATCTGTACAGACTACGTCGAACTATTTTCATATCTTCGTTCCGGGCCGTATTTCCAGTGAAAATTACCAACAATAATGCCATGATCATAGCGCCCACGTCTGCCATTTTATGTAGACCAATAATGCTCCGTGTTCTCATGTACCTTAGATAGCTGGGCTCCGATAAATAGACCTCCGAAGGAGCAACGACTCCGGGTGTTAATAATTTGAAAATTCATTATTAACATTTGAGGAAAATAAGGTATATGTTGTAGTATGGAATTTTTATTTATATGGCTGAAAAATATAAACAAAATCTGTGCTTGTTGGCTGAAAAATATACAGACTATATTTAAATAGTTCTTTCTTTATTCTCTTTGTTCGTTTAATTGTTATTTTACTGTTCTTACATTAACTACGGTATTGAAATCGTTTATAAAATGTTACAGTAAATAACAGCACCGTTGTCTAAAAAATAATAAATCCTTTCGCTTTATTCTCTATGTTTTCTTTGTTCGATTAGTCGTTAGTTTGCCTATCTACATTATCAGTAGTCAAAAATTACGAGCGACAAAATTCTCTTTCTTCTTTTGATATTTCAAGCAACATACTTAACAGGTGTATGTACATATGTGTGTACTATGCAAACACAAATAACACTCGTGTGGAATATACTTATGATTACGTAACGTTAGTGTTCATGTTGATGTCTTTAGATTATTACAACTTTTATTGTGCAATGCAAGAAAGCTGTTGTGCCATCTCTCTCATTCTTATTGTATGCAGCCACTACAATTATTTCATTTCAATATTTAGTACTTCACCTGTATAGCTAGTTTACATCCGCAAATAGACGCTATGTCAGCATCAGCACTGGTAAAAAAATTTAAATCGATCTACGAATCATGCAATATTTCAATTTTTATCTTTTAATTCGTCTTGGATTTAATTAATTGCATGAAAAAGTCTGTTGCTCTGCGGATCCTCGTTAACTGGTCCGGTCACGGTGCGAGGCGTTAAATAATTTAATAATTGCCAGCTCGAAGCTCGCAATTAGTCCCACGCTGTTAGGGTTGCCAAAATACTTTTACATTAAACCAGGAAACACCTTGACAGGTGGATAATTATTGACAGTAATTTCTTGTTTCTTTAATACAACACTGATTCCAAATTTGACAGTCGCATCTTTTGGGTGCCAGCTTAAGATATTATATTGTAGTAACGTAATGAAATTTATTATATAATATTTCGTTAAGTTCTTTGCCAATGGTTAGCTACCTGGATTAATTTTAAAATAGATTCTGCCTCATTAGGTTCTTGTAGCCTGTACTTAAAGTCTGTAGTTTTTATTTTTTATTTATCTACTGGAGCTTTATTAAAGATTTGTAATTCTTTTGTCGTCGGTGTAATTGTCATATTTTGATTTATTTAAAAGCGGAAACAATGATAATCCTTCTGCTTCGACTCTATTTATTCAGATTTAAACTGTTTTTTTTTTAGAGGATTTCCATGTACAGATATTATAATCCAAATTAAAACTGAAGACAACCCTACATGCACTCCGTACCAGGTGTCCGAGTAATTGGCGAAAATAGAGTTATTTTAATTAGTGCAACGAACTAAGAGAAGTTTAACGTCACAATGATATTAATCACGTCTTACTGTGTCTCAAAATAAATTGCTCCTGTCCTCTCTGTCGCTAAGATCGCTCGCTCAAGCGCACATGCAACTGTGAACGGAATAGTGACTGTAATCAGATGGCCAAAAATATCTTTAAAAAAAAAGGAAAAGTCCTTTATAACAGGCGGAATATGTTATGTGATATCTGTTAGATCTCAAACCTGTTAGTAGGAATTAAATAATAATGCATTTTATGTTCTCGTGTCTCTTGATGGCGCTGAGATCGAAATAGATCTGACTTTTGAATCTTTCTATAGAATTAAAGCAGAAATCCTTTATAGGTGGTATGTAAGGCATGTGTAAAGTGATAATATGATGTAAACACAGCGTCCGGTGCGTAGCGAGCATTCAGCGGTACAGACTATAAATCAGAGGGCGCGACGGCGACAAGCGACAGGCGCCTCTCTGTCTTGCGGCGCACTGCGCGAGACACTGCGCGTGCGCACGCTATGGTAATGTCGGCTACATGTCGCGCAGGGCTGTCACACCTGTTTAATGTAAATAATGAATGTATAGCAAAGTAGGTTGTAACACGTAGCTATTGCTAAAATGCAGTACAGCGTCCAGAAACATCAAAACCATAGTTAGTCGTTACTGCTTAGACCGTACTGGAGTTATTCGATAGCTATTTTTACGCTGTAAATACAAATTACTAGATTAACACTTTAAACGTTGTATTGTTGGTATTTAAAAATTAAAAGATTTATTTCTCGGAACCACGGAGCAGTTTAATTATTTTTATAATTCTAACTAGCTGTACCGGTTCACCTGTTGCTGTGTTTGAACAAAAATGCAGTTTTAATACTTCAAAAAAAATTTTTTTTTCAAAAACCTTTCCGGTGAAATACTTGATAATTTCCCAAATTTTCACGGCAATTGGATGTATCGTTTTTAAATCTATCGAGTACATACAGACACATGTTCATTTTTACATATATTAAAGATAATAAATACCCTTCGGAACTTAACTGTGGTGATGATATATTATTAAAAACAATAACTGGCAACCCTAACAATAGTGGTCGAGATGACGAACCGTTGAGAAAATTCGATGTTCGCGCCGCTGGATTTGTGTTTTGATCGTTGATATGGTAAGCGATGGTAAAATATTCAGATGACGATCAAATTTATTACCGTTTCACCCATCACTCGGGTACATCAACTCGATTGTATTACAAACAGAAGTGGACTACAGATATCGATGACTGTTAGACTAATTTCATCCCGGCTGTCCCATGACGTATATTGTTTCCGCTCCACTTTTCAACCAATTTGGGATAGACAGAGACAAATCAAAATGCATTGAATAAAAGACACAGGTGCAACGTAAATTTTATATACTGTTGATTTTCATGGTGCTTTATGATACAACGAAGGAGGACCGGCAATAATGGGCGACTGTTGCACAACCCGCGAGCCGTGTCCGGTGGCTAGTAGCCACGTGTTAACAAGCCCCGCAGCCGGTGGAACCAACAACACAAATCATTACAATAAGCCATGAAGTTAAAAGGAAAATATTTGTGTCGTCTTACGAAATTAATTTATTTTTAGGGTATATTACAATGTATTATTAGGGTGATGCTGCTGCTGATGCTGAATGCATCTAAATCCATAATAAATGATAAAATCGAATTTCAAATTTGCCACATCAATCTTAAATAATGTTCATTTGAGCGTTAATAAAATTAATTTCTTTAAGACGTCGTCACGTTCATACAGTTAAGGTAACAATAGCATTTAAAAATACCATTTTCAACTCTACTTCATCCGTTACTGTGTAATGTGTTTAGTTAACCGCTCCAAATTAATAACTTCTTGGTCTTCGTAGATTCATGGTAATAACGCTAGATAGTGTTAAATTTAGTGCGAGCCGAGGAAGGAAGGGATTGTACGGAAAGTGTCTATGTGCTTATTATTTGGTAGAATGTTTACCGTTAGTTTGACTGTAGTTGTTGTTAGTTTGTAATATCGGGAATTTGTTCCATTGTAATTAATTATCATTTAGTTAATAGTGTCTCACGAGAGATTTCAATGATTTTATTGTATGCACTAGTTCAGAAATACCCTATTTATTCTTCTCTTGTAGACCTTCATAATCGGATGGAAATAATGACGCAATTTGTTCCAAGTCTTGCTGCACGCACAATGAGATGAAGATTACAACCGATGTCCCCATCAAAAGTAATTTCCCACAAGATTCACGGACGAGCAATAAAAATAATCGAAGTCGTATAAAGTTATCTTAAATATTGTCTTTGAGAGAGGGGCCGTGAACCATTTCGATTTGTTTAACTAATGCTCTTTGTGGAGACGCGCCGCTATCATCCTCGGCTGAGCATACGAGAGTATAACGATACTTCTTTATCTTAATTAATTGATTCGACATCTAATGTAATCGAGAAGATTGACTCGTTACTTATGCAATAGCTTTTTTATTACAAAAGACGATAACAATCAAAGACTAGGTCTATGACCTGAGGTTATAGGTAATGGCATGTGATCAAAATGAAGTCACAAACTTAGCAATGTGATCTATTCCTTCTACCTTGAATGTAAGAAATAATGTATTCCAAAGATAGAATAACATGCGTTCTGACCATATCTATTATTTTTTTGCTAAATTCAAATTTATAATATGATACCGAAAATTTATTTCTCACACAAAAGCTAAGATGTTAAATTAAAATGACGGATTGATGTGCGAAACTAGGAACCATACCTATGTACAACTTCAACAAGTCAACTTAAATTGTGGCGCAATCCAACACGAACAATTGCGGCCGAGGCACCGCTGGGAAAGGATTTACGATGAGAGCACAACGCTGATTGTGCGAGGATTTCGTACTCTTTGGAAACTTTACTATGCCCCAAGCCATTCGCAATCTAATTTTGCCAAATACAGTTTCTGTTTTAGAGACTTTGAAAGGACTAAAATTATTTTAAAGACTTCTTTTTTATTTGTAGTTGAACCATATCAACGCGTAAAAGAAAACAAAGATTATATCCACACTTGCACAGTAAAGTAGAATTTATACAATAACAAAGACCTTAATCGACTGTACGAACGGCTAGCGAGTGTCGCAACTTACGTCGCTGTCTGTACACGACTACACATAGAGAGGTCCGGAACCGGAACGCGATAGTTATTCCGCACTTCTCTATAAAGTAACGGTCGCTTGCAGTTTTTGTGAGTGAACGTCTCTAGCGAATCCATCAAAACCTTACAAGGCTATGCAAACTGAAGATAGTTCATAATTGCGTATCGGTTGGGGAAGGTACAATGGATTTGAATTTGAACGTATTCTTAAATAGTAAAATAGGCAGTACGAAGAATTAACACTGAATCTTCTGAACGTTTTTAATGTTGGTGGATTGTGGTCACATCCTTTCCACACAACGCCTTTTAAAGGGACATGTCCGTTCATAGGGAGTCCCATAAGATGCGGCCCGTTGACTTCTAAAGGAAGACTGGTATTGTGCTATTTAAAGGGTGTCTCTTGGGTTATATTGATCGCATTTTATGGAGGTCATACCAATGATGTATTATACTAGATATGTTATACGCTTACAAAATAATTGGTCACAGGTGTTCCGAAGACATTACGTTCTTCATAACTTTGTCAATACAATGTCGAATGGTGTAACAAGCAAAGCGTAATTAAAACAAATAGAATAAACAGGACAGCTAGTGTTTGTCAATTTTTGACACCGCGTTTAATTCTTAACCTCGCGTGACGTGACTCTTTCGAGTAATAACACTTTTTGTATGATATAATTGGCTTATATCATATAATTAAAGAATATATGACATGAGCCAATCTTTTTAATTTCCCGTATTCACTATATTTGAACAAAAAACTTAATTTTACTATTCAATAAAAAATCAAATATCCCAATTTTTCAACATTTATTGTTCGATTGTTAAAAATAAATTTGATACATTTTAGACATAATGATTTCACATTTCTACCATTCTTCGGATTCCTGTTGTTAACAATGGCGTATTAAAAGGTCTCCCGATTAGCTCGGCCGCAATTAAAGTCGGTCCACGTCGCCACACGAGCTCATTAATGTTTTACTTACGTTTATTTAACTCTAATTGGTTATGTTATATCGTGTCGACCTGTTTCACAATCGTTAACAATGCGGTACACAAATTCTTAATCAGTTAATGCTTGGATTTAGACATCGTGTCAATATAGTTTGAATGACACAAAGTTGAATGTAAAACACTGCTTTCTTACAGAATAGTCCTATACTTGCAAGAGAGGTCAAAATTAACTTGAAGTATTTACAATTTTTACTTTATACTCCACACTATTTTTCATCCGTGTTATATTTAAGCTATTATTAAGCAAGGAGCGACTATTCATAGAAGAGATGGAAACTTACCGTCGTTTATTCTTTTTCTTCGGTTGGTGGCTACGAAAAGAACCATTTAATCCATCTGTTTAATACACAATATACTCAATAAGTTATGGATACCTCCATATAATTCATTGATAAGATTTCAAGATGTAGAAAAGCTTTCACTCCTTAAAGATAAGACGGAATGTCTCATTAGTAGTAATTGAATTTCTGGTTTCCTTTGCTCACGACTCGAGATACAGTCGATTTAACCTCTTATTTGACACACCCACATCGACAAATAAGCATTACACCGTTATATTGTCTACTCATACTCTATGGTTAAGAATCGAACGGTCTATATAGAATTTTTTTAGACATGATTATCATTCAGATTTATCAGATATTATCTAGCTTGCATGACCATTGAATGAGGATACCAATAGACCGATCTTTAAGGGAATTCCACGGGAAGATGCCATCCAGCACTGTTTTGTTATTCATTCATTATCAGTCACATCATCGTTCACTTTTTTCTGATATTGAATGAGTAAATATAAAAATTTATAAAATATTTATTACAAAAAAATTGAACAACATCGTAAATTCCATTTACTGCGGATTTAGCTAGGACAATATCTATAAAGGACCAATAATGTCTTAGGTTTAATGAGACGATCATAAAATTACATCATAAAGCATGAAGTCACATCTACAAATTATATTGAGGCAGAGCCAGGCTTTGTGGTCGCATTGACGGTGGGCTAGCGACGCGCCTCGGGGAATTGGCTACACATTTGGGGAGAGAGGAAATAGAAGCATAGCACTTTCCTTTTTAGTGCGGACGTGTATGGACAGCGGAGCGCTGCCTGACTTTTAAACACAAGAATAGACGAACTTAACACAGCTGTAGGTGTCAAAGACTGTTTTATAAAAAATGTAACAAATGATTTAGACGAAAGAAATACAGTTTTAAAACAACTATTACTATAGTATAAAATTTGAAATAAAACTGTAACTGTCAATAATCGTTTTGTTCAGAAATTTTTAGTGTACACTCATTTATGGAATGTTAAATTTATGCACAAGCTTTACAAGGACGACGGATTTGAGCCCACGAACGTTAACCATTAGGTTTTTGGCGCTTTAAGTGCTATTACATAATAAGTCAGTGTCTGTAATAAAACTCTATCAACGTTTTCGCTGTCATCTTACACAACCGTGTCAAGTCCGTCCGAGGTATTTTTCCACCGCACAGTCTTAGACGTAGTTTTGTAGGCGTGTTAATAAATAACACGTTATCGTGGGTTAGATTCGAGCCCACTTGTTAACACGCGGCGAGCTGGATACGGCGCTGATAGATCGCAGCGAAAACGACGTGAAACTGCAACACCACCGCTTTTGAAATCATCATGCTTAATAGGTACAGTCGCCAACATAAATAACGAAATGAATAGACGTTACCAAGCGATCGCTTACCCGAAGTGCTCAGCGATTCAAAGATAGATAATTTAACATTTGTTAGATTAGCACTTTAGAATTTATTTGAATGTCTTATGTCACTAAGTTTTTAAACCATATGTTAGTAACGTCTATTTATCGAACTAAAAGTTGAAAGACATTCCTAATAATCGAAGGCATACAAACCGATTGTTAGCCAATGATTTAGCAAACATATAATAATGAATAATGGGACCAAATCTAAAATAAGGAGATTAAGAAGTATTTTTAACATCTCCGTTATTCACATCAGCGTGTCACTTATCTCATCATCTCATTAAAACACAACAGTTCTAATCCTTTTGTTCATATTATTTAAAATAGGCAATTAATTAATAAGGAAATACGTAATCTATTTCATGTAACTCGATATACTATGAGCGGTGTAAACGCATGTTCGATTGCAATTAACCTCAACCCGCGTTGAGTGTACTTTCTACGCGATGTCAAGAACCAACACCCTTATTAATTGTCCCAGCGGCGAGCTGTCGATGATAACACTTAATAAGGCTTAACAAATAGCTTTAGCGTCTCCAATCCGAGTTTATCTCGTTTTCTCTCCGCGTAGTATTTGTTTTGAGAGACAAATGATAGGTTATATGGTGTTATTAAACAAGCGAGCCGACGCAATCAAAATGACCGGATTTAAAATTAGTACGACGATTAAACTGATAAGGTAGGACAAGGAAATTAATGTAATTATAGCATGACTCACAATTTGACTGATTGACTACCATTCGTTGGAATTCCTTAATCAAGTACAAAAACAATTTTTGTTGAAAAGGTCGTCGAGGATTTTGTTTTAGTACAACTAACATGGATTGGAATTGGAATTATAATTGGTATACACTTTTATGACTTAATGTGGGCAAGTAGTGGACTTGAAATAGGTATTTTTAATTCCAATCCAAGGTGTTTAAAATATGTATCTTTTTATTTTATTTAAATTTTATTTCATTACATATATCCTTTAACCTGAACGACTCCTTGAAACTATAAATAATAATAGACGATTTGTTTTAATAATAAAATCTTCAAATAAACTCTGACCGTAGCGCCATTAATTTCAGCGGGATACCATATTAACGAGTGCGGGTCTTGCGGCGCTGAATGGGATTGCAAATCACGCGCATCTTTTACACGATTAAAATAAAAAACTAAAAGGAAGTAGTGTTCAAATAATCTTGAAATATTATTATAGCCATGAATTTTCGTGTCTGTCGCTCTAGTGTTGATTATATATATTCTACGGACCAATAAGTAACAGTTATTTTTATAAACCAACTACCCAATTGACTATAAATAATTTTTATCATTCATGTTCCTAGGACACTCTGGAGAAAAATAGGAAACGAAAGTTACCTCACTTGTAAACGGTACAGTAGTTTAGTCTACAGCTAGTTTAAAGACATACTAACTTATCTCTTAATCTCTTAACACTCTCTTAACTTGCAGGCTGTTTAAGACATTATCGGTATAATTTTGTGTTAAAATTTATTGCCTAAATAATAAGTATAAGAAATTTTACCATCCTATGTAGGATTAACTGGACCCTCAGACACTCAAGGGCCTCGGGCAAACCTCTAAACTGGACGGTTTAATAGACTCTATCAGATAAATGCCAGTGTTTATAACGTTGGTTATCTCGAACAAGTTAACAAAAGCTACCAACGAACCGATGCTCAGCGATTGTAAAAAGAAAACTAAACCGTAACGGTAACATTAACAACGGTGTCATTGAAAAACTCGCTAACAATTGAAATATTTCGTACCGATTTCACCTTGGCAAAAACTAATCGATTGAAAAATCGTTACGACTAAAATAATCGATTTTGACGACAAAAAAACAGGTTTTTTTCGTTTTCGGCACTTGGCTGTCAGCTTTCTTAATTGACAGGAAGAAAAACTACAATTTTTGAGTGGTCTGTTTTTATTTTTATTGTAATCAGTTTTACGAATAGTCTATTTTGTGGCCTTTTGTTATATGAGGCAGTTTTTACATCTTTAGTAAGACTTCAAATAAATCCCGGGATTCCACAATTTAGAGATATTATTTTGTCAGAAAAAGATACAATCATTGAAAGTGGGTAACATCGTACAAATAAAAGAAATCTCTGTTTCTCTTAATGAAGATATTAAATTTTAATAACTATTTCAGGTTATCTTATTTTCCATTTAGTTTGTAACAGTATAATGGGAAGGCTCACCCATCTTGTCAACTACGAGTTTGCTAGATTAACTATAAAAATAGTGATAGTTAAAAAAAAAAACAAAAACAATTTTAGTTACAAAACAAACATTCAGTATGATAAATAATGTCTGATTTATTGTACCTCTTTTCATACTCAACGGAATGACCACGACATTTATCCATCACAATAAAGACTTGTTCATAAACGATTTCGATGTAAGAAAGACATTGTCTGGTTTTCTCGTAAATAGCTTTTTTCTCGCAAAAACTTACAATAAATCGTCGATGCGATGTAAAAACAGCACGCTTCATACAACCGGCTTTCTAAGCAGACGCGAGGTGATCTGTAACTGGGCCGGCCGCGCGCCGCCGCACTCCGCCGCACTCCACCGCACTCCGCCGCGCTGTGGGTATATAATTGAAGAAATCTCTCCAGACCGCAGCAATTACATCTGCCTTAATTTACAAACTTAAAAGTTTTACTTGTTTTGCGTTAAAACATGTTCCAGTTGGCTCAATCTAATGTTCCAATTCGTTTGCAAAATAGCTATTCCACCTGTCCGGATGGATAATAATTTGTGTCATTATTATTTTGTGTTGGTAACTGGTATTGGTGTTCACTACTTGAAGAATAGTCTGATGAGGCTAAAATATTCTAGAATATTTCCATGGGACCTTGCAGCCCTAACTCCTGTTGTCGTATTACGAAATTCGAGTATATATACTTCGAGCAATGGTGTGAATGGATTTTTAAAAACGCTCTTCACTTATAACTTGGTCCCACGGCGCTTTGCACCGCTGAATGTTCACCGCAAAAGTACTTTCACGAGAATAAAACCATAAAAACATTACTCTATAAAGCTACTCACATACAATGGCAAACATTACAAAAAACATACACATTAAATTAAATGCGGAGGCGCCACTTGCAGAGATTCAAATGTAACTCCAAACGTCTTTTGAGAGGCTCTAACAGCAGAACTTAAGACAATTAAATCTGAAACGACACTCAACGAATCTACGTCTATTATTGTGGTAAACAAATTAAATTTTAACTTTTAATAAATATTCTAAAACACCACTAATTGAGTACATTTATTTACAAGAATAACTACTCTTGTCTGTAATAACATTTTAGAATTTGGTTTACTTGCATTTATGGACCAACATTTAAGCTAAATTAAATATATAATTGACTATAGATTATATATTAAAATATTACATTAGAAACGTGAAATTTAAACTTCTCAATTATGTTACAACTGTGATAGCTTAATTTTACATAATTAAGATAAGATTTATAGATTATGTTGAATCTTGAATCGAACGCAAATATGATCTGTCTATTTGTAAACAGACAGATCATATTTGCGTTTGATTTGCGAACAGATTGTGTACAATCTGTTAATTTTACATTATAGAAACAAATATATTAAAACAAAATCTTCTTACAAAAACATCTTCTTTGCGTAGCTTGAAGCGGGTTTATTACTTCTTAAAAATCTGTAGAATCGCTCAGCACCAGTGATGCCACTAAGAGACCACGGGAATATTATAAAAAACCCGTGAATTCTTCCAGTGCCATTGCCTGTGCGTACAGCGAGTTGTGATGTACAGCTATCTTCTCATATATAACCCCATATTTTTTTTTCAGTTTATTCTGTCGTCATCAGCTTGTTATTCGTTGTCTTCTTTGTATATCCTTAATGTCCAATAATATGTTAATTAATATAAAATAATTACTATTAAAGAAAAAACTATAGCGCTAAATTATAAACTAAAGTAAGCAATAAAAAAATTCTCGTAAAAAATTTGTGCCCGGTGTAACATTAAGCTCAATTTTGTCGTACATAAGTCTTAATGAACCATCACCACCTCGTATAGTACATGTTTAAAATATAATATACAATTTGTAAATACGCAGATATAATCCCGACATTAACAAACATACGGTTTAGATAATCATTAATTTGTTAAGAGTTCATCTACAAATTATCTTCAAAGTGCATTGACCCTTTAAAAGACAATATACTCGTCCAAGAACAAGCATTATAAATGTCGAAGTAAAAGATACGGCCGGAGCTGTGTCACCTGCGAATCTATTGAGATGGCTATCCGGCGCGCGCCGTCCGCGCAATTAAAATTAATGAACCCCGCGGCAACCAATACACGTCAAACGATACGGGTGTCACCGCGGCTATAAAACATATAACAGTTAATTACAACAATAACGCTTTTTTAAACAAAAACTAACATAAATGTGTGGTCGAAGTTTAGCTTTGAATGCTTAATGGAAATCTAATATTTAAAGAAAAACTTCTAGAGTGAAATTTCATGGACACTTCACTTTTAAGCACATTTCGTTACACTAATAAATTTTCAATATGTTTTTATATTGTAAAATAAATATTGTTCAAAATAATAATATACGCACTATCTCACTTGTTGTATGTGTCTGTCTACCACAATTTCTTTAGTAAATACAAAAATTTAATTTTACTATAAAAACAAATTATACCACTTTCATTATCATAAATTTGCACCTGCAATATTCTAAATATATCTTCTTTTACATTATACAAACGTAATGTCGTCATTTATTCTAATAGCGAATACCAGACGGACTTGTGTACTTTAAGCCAGACGTTTCGCGCCGATGACGCAGCTAGCCGGGAGAAGGATGTTAAGAAATATAACTAGCAGGTTTATTAACAGGTTATTCAAGGAAGCTAGGCCGTTATTTTTTCTTCTCCAGCCCGGATGCTGTCAGTAGAACCTGTCCCGGGTTAATGTACATTGTTCGAGAATATTGCGATATTATTGCAAATTCACATCGGAAACAGATTGTTTACTGTTTATACGCAAAGGAATTAATTACATGTTTTTAAATAATATCTACACTAATAGTAAAACTGGTAAGGTTTATTCGTAATAGGATAACACTCTTTCAAAGTTTTCTGTGTCGCGCTTACTTAAATTAAAATTATAATGTTATGATTTTAAAATAACGAAAGAAAAAACAGCATAAATAAAACTAGTTGAATATTGATATAAACAGCATATCACTAACTTGTTATTCAGTTGAAGCTGTTATTTTTTTTTTTCACCGGATGCGGCGAATAAAACCTTCTTGGCGATAAAATTCAATTTACATTGTCCGAGGAAATAGCTAAATGACCGCACACTCGGCTGCGACATGAAATATTTATTGTTAGTACAATTGGAAATGTTGATTGCGAGATTATTTATGTGTTTAATAAACAAGAGTACGACGGCACTGTTAACTATCAATAAAGAATTAAAACCTGAAATGTTCTTAGAACGCCAGCGGGGAGCATTCTGCGACGAGACAGAACTGGAGCACAATCCTAGTGCCTATACATTTATAAATTAAAGAATGCATGAATTTTAAGATTTCAGTAATAGCTACATTTTAACATTTTTTTGAATTCCTTATATGGGTTTATTACAAATTAGGGTCTGCAAATCAAGTAAGAATTATTAAAGACAACTTCTAAACATCTCCACTATAGTAATTTTTACTTTAACACTATGTAGACCTAATCAGACCTAAGCTTCTACTGTGCTTAGAAGTAGATACCGCGCTGATTCCGCAAAATATAGTTTAAAGTTTCGCGGCTAGAAGAAAATTCTGGGTAAACAGTAGGGTTACTACAAACACATTTTTTTCACGGTCAGTAGTAGTGCAGGCGGTATCTTATAGTGCTTAGGTCTACATAAACCTTAACTTATGAAAAAGAAATGTACTTAAGGATTAGAAACGGTAATAACATTAATAAAACACAACTGATTTACGCTAAAGTTATTGCTGGATAATAACGGTTTTCAGAAGAGTTTAAACAATTAACATATCTTTATATCAAAATGTTATGACGTAAATTAAAGTACCTTATGAACTGATCTCATCCGTAGTATAATCTTATATGTATATATCGACATAAAAAGTATATAATTTACTTGAAAAAAAAAAACCTTCCCACAAATAACATTATAGGTATATTTGTAACACATATGACCACGTGGTACAGCGTAGGTTGAATTCTTTTGCATTCGATCTGTTAGTTACGTGTGAATGGACTTAAACTCTTTCATTTTCATTTTATGTAAGATATTAGATCAGGCAAGAGCATTTATTTAAAAAAAATAAAGATGGCATCTATGGTACTTAAAATACCTACACGCGATCTGAGAATATGACATTACAGATGTTTTGCCGTGAAATCGGAAATTAGATCTGTTGTAACGACTTCACAGATGGCAGCACTGCGAGCATGCACCAAGCTTTCAATTGGGTGGTATCTGGATATTATTGTAATGATCAAATATTCACTCCTTATCGATGGTGTAAAGTGGTAAAACGAATTAACACAGTTAAATGTTCATTCCCTTTTATATTGAAGATCCTAACTTTAAAACTACAATTTGTATATATTTGAAAACTGTCTGATTAACGTTAATAATGATTTGCGCGTTCTTACATTAAAATTAATGAATTTAGCATATAAAACCTATTTATATTTTAACAAACAATATTGAACGTATTTAATTGGGAGTGATGATATTTCATTCAAATTCGTAAACGGCACAGTTCTATTGTACTTCGGCGGTCAGTCTAAAAGTCAGCCATTATCCATGGTTCGATCTCGTACTAAATAAAGTAGTAAAACGTCCGGCAGGTCCGCAGCCGACTATCGCCGCGATATATCTTCCGCACTGTAATTGGAGCCCGCTCTGATGCTGCACTTATTTATCAATACATCGACATCCCGAGATAACATTAAAAGATCACTATATTGAAAACAATAGCGCTTGCTTTGTTCATTCAATGACAGCAGCTAAAGTGGCAACTAGTAAAATATTTTATGATTAATGGTGGTAATATTTCAAACCGTTTTAAATTTCCCCGTGTTAATCTTTAGTGCCAAAAGTTTCTATATGTAATCACAGAACCTCAACGCGTACCGTATTACCGTTCAGTATTGACGCCAGAACTCAAATCATAAAACAAATCGATGCATCAAATTCGCTTACAACATTGATTCAAAATCGATTCCCGGAAATGTTAAACCTCAATTCCCACCGGATTAGTTTCTCGGTTGAGGAACAACACTCGATATGTTCCGCAAGAACGAGTCATGCTGAGATTTAATGCTCTGTTTAGACCGAGAGCGACTCACGAACTACACCCAGACTCCCAGAGTGCAACATGAACGTGGCGCGTTTGTAAGCCAGCGCCGAGGAACGAAATACGATTAGCCACAATCAAAACATCTCAAAAAAATAGTTAGCAAAGGTTGTTGATTAAACTATCAAAGAGATACAACAAAAACGTAACTAATCTTCCCAATATATCTTTAAATTAATGTGTGTATAATTACTTATGTAATGTTTAATTTAAATTTAGAATATTTTCTTAAAATATCAAAATAATCCTATTTTCAGATATATCACAGTTACCTAAATTTTTGTCAAGTTAACCCCGAGGACAAATATTGTTGTATTGTATTGTATTCGTTGTTGTACACTGAATCCAGTCCGGTTATGCGCAAAGAACATTTAAATAACATTCTTATTAGTCTTTCAAAAAGGAGACGGATCCCTGATAAGCCCAGATCGGTGAGAAGAAACGTCCCAGCTTTACTTACCCTATATCGTCATACATTCGCTTACCAAACATTACCTGCAAAAAATTAAACTCATTAGTTACTTTTATAAATTAGTTCTTGCTGTTGAATCAATACACTATTTGTATTTCAAATGACAGCTAAATTTTGTTTATTTATAAATATATACATATTTACTGCACTCTAATAGTTATTTTATTTCTGTCATTCATGTATTAAGCAAGTTATAATATCTTTAGTGACATAAATGTTTGTGATTGCGCCCTTTAAGTTAAAAGGGAAAATGATATACAAGAATGTAATTACATGTTTAACTGTTCACGACAGGAACGGAGTGATATATTCGTTGTGCAAATAGCTCAGCCGCCTTGCGCTGGCGCGCTTGAATTTATACTGGGGGCGATAAAATTACGTTATAATTTCGCACCGCGGGTGGCTCAAATCGACCTTTCCACTAGCCTTTTGTAATTAGAATTATCGAACGAAGAATTCCTAATTCAAATGTTCCCGTATGAATGAATTTTAAAGCATTGCCCGCAGGGACACTGAAAATGTGATTTGTTTATTCAGAGTTATAATAAAATGTGAATGCCAATTAACTTAAATGTTCCGATAAATCTTATATATCATAAACTTTTTTTGACACACAACAAAGCCAAGTAAGTCAAATAATCATCATCATCACATCATCGGTCACTACATTATATGTTTAATTATTAATAAATTCACACAACAATTATTACCGTTCAAATCTGTAACAGTAATCCAATTACATTTTACTTGAACTGCGTCAGACTTGCAAAGAACATAAATCATTTCCATTAATTGTAAATGCAGGTTTAATTTGATTTGGTATGGTAAACTAAGCTATAGCTTAGCTTCATAAATTTTATGTTGGTTGGTTAAAATATAATTGCGTTAGTTCACATAACACTTCATGCTATGATGTGTGACAGGTGTATTAACACTTAATTAATTTTAGGTTGTAGTAAAAATTACTTTTTAAAATAATAAAAAAATATATGTTTTATTCTGTAGAATATTGAGCGTCTGATGAATAAATCATTTAGTCTCTGTATTAAATTAAATTATGTAAAATTTTCAGGTAACGTTTGATAATTTTAAAAACACAAACCTTTCTTCATCTTTCTGAATATTCAATAAAGTTGAACGAAAAGATGTTAGGAAGTGAGTAGTTATATATTTCAACAAATGAATTTTATTATAACTTTAAAAATACGGTATCAATTAATTCAGCTATTTAGCGCCCACTTCCTTGCTAATATTAATCTAATGCAGTTGAAAGTTGTCGCAACACGCCCACAGATGTCGCGCTACACAGAGGCTGCACTAAACAGCCCGTTTAACAAGATATCTATTTAATGTCATAATAATTTGTTCATTCATTAATAAAGTACAGCTTAATAACATCGAAAATTACAGTTAGCTTAACAAAGTACTGGAAAACTAACTTTATACACAATTTTAAATCATAATTTGTTTCATGAAATTATTTAAACTTACGTGAAATATTATAAAATTAATATATTAATAGCTTAACTCACGTTTCGAGGGGTTCGGTGTTCGAACCGACAAGTTTCAGACCTTTCGGAGGTGCTTCATCAGGGTCGGTACAAACACCGAACCCCGCGAAACATGAGTTAAGCCAATATTTATATTATAATTTGTCTCCCTTATTATTTAAAACATCGCGCACTTTGTATTTAACGCGTTGTTACAACAATTACATAAAAAAAAACTCTTCATATAATAAGTTTTTGAACCTTACGTACAATCACGAGCGCGTGCTGCTTGTACCTAATTCATAGAAAGAAAGTCATGACATTAGTCTTTGAAATCGTAGTAAATACAAATAGAAAATGTACACTTCGTTGAGAAAGTGACTCACAATCTCATAGCAAAAGACATCCAACGGCTTCCCTATGCCAACTACCGAGTTAAGTCCAGACATTAAGCGGGGGCCCGCGGCGGGCATTTACTTAAGAGCCACTTTGGTAGTAAGTTGTAATCAGCTTAATCTGTATCGACTTACCTGCACATTGAAATAAACAGTAAAATATAGGAACTGCGTGTTCAAATTGCGTACTGGCAGGCAAAACGAACAAATAAGAAATTCGAGTATAATAAAACATTGACCTAATTAAACTTTACATTTTTTGTTACCGGTTTTAAATCTGTTTACTGTAATGTTCCACTATAACGAAAGGCAGGACCACTTTAAACTTCAGGAAAATTCTAATAAATAAAAAATTTACGTCTATAGCACTTGAAATAAAGTATTCTAACATTTCCGATTTATATTACAAAAATAATAGAAAGAGTATAAATAATTTAGCAAATTGATTTTGAATTCATCAAGGCAACGTTATCAGTGACTGGTCGGCGCGTAACCAATTTCACTACAGGCGTTTAGTGGACCCGCTGTTTAATATTAATATTATTCATGTTATTCATAAAATACGAGGCGGCTGGAACAAGGGAGGTAAATCTACGGCCGATCCGATATGCAAGTGGACGGCCGACACGCCCACCAACCACCTGTTCCACGCGGAATTTGACTGAAGCTGACAGAAACACACATCAATATGTAAATATTTATATGTATCTTTCTTAAACAAACAAGGGGATAACGACTTACTTTTTAAAAGGTCAAGTCGTTTAGGCTACAAGTCGCAATGGAACGGACGTACATAAATATACATTCAAATACGTATCCGAGGAAAAACACCTTCGCTGGGCACTGAATACGGGTGAACAGAACAATTTTTCTAGTGGACTAAGAGTTCGTCGTTTCATTACATCGGAACGGTAAATCGATTTCGACTTGTCCCGATACAGGGAACACGTTGGGTGGACGCTAAAGCGCGCCCGGGTATGTTTTATGAAGCCCCTCGGGCCACACGTAATGCCCAGCCTGAACAGGTGTATTAATTAATTCCTACACGCACCGCGCCCCGGCTACCGTCGTACGCATTAACTACACGCCCGTCTTACATGTCTTTTAATCGCCATATTTGTTTCTTTTTTTTTAATTTTCCTCCGGCAAAAGTTACGAGGTTAAACGGTTTCAGGGTCCGTTACTTTTTTAATGTTAATTTTTTTTAAGACTTTATGAAATTAAATGTAATTACGGTTTTTTATTTACTATATTAAAGATACTCTGCATTTAAATGTGGGAATTAACAGTTTGAGAGTAAACAACGCATAATATGAAAGATACCGCACATGTTAACATTTGCCAAATAAACAGGTATAGGATATCAGAATAACAAGTCAAAATAACTTGACAATATGTCACCGAAAATATACACTGGAGCTTGAAATGAAATTATACAATTTGTAGACGAATTTAGCGAGTTTTAATGGGAAAACGCTTGGATGTGTGGTAACCAACACTTCGGTGTGTGGGAAGACCTTAAAGACCATAGATTAAGTTGAAATGGTATTATAAAACAGACTGTCATGAAAAACAAGTAGACGGCCGGCAAACTATCGTATCTGTACTTACATGTTTTATGAACATTATAACATTACTCGATCGTGGTAAGGAAGTTACACAATTGCATGTTGCACGATTGTTAGCAAGAAGTGGACAGAAATTTCCTTCGCGGCGTATACATTGATAGTTTTCAAATAGCAGCGCTCGATGGCCGTGCATCGTAAAATAAATCGTTTGGGGCGAGAGTTACGGCCGCGTGGAGGCCGCAGTGAGCACCGCAGTAGCCGTTCTTTAACTTTAATATAGTTATTTAATGTAAAATATACTATGGGCCATGTTCACGACAAATAATTAAATAATATTTTTAGTATTATAGCAGTTACAGTATTTCGCGAATTGAACCGTAAAATTGTGTTGACTCAGCATTCCTTTCATTTAACCGTTGTTTTACTAAGATCCGATTTCTAAGAGATTAAGAACTATAGATGTGATATCCTTAAATTAATTTAATAATAAAAATGTATCGAATATCAATTTTTAAATACTGACTTGTCAGAGCAGTTTGGTACTAAAAAAGATTAATGTTACATATTTTGTACATTGCTATACAATACACACACACACACACACACACACACACACACACACACAC
>JAABKM020000001.1:7472355-7487584 GCA_016277805.2 Papilio aristodemus | reverse complement strand
TATATATTTATGAAATAACTGTACACGACCGCTTTCGAACATAAATAACAGGAGACACAGGACAAACGTGAAACCATTGGTTGGAGTTAATATTAATGAAATAAATTTCGATATGATATTGTAATATATTCAGGTGCATCGAGGAGGGCTCTCGCGCACCGCTCTGAGATTAGAGGCTTTAATGGCGCGCGTGACTCGGTAGGCAATAGTACGGTCCTCCGCCGTGGGATAGTCGACTGCCTCGCGTAGCGTTCACTAAATTGCATCCCGACGCAACACAGAGAGAACTAAATTTATATTAACCATCCTACACCGGGTACACGCCGCTGAGATATGTAAAGCGACCGTGGTCCGAGTCAGACTCGGCTTAGATAAGCAGATTAACTGTTCATTTAGCCATTCACTACAGCATATTGAAATATATTATTATCTACAAAGAATCTTTAAATAAAACGAAAAATTCAAGGTTTACTTTTATTAATACGTACAATTAGCAAACATGAATGCAGGAAAAACCGACATGATAGATTGACAGTATTTTATATGGTAGGATGCAAACTACAACTAAGACATTCATTTTAATGAAGAAAATATAACTATTTTCTTATTATTATTTATTATTATATCTATTATATTACATTTTTATGACATCTTTTAGCTAAATTCGTTAGTCAACGAATGAAGTTAAATGTTAGTTTTACTTTAGTAATTTTTACGAAGCATATCCTGACAAAGTAATGCACAGAATATAACAATGCTAAGAAATACTCTGCACATTATACGAAATGATATGCACTACACGAGTACAATTATATTTTTGTTACAAAAAAAAAAACATTAATATTACATATCTTGATGACTCTGATACCCGCCAAAATGTCGACATTTTATTTTTGTTTACAAAATAAATCTGCCTTATTAGCGAAAATGCCGTCATATTTTAAGGATGCCTCAATAAAACACAAGATACTAAAATATATGTACACCAAAAAATAAAAACGCGATAAAACTTGAGAGATAGAGTTAATTGGGAAATTTACGTGGTCGGCATTCAGTTTAATAAAGAAAGACTTTTAAATTTAAGCACTGAAGATTTCGAGTTTCTATCATTTGATTTCTGGCAATAGTATATAAAAAAAAGAAATACTGTAGTGTTAAGCCTTTGCCATGATCTAATCTTTCTCGTGTCAGGTTGTTCAACGAACGATTAATGTAATTTTTAGTTTTTAGTGACTTATCCGAGAATTAAATTTTAAATCGCCTTTAATCGCAATGAACTCATAAAACGTTGATACTAAATAGTAAATAACATTCATTTGACAAGCCTGTCACGTCAATTGTATAATCCTCTAGTCTTCCCTTTTAATACGTGGTTTGATCTTATATATGTGTATCGCATTGCGTCTCGAATTCAAGAAATCTGACAGAGCTCAGCCGAGAATGTTAATCAATAGAACTTAAAACAACCAATCTTCATTTAATATACCGACCACTAATGTCAGACCTATCTTAGTCATAAAAATCTATCCCTAAATTAAAATTTTGTTCTATTGATACTACAAACCACAACACTCAAAAGCAGTAGTAAGATCCAACACTAACACGGCTTTTATAACCCATTAAAACTCGTTTATTGCAGTTCCAATAGTTTTATGTTTAATTGTTATCTATTGGAGAAACGTCTATAAAGATCTTTAGATGCGCGCGCAGGCCGTCGGGACAAGTTCCATAGGAAACTGGTTTGAATATTCATAGAGTACGGAGTGCCAACGCCCGCATCACTATGCCGATGACATAATGGACCCGAATCGATTTATTATGGCCATTCAGTATCGATATTCGACATTGTTGTAACTATACAGTCTTGTAAGGATCTTAATTGCATTCGGAACGACTTAATCGATTATTACAAAACACCTATTTGCATATTTCCAGATTTTTTTCATAGATTAAATTGCAATATGTATTTAAAAAATATTTCTAATTTCTATCATTTTTTTAATCAATTTATGCCTTATAAAATATGAAGCTTACTTACCGTTAGCGACATTTTAAAAAAATCCAGTTAGGTTTATTAATATAGCCCAAATAATATTAAATACGCATTACTTCACACATCCACTATATAACGAGAGTAGTAGACTGTATCTATATATGACAGTGGTCCCAGAAAGCATAAGATAACTTGACTTTCCCAGAACAAAACTAAGATTGTCATATATTTATTTCCACTGCCCAGAAACACCATATTACCGAAATTACTGTGATATGCAATAATTTATGTCAACTGTAAAAAAAAAATCAACAAAATATGATTGCAGATTAAAATCTTAACTTCGACGCAAGAATCAACAGCGCAGCCGGTTTTTGCGTTTTAATTGACAAATGAGTTACTTAATGGCAAGATCTGATGTTGTCGGTTCAAATTTTAAAATATAAAAATAAATAAAACTTTAAATTTTTATTTAAAATATAAATAGCGGTTAATTGTAACGTAAAAACTGTAAACATTTGTTATAATTACATTAATACATTTATGGGACAGTTTTTTTTTAATTTATTGATGCGTTGATTCCATTTCCTGTATGGATTTTAGTACTGAAAACTTGACGAATATTTAGCGAATATAGCTCTAACTACACCAAAAGGGTTTAACGTCGCTATATTTTCTCATACGACAAAACTACAATTTATGCTACGTAGTCAGAGAATGACGTCTCAGCTGCCAGCAATGTCCACGTTTTATTATCTCTCTTAATTATTTACATATTAAAAGCTAGAAAAGGCAAAAGCCTTAAGGACTCGAACGTGTAGTTAGATGATTTAAATATAGCTTTATCCTCAATATGTCGATCTGCCAAATAGAGACGTACAGAGAAACGAATTACAACGTCGACTAGTTGTACTGATTACAATACGATTTTGGTTCGTAATTAATTAAGAACAAGTAATACGAGGAAAACAAGGTACAGCTTCAAATAATTTAATATCTATACACAGTTTCGTGCGCCATTAGAATAATTGACATTTCAATATAGAGTACCCACTTGATAAAATGGTAATAAATGGACCGTGTAATAATTTACAATACATTATGAGTGTGACACGTGTCTATGGCGGTGTTAACATATCTATTACGTGCAACCGGGGTCAACTGTTAAGGCTGTACTCTAGTACTTGTAACATATACATTGTTTAACATTCTAAGATACTTATTCTAAGTTTACTTGGTAACATTTGAACGATTTTTTATTATTCATTACGGGTTATATAAGCTTATTTGTACAAGAACGGACAAGAAAATTCAACGAAAACTGACAGAGTATGATTTTGTGATGAACAGAAACAGTACACTTTTTTTGTTTAAATTTATTTCTACAACGTATAGGCAAGCTTTTACGTTTTAATTCACACATTGAAAATAGAGGATAGCGAATTCTAAGTATAAAGTTAAACGAGCAATTTCAAGAATTATAAAATTTCAAACCTTTCGACTATATTTAGACATATGTCTTGTTAGGAAAACACGTCTCTCGCAGAGTGTAAACCTCTAGAACATCGTTCTCACGTGAATTTACTAAATAACGTTTGATATGCGGTAATGGGAATCGGTTTATTTCTGAATTAGTTTTCTGTTTTGCATGAATTTTCGTTCCCAAAAAAGGTTTGATGTTTCAATAACAAACTCTATTCTTATTATATTAATGGGTACTCAGTACATTTTCAATTTATTAAATTTTATTTTTATACACTAATAATTTTGTTCAATACATCCCCTTAAATCAATGATGTAACGACGTTTGCAGATGAAAGTACTCTAGAACGAGGATTGTAGAAAACTGTTGACAATACAAAAACTTATAAAATTTTGCGCACATAACAACGTATTCAATACTAATCATTAATACTAAAGGTTACCTTATAACACACAAAATTATATACAGTTCTTTTCTGTATAGCTTCACGTGGTATAAAGCAATATTAGGTAATAAAAATAGATGCCGCATCCATTATTAACGTTCCACGTAGCAGCTAACCGGTCCCGACCGGCTATGACTCACGCGCACATGGACTCGACGAGGTAACTAAATTTTGGACAAATATATGCTTAGGTAAATGTCATTTATCGTACGTAAACTAACGTATAAGTAACTAATACAGTTGTAAATCTTCCTGCTTGTTTGTGAGATTGACATGTGAGTACATCTTGCATTTGTGTTCGGATTCAATAATATTTTTTTCATAATTTGTGATCGAAAAGTTATCGTGGTGTAACAATTGTTTGGACAGAACTTGAGATAAAGTTTTTTCGTAATCGAGTGAGATCACGATATGTATATTTTAGTAAATGTCCACCATTAAAACATATCACTGATAAGTCTAAAGGCGTTGGATACTTCTAATAGTTTATTGACAATTCTACCCCTCGATCTTTAAAGGAATATAAAAAAAATTAAAACATTTGAGTAAGAAATATTTTAAATGTTTGTAATATTAAAATTTCAGTTCTATTTAAGTTATAATTATTTTGTACATTATTTATTCAGGGGGCTTTCTTCCGGCTAGAAAGTTTCGTATTGTAGCATGTAAGCTGCAATTATCGTACATTTTTCAGCCGCGATCATTGCATGTCAAAAATTCCACCGAAATACGTTCAAAACATCGGCGGAGGACATTACTCAGCAAGCTGTCGTGACAGGTTACTTGAGTTCATTTTCCTGCACGGAACGAGTACATTTAGGGGTCAACTTTGCAAAGTAAAAATTGCTATCGACACTATCGCGGTACTTAATCTAATTTACATAGGTACTTTTCTTCAATAACAGAAAGTATTTTATAAGTTTAACAAAGCTTAAATTATCTATATTTGCCACTTATACAAGTAAAACATAAAGGTGAACTAATAGGATGAATGCAGTCATGTGGATTTTAGATTAGACAGATTTAGAAAACCTAGTTTTAGTTAATTGCGAAATTTTATCCAATAATATTGCTAAAAAAAAATACTACGGAACTCGTCTTATCTTTCCACTTAAACGGTAGTAAGGATATTCATTATAAATCACTCCGTCGTCCGATCGGTCGACGTCATTAATAAACGGTTGCTAATTAAATTGATAGCAATCTCCCGCAGATTAGCGGCGGCGAGACGCCTCCGTACGTAAGCCGTTTGACCATTCCGCCGCAACTGACGTCGCCAACGAAAATCTCTTACGTGTTAAGATAACGTTAACAGCTTTGCACACGTACAAGTGATAATTTAACATTGTAACTTATTTGCAATTCGCACTTTCAATATGTTAATATTGTTACAAAAGATCAGTGCACGCCGCGCCGCAGTGATCAGTGATCAGACTGCAGTGGTTGAAGAATATATCGAAATTGTTTGTAGAAATCTCAAGTGTCCGAGTCAATCCAACTTCTGCGAATAGTTCTTAACAAACAAAGAATTGTTTTCTAGGACAGTATATTCCGAATTTGGAGTTAATTTATTTGTGTGACGCGGAGATTATAAGTCTTATATTTTTTTATCATTTTTCACTTTAAAGTCACAAAAAGAAAGAAATATTCTATTATTTTAATAGTATTATGAAACTTTTATTTTTCATCTTAATATAATATTGGCTAAAATTTTTGGAAGACACCTTACCTTACCTCATGTTAGTTAGTTTATTTTTCTCTTTTGTTTTTCCCTTTTCCCCATCTAACCCAGATCGGGCACAAAATTAAACGTGCATATTTACAACTTAAGAAACTGGCACCTTAGACTTTTCAGCACTATCTGTATATTTTTGTAAGCAACTAACA
The DNA here is from genome assembly GCA_016277805.2 of Papilio aristodemus. Taxonomy (NCBI): domain Eukaryota; kingdom Metazoa; phylum Arthropoda; class Insecta; order Lepidoptera; family Papilionidae; genus Papilio; species Papilio aristodemus. The sequence continues at coordinate 7,481,776 of JAABKM020000001.1, read as the reverse complement.
CAAAGCCAACATGATAGTTACACGTCACAGCTGTCAAAGCTTTGTTCCAAAAAAAACTTTTTATTCACCTGCCAGTTATTGTACGGCAATCACTGCTAACACGATGGGACATCACTAGGTCCCCGTCATAATGAAAAGACATCACCGGCTCGATGTTTCATCATTATGTTCCTCCGGTTAATTGTCGACGGACATTTTGATATGCGGGACGAATGGCGCGTGGGCGGGTGTCTCCTACGCGTCGGAGTAGAGTTGACAAGAAAATGCAATATATTTTTTAATTTATTAAATACTATGGACACTAGCTACATAATAGTTTTAATGTATGTATTTTGAACGTGCAAACGAGGTTATAAATTTAACTTATATTTCAAAACAAAGGTCCTCAAAAAGAGCTTCAACCTACAATAAATTTCACATTAACAGGTGGTCAAACTTCGTGGCCCACCATACATAATGTGAGATCTAATGAAGTGGAAAATTAAAGTTTTGGAAAACATTCCCGCCCATAATGGACCGAGGCGTGAGAATGGCCGCCAAACAACTCGTTACTAATTCTTTTACAGCGCATCAAAATGGTCTATAGTCCGCTTGCATCGCAACACAACTGTTATTTCTTTTATTTTTCTACGTTAATCGTCATTAATATCAGACAGTCAAGATTTCGACTTGATAAATTATTTATGATACAGTGATACGTCGATAAACCTTATCACGTTCAGGATCTTAATAATCTGGGTCAAAAGACACGTGACCTTATAAATTTTTGTTGTTTTTTATTATACAGGTTTGTGAATGTTTGTATGGAGTTCATTGACTCTGTCTTTAATCATAATGTTTTGTAAAATTTTATACGGATAAAAAATTTAATTGTTTTTATTAAGCTGATGGTTATCTGTATATGCATTTAACCTCTACATTTTTTATACTCATCATATGCGTCAAATCATTCACAAAGTAAATTCGATTTAAATTCATTTAATAAAATCGTGCGTATTTTCATTATAAAGTACTAATTTTACATACCCTCGAATTACTAACTCACACATAAGCCTTGTGAACTCGTTACTGATAAAAAAAATAAAGTGGTTAGGCATTTAGGCGTAAACAAACCGGCACAAAGGCAAAGGAAAGCCCGCATCCGTTCGGAAATAGTAAAGACCGAGTTTAGTTGTGAAACTCGCGACGCCTGCGCCGCTGTTACTTCCGAACGGAAGATAAAGGTGTCACAAATCGTTCGGAAAGCTACACCAATATCGGTCGAAATTATCGATGACTCATATTTAAATTCATGTCAGTTTTGAGACACGTTAATAAACGGCGAGAGATTTCTTCGTCGTATTGCATATCTCGAGAGTTGCTCATACAGATACTAATCTAATTCTTCTAATATTAAATGTATTTACGTAACAATCGAATATTACTATTGTATAAATTTTCTAGTTGTATCACAAGAGGTCAGGTCAATCAAATAAAAAGATGTGGGTTTAATTATAATTACGTCCCACGCGTGGCCAAAAACGAGCGAGTACAGAACACATTAAATGATATTTTACCAAATATAAAGATAATTACACTTAAAGCAAATCATAATGTTTTTGTACCTAGTCAGTAAAACTATAATGCAATTAAAAATGAAAAAAAAAATAACATCGTGGGTGGAGATATTTACCCAAATGTTGCGGTACTCCGTTTTATAACATATCAATTCGTTAGATGGTGTGGTTAATTTACAAAACCTAAAGAATTAAATGCACTTGACAAGTTTACATTTCATGACATTTGGTACCAACATTAAAAAATCGTATCAAACTCCTTTATAACCTACATCTTTATTCTTCTTACTAATAAGAAGTAAACGCATCATAAGAAAAGTACACATCGAGTCGAATCGCGGGTTCATAGCCCCCTCTTAATGCGACGAGCCTGTGGGAATGACGGCCACGGGAACTGGGAAACAAAGCCGCTATATCTACCCGGTTCCTGGTAACGACATGCCCGGATGCGTGAGCGCGCTGTCAACTCGTTTCATATCAGACTTGTGAACTTCAATGCTGTTTACGGCATTAAAAATAATACTTGTGGTATAAGGGTTTTAGGTAAAATTCTAGATTTAGGTGCATACAGGATATCAAGCAAAGTTAATCTTATTCAATGCATTATTTCAAAGTATTTTAGTACAAGCGAAGTATAAAAATATATACCCATCTTTATCAATTTAGTAACGAAATCTTAGAAGAATTGTAGAAATGTTTATTCCAATATTTGAATCTAATATATTTGAAGCGCCTTTCACTAATGGTATATAATTTGTAGATAAGCGCTCGTAAAAGATGTTGGATTAAATCTTTGAGTGCTTCTTATCTTTTATGATGATCTTAATGTAGTCTTCATTATTATGAAGTCAATGTTCAATTAATATTTACGTTAAAAATCAACTGCTGCAATCAAATAAATATTTTTTAACCCAATTGGGTGAAGCCAGATAAAATAATTAGCTTTTCATTTGCTTTTAATTATGTGTTATTTCAAAATAAATGAAAACTTCAATTTGAGCCACGTTTAAAGTAAAAAAAAAAAACTAAAAAAGTGAAGTTATAAATGATATTTAAAGATTGTATTTCATCGAATAAAATACAAAGAAACTTGTGCAAATATAAAGACATAGTATTGTTAAAAAGCATTCCCATGAAACATTGTGAATCGCTTTTCGCGGACTTGCTCACTACACGGCAAAGTAACAAACGTTCTGGAAAATTCCTTTTAATATTATATTACGCAAAGGTCGACCAGTATCTTATTTAGAACAAGTGTATATTGAAAAAACATGATCACTGGTTTCAGAAGAAAGTCTAGGTTAGGGGTCGGAAAATGGTTCTAAATTTTTAAGTCCGGTCGAAAAAAAACATTATCCACTTCCGTATTCTATTTAAAAAATTGTATGTGGTATTCATATATATGACAATACGGCTAGATATATAAAAAGATAATTTTAAGTTATAAATTTTATTTTTATTAAATATATTTAACGTACAAAGTTTAGATTGGTAGGAGGAATATTTACTGAAGAAATTGATAAAACAATTTACAATACTAACATTTAAAAAATTAAATAACTCTACTAGATCTACTGCTAACTATCTTTTGATATAGCAAAAGCTAGAAGATAGAACTGTGAAGGATATCCATGACTTATTACTAAACTAGACGTAACCTGTTGTCGACATCCGGCGCCATTATTTAGGTCCATAATTAGGACTATAAATGTCACCGATCGATTGTAAACGTTGGTAGTCTTTAATCGGACTAGACATATTGTAAATTGACAGTTACTTTTGAATTGAACGAAGCAGTGACAATTTGATGTATAATTATAAATGCAAGAAATATACATTTTCTTTGATAAAATATTTTCTTTCCACTTCATGTATTAAGCTACAAAGGATATGAAGGAAGCGTTCAGTTTGTAATATGCCTAGTTTGTTAATATACTGACAAAACACACATTTTGTTTTTAATCAACCAATTGACATAATCCCAAATCATAATAAGATCAATTTTTAGCATCCTTTTCCCTCATATCGGTATCTTTTATTTACATTAATTATTAAGTAAATTGTCTATAACAATTATAAAGCTACTAAAAGCCCGTTAAAAACGTACAGAGTAAACTGTGTGCTATAAAATCCATCATCATAAGATCAGCAGGCAATAAAACTTTCGTGTACTTTATAAAACATTACTTGTCCGTAATGACTCCGGTCGTGTGGAACATTAAAGAGCGACTTGTAAATAGGCCGAGTTCACATTAAAACGACAACGGCTTTACGACGTAGCCACTGAATGCTACCAGGTGTTCATTATGTACACACCGCTTTAGGATTTAATGCTAAAACCTGTCACACTTAGCGAAAAACTTCCTCATGTCTTATAATTACAATTCCCCGAGTCTTTTTTGTAAATTCGAGTTTCAAAACCATTGAAAACAAATTACTGCATGTTTTACTGTCAATTATATAACTTCATGTGTGAGGTCATCTTTTACAAATATTGTAAAAAGTTATTTGTGTCTATCTATCTGTTTTTTATAAGACTGAAACCACCTATGTAGTATCTATGATGATGAAAACGTTTTAAGTTTTCTTTATAAACATATTAATTGTTATAACAAAATATTGCAGTATGTAACCAATATGGAATATCCAAAAAAACCAGGACATCAGTATAATTAAATACCAACGTATTTATAGTATAGAATGATTTTTTTTACTTTGCATGGATTCTATTAATTCATGGTAAATAAATCCACTCGACGCATTACAAGCGAGCGTGAGAAACTTCCTAGCGCTTGCAACATTACAGGTAGCGTCCCACAAAACATCGGCGTGTGTTGAAATCACACTTCATAATACACTCAATGTGTATGCAAATGAAGGTTATGAACTGTACACGCTTCTATTGGCCAACAGTTTAACGAGTGCACTTCTAAGTGTTAACACTGACAATTAAAAGAACTCATTACTTTGATTAATTACTTACTACATCATTCTCTATATAGTCTACTCAATATTTTTTGAAATAATCACTATACACTAATGTTATAATATTAAAAATCTAATCCGAACAATAGTAACAAGTTAAGATATGAACACATTTGCGGCATTCTTAAAAAAAAGTTAATCTTAGAACACACACTAGCTTAAAGATATCATAAAGCTAAAATAAAAAAATCATTTTTAATTATTCCTTAAGCTCCTAAAGACAAAAGTTCTCCAGAGACTTTTTTCAAACGCCAGTAGATCGTAATATCATAAGATACAGTTATCCACGGCTTTCAATTGATCTTATTTCGTCAATTAATCATTGCATTAGAAAAATCATTCAAAAATTCATTAGATCAGCTTTTGGTTGATTGACCGTTTGAGTGGCACTCAGCGTGTGGCGTGAGTTGTTGAAGTTTTAATATGTATTTGTAGATACAGATAAATTAAATATCTTGTTAACATGTGTATGCTGACAGTTATGTAAAATACTATCGCTTCCTAAAGCGAGATAGTCATTTCAAAACATTGTGCGTTATTTTTTTCTTTGTAATAAATAAATAAGAGCTTGCCAACAATAAAAAACAAAACAGTGTTAGGTTAGATTATAGAATTCTATAATCTAACCTAACACTGTTTTGTTTTTGCCTACTAGAATAGTATTAACCAGTTCTCAACCACACAGACACTGTCAACTTGGCTGTACCCTAATACGTTGAAACAAATACACACCGGGCTTAGCATGTTTAAAAAAAACTTATGTTTTAAAGCTTTTTGACACCTTTCATATATTATTTCTTAAAACTGAACCGATAACAGCACTGTAAGTTAGACTACTGCAAAGCCATATTCAAATGTGGTGTGAAATTTAAATATTCCCGCCATTAATGTCATTGACCCGCGGTAACAGATAAACAAAAGACTCCACCACAAAGGTTTCATTCGTTCATTCCGAGTTCCGCGCGCATTCGGACGATCAATCACTCCGTTTGAAACCACTTGGCGGTAATCTTCGACGGGACCGTGTGAATGCGGTCAATCGCGGCTCACGGCGCACGGTCTATATTTTATACAAATCTATACTAATCCTGTGAGAAATTATCACATTGAAAAGGATAACATTACAATCATCAGTCCAGCACAGAACTTGTTAATTAAATGGAGTCGAATATTACTTCCTCTTATTAAATTTATACGGCGTCTACTTGAACCACTTTAAGATATATCTCAAGTTTTACTCATTTAAAAAGTATAAAAAGGTGATGAATACCAATGAATATTCAGTTTAAAATTTATGTTATTTTATTGACAAAAAATTATTATTATTATGACTAAAATTAATATTTTTCACAAAATTTTACAAGAATTTTTTTATAATGACGTACAATTTATGTACACACATATTATTGGATTACAAAAAAAAATCTATGTAAAAATGTTTAGTAGTGTTTAATAAAACGCCGCGAAAGACGCCACTATAATATGATAGTGTACATAACATCAAAGTGAAAAACATAAACGATGATCGACTATGCAAATAGGTAAATCGTTTTTGTCCAGAAACAGCATACCTCGCGTAAAATGCAATGATCCATCAATATGCAATTTGCGAATGTCGGAGACGCTTTCGAGTTTGTTTTGCGAATAGAAGCGGGTAGTTCGTGCCTTGCCCAGGTCACTGTTGTTGAGCACCTACCTCGATATACGATTGGCGACGCGAAGACATACTAGCTAACTGTAGCCAACGAGGGACTCAGTCACGTCCTTAGACGAACGACCGCGCAAACACTATAATATATCGAGAGACCATTTTGACTCCTAAATGAGTTTGTTCACACCGCCAGAGTTCACGGCCGCGCGGTCTGCCTGCTTAGGATGCTAATGTATGGATGTAGGATGTGGGCAGGTAGCTACGAATAAACAATAGTAGTTTGTGATAATTGTTTTTACACTGAAACGAAAATTGTATGTGGAATATTTGTACGTAGCTGTGTACAAATACGGTTGCTATTTAAATTTTAAATGAATATCTATTTAGAAAGTAAAGATGGCACCTAAGTGATGACCTTGTACTAAGCTACCACAGCCCTACGAAATATAATATCCAAACGGTTTTCGATGTACTGCAATAATAGGCTCACCACCTGTCACTATGATCATCGATAATATTATCGATTTATCTGTATCGTGTAAATCATCATTCGATTTGATTAGTTCACAGCTACACAATATTTGTGCAATAGTCAAATACAATAATTAATAGCCGTGTGATGTGCTCTAGTGACGTCACATACTGCATTCGTTCGGATACACTGTTTAAATAGGTTCATTTATATAGGAGCATTTAAACAGTGTATCCGACCGGCTCAGTCGCACGGGTCTCACGATTTCTTGACGCCGGTACCGGTGCGCCAGCGAACCCAAAAGTATTTTCCCGCTCTCCCCATTGTCTTAGGATTCCCACGCTGTATACGCTCAATGAGAAAACTGCCACCGATATAAAATTATTACTCATTTTTTGCCGCAGACAGTAAATTGAAGCCGTCAATTAAGATGAGATGAATATTCTCTAATAAATATATAACTACTAGAGAGGATACTTGTAATCATAGATATTTTAAAATTCAAATGGCGGGTGTCTTTGGATTACGAAATAAGTTTTTTTTTACTTTAATTACACAAAGACTAGACGAGTAAAGGTCATTGTCCTGGTAAGCAAAATGTACATATGCGTGAAAAATATTCTACGTAAGGTTTTTCAATACAATATATTACACAAATAGCGACACCTTGCAAGCAATTGTATTGAACAATTAATTCCCGTAAACTTTAGCTCAAACATTCAATTAGTTAAATATTTAAGTAAGAATAATTATGTACTGAATGTCATTAAACACAAACAGCAAATAAATAAATATAACGCAAACGATGAACCAATAATTGTTTTAACAACAATAAACGTACATCCTTGAAATTGAAGAAAAACAAACAATCGGCTTGTACAAAAGACTCGAAAGATGAAAGTGCTAACTGTTGGTCAAAGTTTGGAAAAATTTGATCAAATATTAGTATAAATCGATAAGTTATTCTGAACTGTATCCCTAAGAGCATAAGCTGTACTTTTATATGTCGAACCGTACAATACTAGTTGGTTGTAAATTACAAATCGGACGTGGACGGTCAACAACGAGGTAAGTCGAAGTAAACAGGCTATTGTAGTCGATTCCTACTGTTCAAACATTTACCGAACCGATCTCGTACGTGCGCAGGCTCTACGGCCCGATTCCGAATGCCGCGCATATCTCAAATTTTATTGTTTTAGTATACATAATGTGGTCGTGATGGCTCCGCATTTTACACTAACCGACCACCATACAATCCCTTGACTAATATAAATAAATACATATTAATAATTGATTTTCTACGAATGTAAACATGTTCGGAACTATATAACGAGAAACAAGATAAATTAATTTTTAGTTTTTACTAAGAGACCTGAAAGATTCGATACTTTGCATTAAAATCGTAGTTCGTAGTGCTTTGTAATATTGAATTAATATTTAAAAAGGTATTTAAAAGTATTAAAAATACGGTTGTAACTAATATTCAGTCCCAGCCCTGAGTTTTTTTTTTACTGTAATGTGCTTACTTTATAAAGTTATTGCCAACATGTTTTATTCATTATTTTAATACAATGATTCTAACCATAATCGAAAACAGGTTTTATGTAAATTGAAATTTCTTAAGATTACCATAAACGAATACAGTTTTAGAAGATACTATTAAAATAAATAAGAAAATGTGCGCCGCCTGACGACAGTACCCTAAGAGGTCAACAGATACTACGAGTCTCCATTTGCCACGATACCTATACTTCTATTCATGTATTTCACAAATCTGATCGATATATGTCCTCATGAGACGTCCTCTACTACATAACTTTATGTTATACTTCTACTGTTTATTCTTTTACATGGAGATATTTATTAGGAATTTGTCAACATCTTTGTCAGTTCATAGTTACATAAGACGCAGCGAGTGACCGTATATCTACAGCTTACGCTGCACATACACAACATTATTGTTATCGAAAGGCATTGAAATCAAACGGTGTTGAATAAAGGCCGCGGGACAACGGTGCGTGACAACGTCCTAAATTAGTCACGCGCACCAACAACGTGTTCCACAAACACTGTGACGACATGAATTATTTGTCTTTACGGAACCATATTAGCAAATCAGCAGGGTTTTAACGTAAGGTACATACCTCAATAACTTGAAGATATCTCGGTAAGGTATTTGTAGACCTAACACAAATATAAGAGTAATTTAGTTTTTTTTTTTAAATAAGAGTGTATAGAGAGTAAAAGATAACGCACTATAAAGAAGAAATTAGCAGATGGTCTCTTTCCGAAAGACAATGTATAACATTGAACGCCGTCACTGTAGAAATGGGACAACAGTAATTGCTGTAACTTAAAGCATTAAACGTTTAACTCCCATTAACTTTAATGTAGAATATACTTTCATATACTTTTATGTACATATCTATATTATTTATAATGAATAATGTGTCGTCACAGAGTTGTGAATAACTCTACCACAGTGAGGAGGAAATTACCTTGATACGTAACTCGGGATTTCCGTGACGTATTTACCGATTATCATACATCTAATCGATAGATAATTTATATGTACGGTGTAAATTTCAATTTATATGTACAAATATGCGTTAGATTTGATATTTATATATTCGAAAGCGTTAATGGAAGATAAAACAATATATTCAAAGAATACATAAAACAAATAAAAGGTTGTCAAATATCTCCCTTCCGCCTTTTTGTCTTTTGAATTTCGCGGCTATGTACAAAGCGCTACAG
>JAABKM020000001.1:7438382-7471628 GCA_016277805.2 Papilio aristodemus | reverse complement strand
CACTGTAACACTTTTTATAAAGCATTGAATAAAGAGCAAAAAAGCGGAAGGGAGATATTTGACAACCTGTTATTAAAAAAATACATGAAAATGTTAGACATTCCAACCTACACAAATGTTGGCGACATTTGAAGCGAGAAAGACAGATGCTCGATCGAGTGAATTAAAAAAAAAGTAAATTGAAAGGCAAAGGGCTGAGCAGTTGTCAGTTGGCTCGCGGGAACACCTGCGGCCGCACATGTCACAGAGGGTGGCCTGTGCACGTGCCTCTTGCACAATGTTTTTTTTTTTTAAGTCAACGGAACTTGCACATCCTGCCTCACCTTTAATGATAATCGATAATTTCACATTAATATTATTCAGCTTCTACTCAACATTGTAATTTACAGTTTCATCAATAAATACTTAACGTAATAACTTGGGAATTAACTTTACACATTTTATTAAAATCACTTAATGGCCTAAACATAATTTTAAATATTGGATACAAAAAAAATAAGAAGGGTGTCAAAATCTTGAATTAGCTCATTTGACTTCTTTAAGTAAAGCTTTGTGCAAATTAAAGTTAAGTTTAATAGTCACTAACGTGATTATTATTTTTTTTTATAACTTTCACCTCATAATAATATAATATTCAATAAGTTCAAACAAATTACAATACGATGCACACGACTCTGGTATCTCGAGGAGCACTTAAGTGTTGCTAAAGCGACGCCGGAAACAGCTCCCCACAGATAAGATAGCATTTCCATCATTAAATTTTAACACATTTTTCAGCGCGTCTCTTTTTAATAATCAAATTACCATAAATTTTGAAGTAAAATGCAATGCATAAAACATGTCTCTCCAAGTATATTTATCACTCGAATTATCTGTTTGTTTTATTTTGGTTTGTTACATCAAAAACCTTATTTCGAAATGTCAGTATCCAAAACGTTAATATTTCAGAATATTAAAAACAAAGTATAGGAAAAATAACGGTTTCAATTCCCTAACTGGCATAAATTAAATAATAATTGTAAAAACCCTTTCTCTTTTGATTACTCTTTGTTCGCTACGTCCTTCTTGGCAGAGAACTTTTTGCGTGTGACTAATCCATACCTTTTATAAACGTACCCATTGGAAGGTACGCGCTAAATTGACAATTTCATTATTGTCCGAATCAGATATGAGTCAGATTCAAACAATGAACATTACTTATAAGAAATAAATAAAAGCATATCTTTCTGCTCTACTTGCAGCAATGATTTTATGATAAACTCCTAAAATGATCGATATATATATATTTCCATTCAAAAAACAAATAAACTAATATATGAAATGCACTAAAACTTACGAAGTGGTCGTGGTAACATCATTTTAATACTCAAGTTATCACCTCTTCATACGAATTCGTTTTGTTTCAACATTGTCAAAGAAAGCAACACAACCGGCCCATTAGCTATGACATAGTTTTATCGCTAATATGCGAACGGAATAGAGGAAAGATCGTAAAAAGTGCCGTCGAACTGGCTACCGCTGCACCTGTTATGTACGCCTGGTATACACCTACCACTAATATCGACTCGATTACACCGAGTTATGTCGAGTGTCGACACACTTTATGTAACGTCACTATTTTGAATTGCACACAGTTTTTCTTTGCTCTATTAAAAGCGTATATTGCAATTCTATTCCAGCTTTACATTCCATTAATTCGAATAAAAATATCATAAATTTCCAACACACCTTATCTATTTCAATGTAACAGAATAAAAAAAATATTTCACTGTTGTACACAACTAATGAATTTTTAAAATTAGGTATCTATTTTAAAAATTAATTAATAAAAAAATATGTAATACATTAACGTAGAACTGAAATCAGATGCCTTCAGTGCATGAATTACTTTTTAGCTAAGACACCTATTACTACAACTTTTTACTCATTCTAGAAACAAAATAATACAAATAGACTTTAACAAGATAAGCAAATAGGTTTAAGTGCGATGCACATTAAAAATTTATGTAAATACAATAGATCCTTCTAGAAATAAGCTGCGAAGTAAAAACATTCACTTATTATATCTTACAGGTCAATAACATTGTGCGCAGCTTTATAAATGGAACGTAATTAAAAAAAACTCTTACAATCTGCTTGAAATCTTATTTTCGGTTCTCAAATAATTTACCTGGAATATTGAATATCAGGTGTGATATTATAAAATAATAATTTATATTTAAGCTTCCGCGCTCACGAACCAAATAAGTATCTTATTTAGGACGAAAATTATTTAATTTATGAGCACCTCGTAATTTAATCAAATAGCAACGCAACTGAAATGGATTCTTTTTAGTTCATGATTAAATAGTCGTAAACCTTACTTCCATTTCATTGGAGGATTCAAGAATTTATAAAGTTCTATTTTCAAAGAGGTACATAGTACCATTGAAAAAAATATGCGACGGAAAAGTAGGTACATAAACTTTAAAAAATTTATTAACACAAAAACTTACTAATGTATATTTTTTTACAGAACGTTGACGTAAATACGAGAAACACTGCGCACATAGCAACGGCGTTTGTTTCAGCCATCTTGCCAATATGAACTTAATTACAATGCGTTAAAATTTAAACTTACGTAAGTGTAAATATTATTGTAGTAATTGCAAAGTATGCATTTATTTAACAATATATGTCATAAAAACATAAAAATTGTTAGATGTATGCGATGAAAATTGTAGATGTAATTATTGATTTAAATTGCACCTCTTTTAGTTTTTTTAAATAAATAATTAGTGAATAAATATTTAAAGTAAGTAAGGAATGAAAAAAGTTTTAGTTGGAATCATAATTCTACTTCAAAATTTAACATTTTCACATTCATTTGCTGAATAGGATTTACAGTTATCTTTTCAGTTTTCTCTCCACCCAATACGCGATAGTTAAACCTTCATTTCCGTGATAAAATACAATCCTATATTCTACAGAACATACTACATATATATTCGTTTATGTATGGATAAATTAAAGTTTATAAAATTGTTAATTAAAAAACGAAACTTACCCATTAACCTCAACAAAATTCGTAACAATTGTCCACAATATCAATTTAGATACCTCTTATTTGTAATTTACCTAAACAACTTGCGCAAACCTAATGACACAGCCAAAACCTTGGACTTTGTCTCTAACTGCACCACATTGACATTCGGTAACATTCGTATAAATTCACCAATTCGATATACATTGCTGCACTAACAAACACTGCGGGAAAACGCTTACGTCCGTTCGCGTCAACGTAAAGAGTATGAAGTGTAAATGTATGTCTTGAGTTATGCTGAAATGTTTAATGGTAGGGATGGGCGGCGTAGCGTGACGGAAAAGCAGGTTCATGCAACGTGACAATGTCGCGTACTTCGGTTCTCATTTAAGAGTGATCTTACCCATTTGACTATTGACTATTGGGTAATGTTTTTCGCGGGTATTTATATACTTAAATAATACTTATATGGCATTATTTGAATATTTATAGTGGACCCAGAACAATTTATATTTCATTTGTATGCTAGAGCTTTAAACAACTTGATCGATTTTGATAGTTTAGATGTCAATAAGCTCGTATAATTTCCCGAAGTGTCAAAGGGTATGACGTCAGCGCGAAACCCATATAAAAATTATAGTTTTGTCAATTTATATTAAAATGTAACAAAACGCAAATACAATTGCTTTAGCTACAAAGAAACAAATATTTCAATGTAAGTTACCACGGATAACAGTGAAAAAATAAAACAAATGGTCTCCAAGCCCGCATTACAAACTTACAACGTAATGAATTCGAACTTACAGGGTTGTCAACGTAAAATATTGAAAAATCGAAGCATATGTGCTTCCACGTCAGACGTGTACAATGCAGCGGTATAATAACTTATAGATACTTATGTAGGATAACTTTATTTACATCTACTCACAAAAATATACACTGAAACTCCTATTTTGAATGATACATCACTTATAGCGGGAATGCTGATAAATGTTAATTTAATAAAATCTAAAAATTAACATACGCACAAAGCTAATACAACTTCTTCAGATTTTGTAATCGTGTAAAAATGAAAAAAAAAGATCATTCCGTGACAACCTTATATTAGGTAAAGTTGTTTTTACTTGCCTTATGTAGTGGAAACGTTGATATTGATAAAGAAATAAAGTACATATTGACAGCCATGGATTTAAAATATCTTCTTTAATGACAGACGATTGTTTAAAACAAATAAGTACAGTACACCTACCTTTCCTTACATGTACCGCTTCGCCCTCATCGATCCGACCGTGTGACCTGCAACAAAGAAAATTTCAAATTAAAAACGTCACCAAATACAATTAAAATATATTCCTGTAGTCTACAATTACAATTGGAAAATGTACATTTTAATTTAACATTTTACGTTATTCATTGGATTGCACAAATATTTTTATCTAATGTTGAAATCTCACAGATTTATTTAATCGTGGATTAATCGACTACTGTTAAAACCATCAAATAAAATAAAAACAAATAAACTACCTAAGAATCTACAAAACTACCTTATTGCAATCAATAATAAGTAAGTTTAGAAATCATACAGAAACCTAATGCAGTTTACAATATTTACTACTTCTATTAGATATAGAAATAAAAATCATATGCTCTGTAGGGATAAATGCTAATTATATTAATATAGTGATCGGTTGAAATAGAAATAAAAATAAAACATGAATGTAACTTTCAAATTGTAATTAAGTAAACGAAAATTAACCAGTTCTGAATTATAATCAATGTTATTAACAATCCAGTTGTTCCTGAGAACATATCTCACAGCTAGCTTCCATTGTTGGTGCATTTGCCACCTCGTTTTGAACCATTGTTGCACTAAGATCGACCGATAGTTGGCAGACATGGTCTATATTACTGATATTTTTACGTCGAGACGCCATTGTCTCTTAGAAAAGTCGACTTTTAATCGTTCTGAAGTGATTTATGTATCAATATTAGCCCAACATCGATATGTTTATGACAGCAAACGTTCCTTTTCTATCTTACTGTAGATTGTTTCAAATGTAGACGCGTTTTATCGGATTTTGTAGAAAATTACTGAAAAATCCAAGAAAAAAGGTCGAATAGAAAAACTTTACATTTACATCTGGAAATATAATTCATATAATTATAAGTTAATATAAGAAAATAAACAAGACGAATTCTTCAGAACTGTTTCAGTTGTCTTCTGCTGAAATTCATAGGAAAAACCTATATCTATAAAATTAAATACACGAACTGAAACCTACCAGCTAATACTCGAACCACTAGGCTGCAAGGTAATAATATTTGAAATTTGCCGTTTATAAATTTTATTGTCGTTAAGATATAACCAAGTTTCATAAACATAGGACTCGTTAGAGTGAGCCGCGCAGGGCCGGCCCGATCGATCGCACGCAGTAAATCCTTCGCTCTAGACCCCGCGCATTGTCTCGGACCGTAATGAGAACAGAGATGCCTCCGATTGATATAAACATTGTAAAGCATTTGATACTATAACTATTCAGCAGCTCATTGTAAATATGCCATCACATTTCATTGCCCTTATATATTTATTGAAGTAATCATGTTTTCGTATTTAATTCATCTAGAATTGAAAGTCGACGCTATAAACTAAAATCCTAACAAACTTTCTAACAAGGAGTTTCATATTAATCTAAATCAATCGGATTTCTAATTGTTAAATGTTACCGGAATGCATATCATGTATCATAAAACTTACATTTATATACCAGTTTCTATTATTTCTTAACATTCCCGCGTAAGCCCACCTTCTTCGCTTCCGAACGAGCTTGGAATTCTTTCACAAAAATGAATGGGATAGAAATATTTCTCACGGGTGAAGCCATGAGAAGAAAGCATAAACGACACGACCCTTCAGTATTGTTAGTATTTCAAGAGGCCACTAAAATGTTGAGCACATTTTAGAAATAGTTTTCATACAAGGCGTTAATTAACTAATCGTAGCAAAAGAGGATCAAGGATTGTGATTTGCGAGAGAAGCTTGACACCTTTTAAAGGACTTCAGGACCGTTCGAGCAAAATAATAACTAAAAACACCACCTTTTAAAGTAGAAAAAAAAGCGTTATTCAAGGCAAATATTTTAGCTCGCGTTCTCTAATTAAAATAATTATATTAAGATTACACATTAAAATTTTACACTGTCACTAAATTTGTCACCGTACTGAAAAATTCTGATGACTTCAATAAGGCTTAAGCCCCTTAGTTTTTTTTTAATCTGCCAATGTTAGACGTATTCAATCCTTCCTATACCTATAATCTTGCGTATGATTTCATAAAGTCAATAGATGAATGAACTTTACACTTACGCTTAGTAAATTCTTTCGATATCACTTCATTACAGCAACAAATAAATTACTCAACTATTGTCCAATTCAAACTCAATTCATCCAACATTTGGTGCAATATGATTGTCAATCACCGTCCTCAACACCGCGCGGCTCACAATGCCGTTATATAAAAAGTCCAATTTCAATCCGCATGTAATTCTGTTTGATTATGATTATACAGAGATTATTAAGGTAATTATTAGCCGTCACGTGGTCGGCCGTATCCATTGTGAGCTCTCTTAGAGAAGCATATGCGTCACACGAGACGTCGATGAATCAAAACGTGGGAACTGTATTATTGTTACGTGTACAATCTCTCGATTTAAACTTCCTATTAACGTTTAATAAAATAAAAAAATAAATGGACTTTTTTTGGTTATTCAATGTAAAATTAACAATTAGAAATAATACAGTAACAATTATTATTAGTATTTCAATGAACGCAGACATTACATAAATAACATATGTAAAATCTATACCCTAATTTATATTTTAAGATTTAAGAAGATAAATTAACCTATAATATAAATTCCAGACCATAGAAACGGATTTTAAAATTTTATTTACTCTCGCAAGACCTACATGTTTAACAACAACTTATGTCAAAAGTATATGACATACGTAATATATCAAGACACACGCAACATTGGGTGTTAATCTAGTTGTATCGTATTAATGGATATCACAGCCTGGAGGCAGCCTGGTGGCGGCATGCTGTTGGCACGACTTCTGAGTCCGAAGGCGGAACTCGTGCTGCCTTAATGACTGAAAATGTCCACGTCCCGGAGCACTCGCATCTAACGAATATTTAATTGCGCCATAATATTCAAAGATCGACACAAAAGTCGACCATCTATGTTTCTAAACCAACCATTACACATCTCTGATTACAGCTTGAGGACAATCGGCTAATGACTTTACATTAGTTCTCAATGTTAAAACGCATTTACGCATCAAATCAGTATTTTCAAACTTTTGACATACAAAGCCTGGAGCAATTCCCATCCTTTCTAAATATACGGAACTCTACCTTTCAATATAAGCAATTCGTGATGGAAAACCGGAAGTACGGCCGAGTCTAAAATGATAGAATAAATTACAAAATACTACGTTGATGTAGTATAAAGTTTGGTAACATACATATTTGGACTATTTAAATGGTTCCTTGGAATATTGAGTGCTTGTTGATTTAATGTAATGTATTAAATAAAAATGATATTTTAAAAGAAAATATTAAATTGCCGCATCAAGCATTCCGACAATGCATCGCACTCTCGTGGGAAGCACAATGTTAATGTGCTTCCTACCGGCCGCCTCTGTCATTGCACTAACGGTAAACGAATGGATACTATGACTATGCATGATTCCTTTATAATACAGACCCACTCTAAATTTACGTCCGCATAATTTTCTCGTATACGTGCCGTTAAATTCCAAGTCGCTCTTACTTTGTACTTTGCCTATCATATATATTCCTTCGCTAAAAAAATCAACGGACTAATAAATATACTACTAAATTTAAACGACTCCTATTCAACAATACCGTCAAATTTGTTGCATTTTAAATGACATGCAAGCGTACGATAAAAAAAAACTTAACCTCTGTCAAAGAAATCAACGTGGTTAGTTATTTAAATAATACACATTATAAAAAACCACTACAATACATACATAATTAAAAAGTATTCCCACGTGAATACAATTTACATTTCATTTACTTCTTGCCCGTCTTTTAATTACAGACTAAATTCATCAATTATAAATTACCAGGGAAGCATAAACTACCAGGCGTGCGCAACCATAGATAAACTAAAACCATATAAAACAACTAGACAAGATAAAACAAATTTAATACCTGAAATAAAAACGTATAAAGTATTAAAAAGCGAAGGAGTTTTTAATGTGTTTTGGGTAAAGTAAAACCCGTTTGGAGTTTACTGAAGTGTTGAATAACATTGTGAGAGCCGTCGCTTCCGTCGACCGGCGCGGGCGGAGGACTGACCGCAGTCGCGATTGTATCTCCCTCTAGTGGCGTTACCACGAATTAACACAACTTATTTGAATAACACTAGAAAATATGTATACGTGCAGTTCACACGCTAATTGCCCAACTTTATATGAGGAAGATAAAACGACTTTTTAGCACAGCCTAGGCAAATGTTTGTGTGCAATTTCGATCTCCGTTTCTAGCGATCAGACAAAAATGATTTAAAATACATATATCTTGGTATTGGGATGTAGTTTAGTACTGGCAGCGTCAACTTTACACCAGATACGAGAACGGCAGTCAATTTTATACAAGAATACAATAAGAACCCAAAGACGTAAACTCAAAAAAAAAACTAAATAAGGGTTTCTAATCATCACAGCATAATTTCAACTCAACGTGCAACAATGATTTCACTAAGTGGATAATAAAAGAATTATCTCTTTCCGACTTAAAACATACATGAGCGATTAGTCGTTGCTCTGTTATGGCAAATTTAACACTCTTAACATAAACCAAAATGTAAATTCTTTTACGTTCAATTACATACATTATTAATTGTATGACCTTATTTAAAATTAAAACAGCAGGAAATTAAAGTAAAACGACGAATATAATGACAGGACACGAGAAATCGTCTTCACAAGTTCAAACAAATAAAATAAAGACAATTTTTTGCGCAAACGAGCTGCAAATCTCGAACGGAAGTAGCAAGCGCCTCGCTTCAATTTATCGATACCATTAAGCTTTACAAAACACGCTTAAAGCTCGCGATAAGAACCACGTGAGCTTTTTAATCTGCGATCTCTTTCAACGCCTGATTAATTTACAGCCCTCGAGTAATCCGGACATGCGGTTACAACGCTCCGTTAATGCTTGGAATATCCTTTAATTTTCTAGTGACGGCAGACATACCACGTGGAGTTGGGGTTTGACTTTTGATGAGATTCGAAATCACTATTTAATTAATTACAATGATTTAATTAATTAAAATAGAGTAAATTAATTTATTTTATATTATATATAGATTTTTTAATAACAGCACGTCAATTAGGTATCTTGTGGTATGTAACTCTGTATACTGTATCTTTATGTTATTGCATACACATATGTATCCTATATTCCAAGCTAAAACCTAAACTTAAACAAACAACTGTCACTGTTCATAGATGGCGGCCATTACATTTATTATATTTCTATCAGAATTGACTGATTTATGAAAATTGCGAGATTAAGTGAAGTGGACTTGTATTAAATGGATGTGTGAAAAAGATAGTTGCCGAATATATTTAGAAATTAACGAATTTTAACGTAAAATCTGTGGTATGTTTACATTGTTTCGATGTTCATTTGGAATGGACTATAAATGTTAATGAAGTAAAATAGTTACCAAAAGCAGTTGTGAGTTTCCCAACATAGTCGTTCAAATCAAATCTTCATTATTTACATTCACACTGTTCTAGATTTATCGACTGTATTTTGTATTATTTATTACATTTCAAAGTAAATTAAATTTAAACTTGTAATTGAAATAATTTTTTGAAGTCGTCATTAATTATGATAAAATGATAGATAAAAATGACACTGACAGAAAAATATGGCGCCCGAGAAAGCAGTAATTGATTTTAAAAGTAATAAACTCCACAGAGGTGCGTTATTAAAAATATAATTCTGGACACCGGTAGTTTATTGTTACGAAGATTGGAAAGTCGAGAGGCGAGCGTCGCAGATTATACAGAGTAATTAATTGATTAATATAAGATATACGATGAATTAAATGAAGTAGATTTTATTCCACTTTACAGTTATTAACACTTTAATAGAAAGTGGTAGCGTTGATAAAGGATGTTGTTTACTGTGTTTCTTCAACAATTTGCTACCATACTAAAGAGTCATACAATATCCGTAACCTACAAGATTAATTGATAAAAAATATATAAGAAATGTCATTACAAACGCCCGTATAACATGAAAATTTTAAAAAATTGAATGGACTAAAGGTCCTTGCTCTATTTCATACAGTAAACAAAACTTATACTAAAAAAAAAAGTTACCTGCGAAAGTACCACAAATCAAAGGAAATAAGAACCCATCAGTCAAACAATCATCGCTCGGACAAAAGGGCCGAAACAGTTAGAATTCGTGTAGGAAAGGACAGTCGACCATGTCATTACAGAGTGGCTAATCTCACATGATACGTCCATCTAACGACATTACTCCGTGGGGACAAAGGGAAACACATTTCGAGGGGGTCATCGAAAAATGGACGCCCACATTAACTCTCAAACATTTCGTGGTTGAGTTTCTCCCAATTACATCGTATCTAGTCGACGATTGGCCGCGCCGCGAAGAATCCGAGCTGTCGTGTCGTGACTGTGATAAAAAAAACTGACGCAAATTGTCGATACGCCTCGTGCACACAATTTTATGCTCCGACATCGTAGAACAGTCTGGATTCGTCATAACTAACAACAATGGCGGGCGTACGAAACTTGAATCTATCGAGCGTTAGAAATTAGAAAACCGAGTACTTACCTGGCGCAGATTGAATTAATTAACGACGGTTTGGTTACCTCTAATAGTTATTTAATGCATCGTAAAAAATCGATACATCTCAACGTGTCCGTATGGTACTCGATTGTATTGTTCTAATCGATATTTTATGAACGTATCATTCGTGCCTCGACAGCGAAGCGTTACGGCACTCAATGATTTGATGAGTTATTTGTCGTGTTTAAAGATTATAAATATTAGAGATGCGGTATCTTCATTAATAAACTTTCATCATGCGAACCTGTCTATGACTCTCACTAACAATATGTCATAGACATAACTATTCATTTGAGGGTGGACAGACGTAATCCATAAGGAAATACTACACGACTGCTACTAGGAGTTACTTGATAGGCGTAGAGTATGTTATATACTAAAGACCTTATCAAACCTTATCGTCCTAAAATATAGCAAGTTAAATTTTAGTAGACCTTATTCAGAAAAGTGGTCTGTTGAAAAGCATTGATAAATGTGAAATAAGTATAATTTCAAAAATAATATCCGTATTGTCTGTGATTCGTTCCGAGATGTCCAGATATCATAGAAAAGATAGAAAAACAAATTGACTCTTACGTAAACCAATAGTCATGATGCAGGCATATCGTAAGCAACATTCATCAGGATTCCATTACCATTGGTTATGAATGAGTTTCTAATATTATTTATAATCAATGACGAAGTTTTAAAACAGCTCCCGTCCGTTCTAACAATAATTTCGTATTGACGACTCATCGTTCGTTTCGATTTGTCGCGGCGCATGATCTATTTTTTGTCGATCGTGGGCTTTGTTTAAGGGCTGACATAAATTGTTGACGATGTAAATTGAAATTGAATCAGAAATATAATACAAAACATGTTTATCATCTTTCGTCTACTGGGTGGTCCTCTGACAACTAAGAAATATCAACAGTCCCAAGGCTTTATAAGTGTGACTTTACCAGTAGCTATTGCTTTTACTTTGTGTATCGAAAAATAAACTTACCTTTAGTATCTATAAATGCCATTTGCATATTTCTTTTCTTATATCACGCCAATAGAAATAAACTCCAAACCTTTTTAATTGTCTCCGCACATTTTGCAACGTTTCGCACACCCTTTTATCAGTAAGAGGTAACCCTAGTTCAAATTAATAAAACATATATATAGGATAGCTTTTCATGAGTATTCTCGGATTTAATGTCCGTTTTAGAGCGTGTCAGAAATCTATCAGAGACAACCCTAGTTGATATAGTGTTGTCCACCGGCAATGTCGATGTCGATGCTTATCTCGAGGCGATTCGTTCCGCGCGGGGACGCGGCGCGTGACGCCTGCCGATTAGAAATCACGGCTCGGACACAGAGTCCGAACGCGGTCTCTATTAGCCGTGATCGTTCATTCGGCCGAGTTAATCTGTTTTATACTAAATCATGCTTTGCTTGTTTACTTGTCTCTAACAAACTTGTAGAAAAATGGTTTATGAGAATGTATAACTTGTTAAAAATTACATCGAAACAATGTTATTTAGTTGTTGCATTAGATATGTTGATCTATAGACTTTATCACAAATTGTATGCCAACATTCAGTTTTGTGATTAAAAAGTACAAAGAAACCTGCTTATAAATAAACAAAAATAGTAAAACACGTAACTAATGTCATTAGCATAGGTTGACAAAACAGTGACTATTCAAGGACAGATAAAATAGAAAAATTTCGAAAAAAAAAAACAAACGACATGAATGGCTGGCAGCTCCATTATGTCGATATAAATAATGTAAATGAATCAAGAAGGCACGCCACACGCGAGACCGCGCGACCTTGCCAATGAAATTCACGGGTTCAAAGGTTCACAATGAAGATATATACAACCCATTAACTTGTACAGTTCTTTTAAAATAAAATCAACATATTCTTTGGAAAATTTTTAGAAATCTTAAAAGTATTCGTTTGTCGATCTTGGTAAAAAGAAAAATATTTTTTTACATTTGTAGATGGAGTTATTTTACTAAGTGTAGTACAAATAACATTGAGAACATTATCACCGGATAGAAAAATTGTAAAACCTAAGTCATCGTCATAACATCTATAATCAAAAGGCTCAACGGCAATGGACATATCATAAGGGGGGCAAGAAAATGAAGTAACATAGTTGTACTTACAGTAAGGAAAACGTTAATAGACAATTAGCAGCAGCAAAATACGTAGATCACAGACTAGTAAGTTCGGGGAGAAATTTGTCGATTACATGAACTTTAGGTATTTTCTAATATACCTTATACTACAAACAAGATATAAATCATGCTATATTTTTTCTCGATGTGAAAACCTTAAATTCGCATTGTCACGGAGCGCGACCAGCGAGGCGTGCGCGGCGGACCGAGGCGGCGGTAAAAAAACCTCTCCTATTCACCGCCATAATAGACAGCCGGCTGGAGAAACTAACTGCGCTCAGGTGGATACGGAACGTTAAAAAATAAAACTTATAAAGTAACCTCACAAAGAAAAAGCTAAATGACAATGATAGAATGCTACAGAATACAGACGGAAAGTCTAACATTTTATATAGTGAATGGTTCTTCTACTCATGAAATGATCTGTCACAAGTGGTAGAGGTATTTAGAAATTGATAGGATTGAGAGTCCTTCAAGAAAAGAGTAATCCACCTTAACACTGCACTTACCCCTTCTCTACACTTGTGAATCTTTGTAGGTCGTGGTGAACAATTACATTGAACGAACCTGATGTAAACATCCACCTCTGATAACTGAACTGATTACTAATTACCATCCATGATACAATATCTCCAAACGTATATTGTGGAAACTGAATTCATCACTAACCTCATAAAATATTGTTCTTTTTTTATCTGTACTCTTCATTCAATCGAACTAACGAATTCGTGTCGCGCAAAGCTTTAGATGCTTTTCGGCTCTACTTCCGTAGACTTAAAGATCAAATTGTTTTCTATTACAATTATATTCAATGGTAAACTTGACAAATGAACCAGGGGATGAAGCTCATGAAACAATTACAAAACACAAAACTTTTAACTCTAAGATTATCGGGGCTATCACCATCTCAGAAGAAGCAGGCAATTTTGGCATACGCATGGCTTTAAATAAGCAGCTAGAATCATTGCTGACGATAAATCACGGATCGGATATTCTAATGATCATATACGTTTTGTAGCTTTATTACTTGGGAATAACCTTCGACCTAATGATTTTGTGTACGTCTAGACTCTGAAAGAACATTGTACCCTAGGTAATTAATATTTTACAATATAAAGTCTCATTAAAATAAAACCGTTACTAAGAGACAACATAGTGTTGAACAGAAATCCTACTATTTGTATATAAAGGTTGACTTTGAAATTTCACAGAAACTAAACGGACAAAGATGCTTTGAGTCTGAAGAGAGAATGACAAGGTTTATGCATCAGCAGTTAGTTTTTTGAATCGTTTTATGAAAACTTTGAGGCTGTGCGTTCTCCAAGAAATAGTGGATTAATTAATAAAGATTAATATTTTAAACGGATTATGAGATCTAATAATACTTAAATAAATTAGTAAGATAAGAATTTAAAACAAATAAAAAACGGTAAGCTAGCGGATTTAAATATTCTATAAAAATTCCACAAACTTGTACTAGGTCAAACTGTTATCTAATTAATTACTTAAGAAAGTCGCAAAAGATATTTTAACTGCCATATCTATCTGGTAAGGTACTCTTGGACAGGTTTCGGATACGGTGATGTTTCCAATTTATTTAAATCGCATAAAATCGTTCGATCGTCGATGTTTCTTAGATAATTTAGTTGAAAATGTGCGCTGTTTCACACCGTTTTTATGTAGTGGAACCGATGCTTAAACGGAATTTGAGGAGGATTTTGTAATGCTCATAAATACAATATGAAGCTGGTATAAACGAATGTAGCGTAGGTAAATTCATTTACACGTTACAATCGATTAAGTTTGTAGCGACTGTGAATAGTAATGGCTTTTATTGCCTTCCTACGAATGCCTTTTGATTGTCTTGGGAACACTACGGCTATAAGATCTTTTGTTACGATTATTTTTAATTTGTTTAAGTAGAAAAATAGACACAAATATAATATTTAAGAGTAATTTTAACAGGTTATCAACGATGTAAAAATGTATAAAAATTACATTATAGTATAAAAATTCAATAAACATTTGATAACCACGAGTATAAATGAAAGAAATATACAAAATTTCAATGCAAAAAGGTGGAACTTTTAAATTGTTTTTTCGTCGTAATATTAAAGTTTCTGTTAACTCTATTCGAAACAGTTACATCAGTAAAAAGACTACCCAGCAATACGTGAATTACAAAAGAACAATGACCCAGATCCGCTAAAGATAACCATCGAGGTGACGCATGTGTGGAATCGATAACAGTAGGTGTACACGCACGCACTTGCCTTATCGAACCGACCAATATTTACACAAGCAACAGCAAAACGCGAAACGCGTCGCCCGTCGGCTCCGCTCAAGGAGCCCTTTAACACGATCCTCAGTATTATAAGAAAGTATAAAAACCCCTCCTTAAAGCAAACTATTCACGGGCAACAGCTGCTCCGCCCTGTGGCGGCAGATGCGTTCAAACGATGGGCCCAGCCCAACCATCGCATCGTTAACGAAGCAATTTTTCACCATGGAAAACTTACCCGAAGCACGAAGGTCGCGGAGAAAGCGGCGGCGCCGGCGCACTCACAAACAGCACACGTGCACGAACGGCGCGGCCGCGCACCTGTCGCGGACTGACTCTTCATTTCCATAACCATTTGTATTTATGCACGAATGAAGCGCGCGCGCAGACCAACACGCCGAGGCGGACTGACTGCCGGCGCGCGGTACCTGCGCCCACCTGTCCCCTCCCCCCACCATCAGGAACCGGATGGTGCTCCAAAACAAAACGGTCAACAAAGGACGTGCCACGAATGTTCGCGCCGCCACCGATCGCATCCGAGAAGGGTCGCCGTCGCCGGGGCTGGTCGCGGCGAGTGGGGACGTTTCCGATTACTCGCTCCTCGCTCACACCTGACGCGCTCGGAACGGAACGACCCGGTGATTTACGGCCGAACGATAACGCCGATGTTGACTTCTCAATCGTTTTCGACGACGATGATGCAATTTCTGATGACGACGATGTTGCGAAAATTTGGAACGATGTAATTGTTGCGATATACAAAGCGATTGTTGAGTCAGCAGGGGACGACTTGTCGCTTACTGAATGTGTCCAACTTGTAAGGATTGCTCAACTAACGTCGCCGGAAAACTCGCAAACAAACAACAAAGACGCCAGTTCCGTTTCCAAGCTTGTTTTAACGAATCGTTTCTGATTTCATTAATTTATTTATAAATTATATCCTGTTTTATCAAACCTGTACTAGCGATGCCGCTACCACAACTTGTCCTTATCAGTTTTTGTCAGTCGTTGATATGATTAAGAATAAGACAATTCTACATTTAGTAAAAATTAAATAAGCGCCTTACTCTTCAAAAAACAAATAGAATTTATTAATTAAAAATTTCAATTCACTACAATTAGTTTTTCATGTTTATATAATTCTAAGCTAACCTTAAATTTTTTGTAGATCCATTACTCTTCATCTATATAAATTTTTTTGTGTTGTTAATCTTTCTCGTGGCCTAGTGCCTTCTTCTTTTCCCTGCACTACCAAACGCTTGACGGAGACATTATTATTCCATCTGTATTTGGTATGTTTGGTCCTAATATAAAAACTCTAGAATTACTGAACTGTAAGTAAATGTTTTAAATACTAGTAATTTTACCATTAAACAATAACATAGGCCAATTTTTTCACTTCGGTCCAAAGCAGATAATAAAAAAATAAGTATTCACCCAAAATTTAATGAAATAAAATCATATAAAGCGACTTAAAAATCGTTCAATAAGTTAACCACATTGAGAACTTTTATGTATTTTTTAAACACTCAGAACACGCCACTTTTACGTATAATTTAATTAAAGGAACTGAAATCGTTATCCCTAATTGGCAGCGTGGCTAACATTATCGACGGCTGATAAATCCCGCGACTACCATCTTACGTAAGATGTCTACCATTTAAGTGCTACCGTGAATTCAATTAGGAGAGTATTTGCTCTTTGAAAATTTCTATTCGCGTGTACTCTGTGGTAATATGGTTCAAGACCAATACTTTATTTAACACACCTTTCTGGGTGTTGTGAGCCCCCATATAAATAGATAACACGCAACATTTAAGAAATAAATTATGGTCAAAAGACATATTTAGAACATGATAAAAAAAAGAAAAGACATCTATTCTTCATCTACGTAACTTCATCCTTTATTGAGGATGGTAGTGCAATGTAGTATTTTAAAGAACATAAATACAAAACTAAATGTAAATTTTGACATTCTTATAAAACGTAAGGTGTGAAATAACTTTGTGAAAGAGTGTTAAATAAAAATAAACACTGTAATTGTGAATATCGCTACGTAAGCCGTCGTTCGCTTCGCCGTACCTGATAACGCAAATAAGTGAAGTGGCGGCTGGCGATTGCGCCTTCGGGGCTTAGTGATGGACTAATATCGATAAATATATATTAATTAAGTTACATATTTTATAACATACGTTCCGGTTAGTGCAAGAGCTGGAAGTAAACTAAAATACAAATCAAAAAGACAATATCAAAAAATTTATTGGTTCACGAGTACTTTCCTGTAATGTTTTTTTACAGTAAAACTGATTATTACGTTTTAAAAACATTAATAATTTAAAAATAGAGAATAATACATAAAAGTAAATATTAAATTTTACCGAGTATATAATTACGACAAAAATTGTATTTCAGTAAAGTATTCCAAAAAATAATTACTTAATACAGTTTACAACTTATTTTAATCTGTACATATTCAACTTTTTCTTTTTCGTTACCACCTTGTAGCGCACAGTAAATTTGTTATTTTAAAATCAAATTATGGACTTAAATTTTACTTGATATTTAAGCACATAACGGAATCGTTTCAACTGTGACGAACGGTGTACAATATAAAAAAAAACCGTTACAGCCTTATAAAAAGTATATCGACTAAGAAAATTGAAACAGAGAAGGTTTAACAAAGGAAAGAGAACAAATTAAGTTTACTAACGTCAGTATTATATTTCTACTCATAGAATCTTACACAGACAATGTACAAACAGCCAGTAACGATCAATAACGTTATAATAAAAAAAACAATAAGAGTACTGGCTGCAATAAAAAGATTAGAGTTGAAAAAAAAAACTTGTACACCGCTGGGTGTCACTAATGCGCCGCGTCACGGTATGGCGCCGCCCGATAAGAGCCGGTGCCGCTAAAATTAAAATTTCAACGCGTTTCCAACACCAATTTCTTTTTATAATACACACTTTTAAAAAACATTTAAAAATAAAACACTACGGTAGAAATAACTATCCATTTACTGTTCTTTAGCACTAGTACCCAAATGTGTATAACAAATTTAATTTCTTTTATCTGTAACCCGTAACTTACTGTACCCTTCACGCGTTGCTGTCTCTGAACAAAAATGCAGTTTTGGTACCTCAAAAAATAATAATAATGTTGTTTCAAAAACCTTCCGGGTAAATACCTGATAATGACACAATGAGACAAGCACAACATGGCCTTGAGTTCAATTCGACCATTGTGGTGCTCGTCAACCATAACTGAAACTATCCACTAGATTATAAAGTGCTAATCAAAGCGATTTCATAGTACCATTTCAACATACGAATGAAAAAGAAGCTACAAAAAGTTTGAGGAACATGATAAGTAAATTTAAACACATAAGTTTCATTGAGATTGGGGAAAAAATCTTTTAGAAATGTAATTCGAAGTACCGTAACATAATGTACATAAATAATATTCTGTAAAAAAAACATAAAAGGAAAATGATCGTCCCATTTCCGTGAACAGTCAGTAATCGTAAACAAATAATTACTAGGATGATATCAGTAGGAAATGCTTATCCTATACCAGTTTACCATCAGGGAAACCTCATCAGAGCCGACCGGACGGGCGCCGTATCCGCAACGACACGAAAAACTGGACACCACCTCCGCCACTATCGTCTTTAATTTAGGTACTTGTATTATAATTAAATGAACTTATAATCTATTCAGGAATGTTTTAGGATATTAATTTAATATTTCCCATGTTACCTGGTTACCATGATAAGTACATATGAATACATCGGCAAAAAGTGGATTAATTAATCGCAGCTATCTACGCCTACCCTTTCGGAGAGTACGGGTCATACGCGTTCTCTTATGTGTATGATAGGTAGTCTAAATTTAATGAAAAAGCAAAAAAGAAATGAACGGGAAGGGGTTGAAACCTGTGGCAGGCTAACTTCCTAGAAGAAACGCAAAATTGTATATGTACATCTATTTACAGAGGTATTGTGTCTCTCACTAATCTGTATCTGGCTCACACTACAGGAGCTAGATAGCGGCTGTTTATTCTTTATGTATTTTCTTCTTACGATATTTTCCGGTTCAAAGATAAATAATGATTCATCTCGAATCTGTCGCACGTAGACAAAGTAATAGATAACACAAGGATATCACAATCATTTCTCTACAGTTAATACTGTACACATGCTACTTATATTTGTCTTTTAAATGCGATTATTTTTAGCCTGCAAACATATTATATATTGATAGGATAACTCAGGTCTCCCAATTTCAACTTTTAGACTTTTATTAGCTAGGCAATCATAAACATCATAAACACAACGCTAGTTTGGTGCGATTTACCGGCTTTTAGAATCGACAGTTATCTTTTCGAGGACACTTAACGTTGCAAATAATGCTGGAATCAGATCATTTCAGTTAAGATTACAACTTAACTTAGAAATGTATTAAACCAAACAATAGAGATTGTTGTTTCCCGCGCCGTGACAGAATGACAGCCATAAACTGTCAAGTGCAATGAGAAAACTATATCTCGCAGCGACAAAGCGCTTAGCCAAAGAATTATTCGCTAAATAAATCTCAACAGTCGACGGCAACCGGGTCAGCTCAATTTTTCCCGAAGTACCGTTTCCTCGTGCATTTAGGTAAGCCGTTAGACGGAGACATCGTGCTTTGTCGCAGTGGTGTGGACGATTACCGCAAAATGTCTATTAAATCTTATTGATGGAAAGCGGACGCGAACCATAAAGAAGGCATCGGAGTACTTTTTATCTTTAATAATTGAATTAATTATACGAAGTTTAAGAAACGAATTAAATAACGATGGAGACCACACAAGACGCTATAACGCTGATATTTCAAAAACAACTCATGTTACTTGGCTTGTTTTTTAAATTTTATTTAAACCGTGTGATTCGCCCACATGTTTCTTAATAGAAATATAAATCATAGAATTCTTAAATAACTCTAAATTATTTGTTAAACAATTCGCTAAATCCATTAGATTTTTTTTCTTTTTTAAACTTGATAACGCGTACGCATATTTATAGCAGTAAACACATTTAAAAAGCACCAGATATTCTGTGTATTGACTATTGTACGAAGACATATAAATCATTTTAATGAACATTATTCAAACTTTAATTTGGAAAGTAAATAAACGATAACCAAAACCAACTCAGCAGCGTAATATAATAAGAATGAGATAATTAATTCAATATCTCTAACATCTTTTATGCATCTAAATTAATGTTCAAGTTCACGCCTTAATATTTTCTAAGCACTGACTTATATATCACTTAACTAGATGATTTATACTTAAGTTGTAAGTAATGGTAATCGAGTCTAACTTACCATAGACCCATAGCTCGGGGCGGAGCTTTCATGCTCTACATGGGAAGAGTACATGAATATTTATAGTCGGTACCGTTTCAAACAATACTATGTATTTTTAATCTATACTACATTATCTTTGTGCCAAAATCGATATACCTTAGGTTAGTTGACTACCTACAAATTAAGGTCAAAATTAGATTATAATTTTGTGTATAAAATAAGACATTTTTAATAACAGAAACTACTATCGCCTAACTGAGGATCAAACCCTCGTATCTATCGTAAGACGGGTAAGATGTCAAACTGAATTATGACAATAAATACATGCGCTCAACTTTTATACACCTTTCACCAAACTATACGTAACGTCGAGCACATTTAACGAATTGATTTATGACTAATACGACGTACTTATTATTCATCTGTGCTAATATCATTTTAACAAGATGGCGGGATGATTTCAACATTGGATAATGATAGATGATACACAATTAATTCAAGCATTACAACAGACTGGAGTAGATTAGAGATTGTTTGCCGTCTATTTTCAAATCTTGCAGGTCGTTGACCCTCTTGTCCTGTTTTTGCGTCTGTTTGCGATACGGTAAATGACGCCAGAAAAACTTGGTTTAATACCTGATCGCTGCCAAATACATGTCATTTATGTACTTAAATGTTAGCGACATCGATCGTCGATGAAAAGAAATCTGATCATTCCTTGGTTCGTGTATTGAAAATACAGGAACTAGTATCTGCTTACACTTGGCAAGGCGTGATTGTTCCTTATTTATTTATCCGAAATTATATTTTGTCAATAATTTCCACATGTAGTCGCTAACAAAAATATGAATTATAATTTAAACCGGCTCTATAAAAGATTAAAAAATATTCCTTGATATGTAAGAAACGTGGTCAATTTAGAAACCATGTAGTCGGTTAAGAAAAGAACACCTTGCAGATAGCAGCAGGTTCGATCTCAAACTAATATCCTTTGAAAATGTCGACAGACAACGGTTGGTCGTATTTTGTATCTACGTGGCCCGCATCTGCCCTTTTACCTCTATCTACACACGTCTGGTTTTCTGTAATGATTGTAAAAATGAATATACTACAATGTTAGATAATTAATGTCACCTTGTGCGTACATATTGATAATTATTCCTACACCTACTTATATAATTCCTACACCTACTACAACTACTAGGAGTTGAATTTTTAAAAAAAATCTTTCTTATTACTACATTCTAAATGCAATATATATATAATATAGAATATAGTAAAGATCCTTTTATACTCTGTTTTTAAATTAATAGAGAGGTGGTTGTAACTCTGGAGCATGTTTTTCTTAACTGATAGTTTGATTAATTCAGTCAGAAACGTAGACGTGTTGAAATAATATATATCGAATTGAACACTATAGATTCATTTTCAATTCGACTGAGAACCAATTAACAAAGAAGCTGGCGGCGCGTGCGCAGGACAGCTGCGCGCGCAGATGCGCCCGCGCATTGCCCGCCGCCATTTTTATCAGAAATAACGTTCGGAAACTTACTTATTTAATCGAACCGCATAACCTTATAAATATTACGTTCGGAACGAGTAACAGCCTCTTATAAATTATGTCTTAACTGGTTTACGCGTTGAATGTAAAGAAATGTTGTAAAGTTTTATTGGATGGTTTTAGTAAGCTTAAGAATTCCTTTGATCGAATAAATAGTCGGGTTGAAAATTGTACAGAAGTATCAAATATGTTTTTTTTTTGTATTTTCCATTAATTAATTAAGTTATATACTAATTTCATCGCCTACGAAATACTTCTACTAATGTTTTATGGAACAATCGTTCGCAATCTCCGTTAATAAAATGTGTCTATTAATGTAAGTAACGGAACCGAATCCTGTGTCTAGTATCCGCTGGATGCTCTAATAGGCGGACTTTAATTGCCTTATTAAACTAATTATGTAAACTGGCCTCTACAAACCATTAACATGCCCGCTTACGGATAAAACAGATTATGTAAAAGTAAATTTCAAAAAGTATACAAGTACTACTTTAAGGTCATTGTTTTTATTGCTATTTTACGCAATAATTTTTTTTTAAATCCACTTTTGTTTTCATTACAAAGAGATCCAACTTTCCTAATTATTACACGTATTAATTACTAATAAATATTATATTATTAATCAATCGCTTTAAAAAAAAAAGTTTTTAACATTGTTTTGCGTTTAAACTTCGACCGAGCATATATGTACAATCCTAAAGATAAGAAACACATCTGCCATAAATGGATAAACTGACATTTACAGAATACTAGAACGGTAAATATGACAACAATAGTCTACCCATAAAGTTTTAAAATGGACGGGAGTTGCATTTATACATTACAATAATAAATAATCATCCAAACATCTAATCGTCGTAGAAACGCGTGTCGCTATTACAAAAAATACTTAGTTTGCAATGAGTAAAAATACAAAAGCAGCTATCATCCAAATGTTGCATGACAATTAATAATATTGCCAGTTATGATATATTTAACTTGGACTTTGTACTGTTGAGTTTCATTATTTCGTAATATGCTTCCGTGAATTAACATATATTTTCTTAAATTAGTCGCATGACATTTTAACAATAATGATCGAAGGTATTATTTGTTGCTACCTCCAGTTCACACGTGATGGTTATAATCACATCGGAGCTTAATATTACTGGCAGAAGACTGTCGAAAGTTGGTCTTTATGGTCACTGATATGTTTTTAAGTACATGTTTTAATTATTGGTACCACTTTAAACCTAATAAAAACAGAAAAAGTAAATAATCCGAGTAGCTTTTTTGCCCGACACTTGCATTTTTCCCCAGAGTATGATAGGCGTATAGTCAGTCGCTTATTGTTCTTTAATCTTACTTATTCATAATACAAATTGGGGGAGCGATTTACCATTTTAATATTATAAATTTAATTAGTTTCTTAAATAAATTAATATCAAACTATAACTGTAAATATTTTTAAAGAAGTCATTAATTTATCGTGCACTTTAATTGATCGAATGTATTTAGTGCATAACGGCACGGCAAACGAACGCTGCGCCTTGCGTTCTTACGCAAGTGTTTCGATGTACACATAACAAACAAAACAATGAAACAAACCTCATTACTAAGAGTTTGAATTGCACTTTTGATAATTATTCTTAATGGATAATAAAAATAAAGAGGGCAACCCGCAGTACCTCTGTCAAAAAAGGTATGTTTTAGTTGCTACAGAGAGAATTAAAGATTTTTTTATTTATTACTCCAAGTTCGGCGACAAGTACTTTTGTGTTGAATTGTTTTTTGTGTTGATATTGGATATTAAAGCAACCCTATTTTTGGGGCTTTCGCTATTGCTTAAATAACGGTAACAAACAGATCAAAGATTCTGCTATTATTTTATCAATATTTGTATTTACTATTTTAGTAGAAACGCAGAGCAGGATAATTGTTAAAATTTAGCTTATGTACCTATATAATATTTTTATTACTGGCGACATTTAAAGATACATTTATATCAAAACACAGGAAACACGCCGTCCGTTACACCTGACGACCTAAGTGAAGTTCAAGACGCTTCTGCAGGGCGGTGAAAGACCCCCGCTGGACACGGCCACTGATCAAACTTAATTACACAAATGTATACCTCATGGTGTACATAGTTTGTGCTCTATGACTGTAGTAGGGATGCCAATATATATGTATAATCTGTAAACATAACATCTTTGTTTTACATATACTATATAAATAAAGTTATTCTAACATAATATGTACCGCAACATAATTTAAATAGTGGTAGAGTTTTTTGAGAATTTGATTTTTTACGGATAAGATAAACTTAAAGAAACTCTAAATAAAAATTTTAATTCAAATATTATTATATATTTAGCCTTTTCCAAAATAGTCAAAATATACAAAATATGCCAATGAGATGCCGCCGGCTTCATTTTCCAACCCACTCCATTTACAATTTCTGTCTCTTTCCTTACCTTCTCTTCACATCAGCTACAGTATGTTTTACTATGTTTGTACCTCTTTTTCCGCTGTGGTGTGTGTGGTCACTAACAATAGATGATTTATGCGACTGCCGATTTCTACCGTAACAATATAATAATTTTTTTTTATTGAATTTTGTGCCAACCCTAGTGTGTAAGATATGCTCTGACTAATACAATAATCAGATTAGTTTTTCACTTGAGCTCCGATCGCCCTGTTCTCTATAGCAGTAGGAACTAATTAATGTTGCGTCTAATAATAAACTTTCACGGCCATTATCTCAAGACTTTCCATCGCAGTTCTATGTCATTAAACTACGTTCTAATTTCATTTATATTGGAAATTTTTAAATTTGTAGGAAGAAAAAACTATAGAAGATCTAAGAAATAGAGGAGATACTTTTTAGGTATCCTACGGCATAAATAGATGCATTCCTTAATAAAAAGTACGTGCAACCAGTTCTATCTAGTTAAATAAATAAGTTTCTTTTCCTTCATGTAATGAAATAAAATGAGCCCAAACATTTATTGGAAATTTCAATATCTATTATCATCAATTTACTAAAACTCCACCCAAGTAGTTTCAAATCTAAAAATAAAAGCTTGCCTCCTATGGTTATAAAAAACTGCAAATTTATTTGACCTTTTCTATAGTGACTACTATTACTCCATTAGAAGAAACCACTGTTGATGCGATCTCCACAGGTTCGACTACAGCGGACCAAAGCGGAACGTTCAATTACCGGAGAAATAAATCCAACCGTTATTTCGTTCAAGCCATTTAACATTAAAATTATCAATCAAGACGAAATTGCGGGGACACGTGCCCGCTGCTCGGGCTCACAAAACATCCCTTTCTCCGACACAGACCAAGGAAACTGGGTCGTTAAATGTCAGCATAGCTCGCTCAAGACCAGGGCTGTCACTGCTCAACTCTAACAAATACATAATTTATTTCTTATTAAACAGCACACCATGAAATAGCTTTTTAAACGGGCGAAATGTGGTAGAATAAAATATCGCGACTTTTCACTATATTGGATCTTTGAAAAATATATATTCGTAGCTTATAATGACATCCGATGATATAAAAACACATACTGTATTATTACACCATTTGATAGCGTCGATAATAAGGTTTAAATTCTGTGGGACTATTGACATTCGGTAAACTGTAGAAATAGGTTGCATCAAAATCGGACTCAAGACTTTTTTTTTAGTAATTTTCTATTGCTAATAATTACAGACTTGGCCGAGGAAAATGGTGGGAATCGATTATTTTCTTATCTCTGTCATAGTACGTTCAGTTCAAATATTTTTATAATTTTCAGCCCACTTCATACACTAAATCGGTTATATTAATAACTGTTTTATTTTATTATGGAGTTATTTTGTAAGCACACGGCCCTTCGCTTTAACGGTACATACGTTAGAAGTCAAAAGGTAAAGTTATGTGGATCAACCTGTGTTGACATGTCACATAGCATTTTGATTCCATAACAAACATAACATTTTGGGAAGTTATTTAAAATATATCATCGATTTAAATTCCGAACAGCTCCTAGGTAAATTTTAATATAAAGTTTTTTTTATTTAAACACACATTAAGTGTACTCTGAAGTAGGTTTGTTCTAAAAGGCTTAAATTATTTATTCCTTTGACTACCCGATATCTGTAATAAGGTCATGGATTTGTTGAATCATGTATTATATACCAAATGAATACAATGATAACGAGACGAATGCAAATCATTCGGGAAAACTTAATGATATACAAGTAAAGCAATTTGTACCCGGCAAGCGGCGAGCAGGGAAGATTAACGTGAGGCCCGCTCAGTCAAATGGACTAAATTCTTATTCTGCCAGAGGTTCTAAACATATGTTGTAGAAACAAAATTAAAACATCATCAATAAGTTATAAAATACATAACATAACATAAACTTAGACTTAAACGATGGGTACTGAAGACAATTATTGAAACTAAGAGTTAGCTCCCAAGAACAAAAAAATTAATGATTTACGTTTCAATGAACAAAATATAATTCATATATTTATTTATATAAAGTTTAATGTAATGCATTAAACTTTATATAAATAAATAATTTTTTATGATTTACAATCATGTCCTAACGGTACTATTTAGAAAAAGGTTGAGCACCACTGGACCAAAAGGTGTTCTCTTTAGACTTGTAAGTGTGAAGCTGCAGAAGCTTCGTTAAATTATAATACATTGCCGCAACGTTCTCAAGCGAGGAATGCAGGCTTCGTAAACCTTTAGAGAAATTTCACAAATGTTTCTATGACAAAAAGTTGTAATTGTGACGCTAGGTTATAAATAAGCCAACAATGTGTTGTCTACAGCCTAGTTATAGACGTGACGTTTACTGACGCATCTGTCGCTGAACAATCCAAAATCCACTGACACAAGCGTCACGCCGCCTGTCGCTGACGAAAAATCACCAAAATGACGCAATTGTGAGACAATCGCTTTTGTGTAATACAAAAATAATGAGCTCAATCCTACGCTCCGGCGACTGTTTATTGTTTATTCGCTAACACGATCGCGACCCGGCTTGTTATGAAATTTAAAAATGCAACGGACGTTATTTCGTCGGTGAATTCGTCGGACAATTTAACTTGTAGGTTACTATTACAATTACATCGAATTAAAATAACTAGAGAACTCTATAAATCGAAAATCTAAAAACTTTCCATTGGTTAACAATGACTCTTTATTGAAAGAAGGGACGTAGATATAGTTTTTAGGCTTGTTTTATTCATCTCTAAATGTTCCCTTCAAAAACAAATTGGGTAGATACATATGAACAAAAAAAATCATCAAATGTTTTTCCACAATCCATTAATTACAGCAGAACTAATAAACTTTAACCGATGAGCGGGGGACTAGTGTCCAAACTAGGGCCAACCCTGCGTGATGCCTAATCAGGCCTCCGTCCCAGTTTTGGAGAACATACAAAGGACAAAATGAAAAATTAGTTCCAACTCATAAAGTTATTAAGTCAATTATCAGAAACATCAGTAATATAATAAAACGCGCCTGCTCGTAACGACACGCGCCGAATTCGAGTATCTACGCGTGAACTCATTACAAACTCGCTTCAATTTAAAAACGAGAATTGCTTATTTCTACGTAATTTCAGCTCTTTAATGCATCGCAAAAATAGTTCGTTGACCCGCTAGTTTAGTGTTACCATGATAAATGTTTTTTGAGGATAAATGCATTTGTGAAAGTGCAGTATTTAGGAATGCATTAAAAATATTATATTTTATTTTTAAAATGCTTATATTTGCTTGATCTCTTTGTATGTAAGAAATAGATTAGATTTAGATCAATACTGCTGGCAAAGTACCAATAGACTCTTAAAATATCTTATGAGCTCGATGTGTGTTTAATAATAAAACAAAAAATCTGTACCTTCGGTAAAAAAAATTAATTAGATTTTCTCACAAATGTTTGTCGATATGGGCACCCTAATACAAGCTTGATGTAAAGCAGTGTATACAGCCTTACTCAAAATAAGAGCCCACGAAGCGGTTTAAAATTCACTCGTCGACAAATTAAAACTTAAGCAAAAAGACAATTGCATTTTATTGATGGAAATTTACCGTTATTAAATACATTTAATTGCCGACCAACCATTTCCCCGCTAAATTAAGATATTAATTAAAGAAAACAACAACCCTGTAGCTGCAGAGTTGTGGTTAAAAATCCTGCATTCGATTCCGATTTTTTTTTCTAATAATTAAAAAAAAAGCGTGAAATAACCATGATGAAAAATATATTATCCGCAGAATTGCGGTAAAACGCAAAAACTTTTATAATAAGATCCTAATAGAAAGATCTTAAAGTAGTTCTACATTACTGAAAGAAGCTGCTTCCGAATACCCAGTACTCCAATCATTGTCTAGTAGGTGTGTAGTATAATTGATAATTAAGAACCACTTATCGTCGAATAAATAATTCTTATGAAATATTTTTTTAATAAAAAAAATCCACAGAAATATACCATCAAACATTCGGCTGTGACTTTGAAGTTTGTCCAAAATTATTACGCTTGCATTTAACACGTTAGTACTGGAACTGCTCGTCGGCAGAATGCTTTAATGTACAGTCGCAAAACTTCAAAGCCGCTTATAACTAAGAAATCCTTCTATAAAACGTTTTACTTTTTTAACATAGGCATATACACTCTCCTCGCTACAGATCGTTAAGAATAGACGGAAACGGAAATATAAAAATGAATAGAAAAGGCTGGTACTATAAATCCTTAATCTTCATAAAAACAGCTCTAACCTCATTCATTAAAATTAAATAGACCTTTAATAATATAAAACAAGATGGTGCATTTCCTTTAAAATAATAATTTAATGGCTATAAACGAACAATTGCAACGGTCATCACAGACACTCGTTTGTAACAATCAGTATAGTTCCCAGTTGTTCTAGATGTGCGACTGAACGCGACGCGGCGGGATGCAATACGACATAATGCGACTGATAAATAACTCGCGACTTGCGGTTGAAACATGGACCACAAATACAATTCACCGATCATTAGTTCCAAACGGGACGTGTTACAACAGTTCGCAGAGTGATCATCCCATCCAATGAGCTTAAAAATACCGTCACTAATCGGATATCGGTTCAATATTGGATTCCGTGCCGAAAAACACTTAACCGTCAAATGCGGCGTGGATGATATAAATCGAGCGGTCGATGCACCTGCCTGTCACGGGCATGGCCACTATTTGCCTCATAGAAGTATTCAAGTTCCGTCAATTTTGTTTCAGATAGCCGTGTGTTTCCCATTATCCGCCTTTTTTTGTTTACAGATATGTATCCGATTTTTTGCCTCATAGAGGCATTTATAGTCTCGCTCATTTTAACTTGTTCCAGCGCAAAGTGCACTAAAATATCTTATCCTGGTTTAGGGAGCACGATAAAAATTGCACAGGAAACGGACGTTTCGAGAAGGAAACGACTTATACTTAGTCCGTACATGATTACGGCCACGATTACGGACATAAAACAGCCGGCGATATTAAACCGGACCGATTTTACAACAAGTCTTCGCTAAGTTACTTTAATTAAATGTATTCAGGATACAGCATTGTCAATCATAATTATTTATAAAGGCTGTTGTCAAACTAACCTTACAATCACATCATCACTTAACATCAGGTAGCATTGTGGTTAATTAGATTTTTATTTTTTTTAAATGTAAATACAGGATAAAGTGATCATTGTCAATATTAACATCTACAAGCAAAATTTAATTGTAACCTATTTCCTTAAATAAAAAAAAAATAAAAGAACCGCTTGTTGGTAGTCTTTGGATAAGTCATTTTTCATAGAAGTCTTTGCAACGTTGCCTTTGTTCGGGCCATCGTACTTAAATAAAACTTCGCTTGCAGTGTCTATTCTATACAAATAACACTCTTATATATTTCTCATAACATTTCCAGATCATAACTGAAGGTCGTGAACGTGATTGAAACCGGAGAGCGCATTGACACGTACAGGCCCAGGCCCACGACAGGCTCAGTAATGACTCACTTATAATGACACGTTTTTATGCGTACAAATAAATTGACCGCGAGCCGTGACAGAGTTGTTTCCTCGACGAAATCCGACCATTTATATGATTTGTGACTTGAATGTTTACGTTCTTCAACAAGTAAAATAAAATTAAAAAAAATCATATATTTTTTTATTCCCTCATGTATTAAGGTCAAGGAATATCGATGTTATATACTTATTTAACAATAAAAATGATTACTATAGAGTGGTCTACGAACAATTGTAATCACTAGATATTCAATCCGTAGTTAGAGGTAATGCCCGCTTGTGCTTCTTCTAACGATAGTGTGGAGGGTACCACATACCAACAAGGGAGTCCCAAGGAAAAAAGAATGTAACAGAATCATCACCTTTTTCTTTACCTTAACATATGTTCCCTAAAACTGGAAATGCATCCGTAACGTTTGATAGTTAATGCTTTGGATTTTGTTATCTAAATGTGGCTACGTAATGTCTGTCCACCCGCCTATTCATTCCATCACTATTACAATTTTTTTTTCATAAAACTTAAAGCTATTACAATTCATTCAATTACAAAATGAACATAAAGAAAAAACAAATAAATGGAAATGTTTTAACATAGCATGAAAGTCCACGGTGCCAGACAATTTATTTAGGTCCGTGTCGACGACAAAATAAAACGAACCCGCGACCAGTTTATTAATTGGTCTAAAAAGGCGGCGGCACAAACTTCCCACGGTGCGCAGTACGCCCGGACGGAGTTTTGGGAAGTCGGTGACAGTGAAAGGTGTGATATTTCCTCAAAATAATTCAAATACCGTCTGCGTACCGTCTGTACGAAGCGCGATATCAAATCCAGTATGTTTACACAAGTGAATAATTATGAACTGTAAACTCCTTTAAGTCAGAAATAGCAACAGCAATCCGCTGGTCGTCGAGGCTATTAGGCCACGAATGAGACAGGACGTGAACCTACATACTCAAATTTATAAGAATTGCTAATTCTAATAATTTGTTATTGTTTATGGTAGTAAACTAAATTCACTCATTAAAATAAATGAAACATATAGAATATAACATAACAATAAATTTTATTCTCTCTAATATTTTTTCCTTCGTAGATTTTTTATGGTAAAATTTCAAATGTATTTCGCAAGCCAAGTGGCAACCGATATATTCTATTTCACTGTTACAGCAAAATCTATAGGTAATTTGTGTCACTACACAGCATAAATAACAAAAAGATTTGACTCATCCAATCTCTTTTGACAACGGAAAACATGCAACTAAATTATTATTTATTCGCTAAAAAGCACGTGCCGCTTGATCAGCGTTTTCAGCTGTACGTTGCAAAAAAATCAGATTAGGGTCACACGTGTAATATTTAAAAAAAAATTAAGTCAACTACGTAAAATTGTTACAGTAAATCGATGTTATTAATTTTTAATATTTTATGACCGTAATCTGACTATAAACTGACAGACCAATCAAAGCACAGTTAAATTTGTAGAAGGAATAGGTGATTTTAGCGATTTAGGTACTTTGTTGTGAGAAGAATAAGGAACAGATTAGATGTTATTTTTTTTTCTTTCTTTTAATCTTTCTAATCTCTGCCTACCTTTAACTTCTCCCCACACCCGGGGTTGACTGGTAGACAATGCCTTAAGGCATTAAGTCCGCCCTTTACTTTGTAATAAAGTGTAAATAAATAAATAAATAAATAAATAAAAACAGATTATTGGAAAATCAATTTACAAAATGTGAACTGATATAAAAAACAATCAACTCTCTAATTTAGTTTATTCCATTTTGTAAAATCAATATAAATTTAAAATCTTATTCCAAGATCTAGAATTATTTTAATCATCCGAACTGTACCGTATCTGATAATCATGAGGCCGCAGCGGAAGGCCACGATCAGGGCGAGTGTCGGGATTCCACACCGCATAGTGCATTAGTTTCCCCGCCGTGGCCGGCGTGGCCGGCGTTGTCCCGATGGGAATGCCTAGCATCCGTTCCGCTCCGGCTCGCCACCAAAAAACCTCTGCACAGGAATGTCATTTACTCTGTCATCATACTTCAGGGCTGTTGCAAACTAGATCATTAAAATATATTAACATGTTTTGTTGTGATCGTACGACATTTTGTTTTGGTCACGGTACGGCTGCATTGCTTAAGGCCTCGAATTCGAATCCCGGTTCGAACAGTGATATTGTGTTTTTCGCTGCGATATCTGCTCGGTCTGGAAATACAGCTACAGCTCTTGAGATAATGATTATATAATTACAATAAAAATGTATATACATTTTTATTGTAATATAATGATAAAGCTTTTTGCGGCAAAATTATAAAAGTCAAGTATTAGACAAGATTATACAAAGTCGCCAGCCCTGTTCTAGAGCGGTTCAGTCAATCGGCGCTGGAATTCCGTCAACACTCGCATTGTAGTTGGCAGCGGGATTCTTTTGTCATGCGGACGTGAGGCAGAGATTACACCTCAGCAAATAGGAAAATTCCCCGAGTGATGGCAAGCTTACAGCAATCTAACTTAACTTAATAATGGCAATGTGCCAATATGTTTTAAAGACATACGACATCATCTACATATATCAAAACAAAAGACGACATTTTCATCAGTTTATGTGTACTTGCGTCTATTTCAGTGTTTCCCGATCTTTATTGCGCACGCCCCACATTAGTCTTTCTATAATTCTTATGCCCCCTCCCCCCATGTAACATACATATTTTTAAATATTACAAAATTTATTTAATCACTTAAGAATATTAAATGATAGTTTTTAGGTAAAAATCACTAGGAAATTGTTAACGAAAGACATTGAGTAAATTTTCAAAACATATAACAGGGAGTGAAAACATGAAACTCGTGCCGAGTTCATTTTGGAATTGCCCCAACAATCAAATTGCATTTGATTT
>JAABKM020000001.1:7411665-7437694 GCA_016277805.2 Papilio aristodemus | reverse complement strand
ATATATTGTGTGGCCGTCTTGGGCACTAACAAACGAATTTCTGGTTTAATAAAAAGCAATTACAACACACGCTATCATATTATGAAACATCAATCAGCGCACACAGCGCCACAGTATCTAAGCGCGGCAGAACAATTCGAACTATTTTAAAGTGGGGATTATCATGATTCGCTTCGAATCGAGACGCGAGCGGCGATCCGGCGATTCGATCATCGAATCGATTCGATTCGACGAGTCGTCGACACGACGCCGGACAGGGCCGTTCACCTTAAAACAAAACTTCTTGCTCGACTATCTAAACTTGCTTACCACAGATTTTCTTTACATGTACAATGAAACTGGCTGGAAAATTGAGAAAAAATATTGAAAAGGCAACGAAAATCCGACAAGGATAAGGATAATTTATACTATAGATATGGTGATAATGAA
The DNA here is from genome assembly GCA_016277805.2 of Papilio aristodemus. Lineage (NCBI taxonomy): Eukaryota > Metazoa > Arthropoda > Insecta > Lepidoptera > Papilionidae > Papilio > Papilio aristodemus. The sequence goes on along the minus strand of JAABKM020000001.1, from coordinate 7,437,265 downwards.
GATGAGCAACATTATAAACCAACAGCAAATTGTGATATATTATTTTAGACATAAGTCGAATTATTTTCGGTTATTCATTTAATTTATCGGGAAAACGTTTGAAAATGAAAAGATGTAAATTAATAAAAATTATTAATAAGATAAATGACAGTCAGCCTATTTTCTTTACGGGCACAGTTAACAAATTGCAACTGTACCGAGCTAGATAACCTCAAGCAAGGGGTATCTCAAACTATCGCATTCAGAAACAGAATGTACTTTTATGACTTATTGCCACAGTCAATACTAAAAAGATTATTTTGATTAAATAAGGTTTCATTTTTCGATTTATCTTACTTGAACAATTTATCGTTGGAACAAATTAAATCAATATCAAGGTTAGTTTCACAAGAAATTCCTAAGCTTATAGAGACGAGGGAAAACTTCGCCTAGGGCTACTTAAATGACACGTCAAAATAGTCACCAACAGGAGCGGTAATTATTCTCATTGGAAAAAAAACAAGTAACAATTATAAATTTTATTTAATCACTAAAATCAAATACAAAAACGCAAACATAACAACTGAACACATAAGTTCCAGGTGAGATGCGACGAATTTTCTTTTTACAAAACAGACTAGTTTTGTTCAAAATAGCGGAGCGTGGCTCGGAACAATGGCGGCGGGCGCGAGGGCAATTTATCAGAGTAAGCATGCATCGACGTAATTACAATGTTCAACGTAGAGAACTATGAGATGGCGCGTGTTCCGGTGTCGTTCGCCTTAATACATGCGCCTGCGCATGCACAGATTACATCAAACTCATATAAAGTTCTTATTACATTTGATTTTTTCGATTTAAATTCTCGCGCCAAAGGGAAAAGGGTGACAACACGTTCTGTGCTCTGGTTGGAAAATTATAGTTTGTTGAAAAAACAGGATGAGACAGAAAGGGAAAAGTTACAACTATATAACATTTATACATTTAAGGATTTGTTAATGACTCCTGGTTTTTTATTTATTCCAATATTTTTCATCAAACTTTAAACAAGAAAGTATAAATTAACAAATTACATAGCTCTTTCTTCTCCATCCTTAAAAATTTTACTTCAGGTAAAGCCCAAATTAACCTAACCTATATATTATATAAATCAAGCACGTTTTATTTTTTTGGAGTCCTTTGGTATTATGAAAGTCTGAAAAAAACAAATTTCGTACAATCATTAAAATTGCGTTTTTTAAGCAAAAATGTACCTTCACTTGAAAGCAAAAAACACTTGTGTAATCAGCGTTTGTGTGAGCCATGTACCCGAATCGTACTTTTTATTGAAAGTGACAAAAAATGTAAATTCTACAGCATTCTAGAGTCGTTAAAATGTAACAACCATTTTTAGACAATTTTTAGAAAAATGTTTAGCCAAGCTCTTTTTTTGAATTTTCATTGACCAATACACCTTTAGAAGTGCACAGTACGGAGAAGATATCTTGATTTAGTCCCTACTACAGAATATATTGAATATTTTAATATCCATTTAAAGAATATGCTTTCGAGAGATGTTTCATGGCAGTGGAAAATAACCCCATATACTTAAAACAAATATAAACTTGAGAAATGAAGACATCGTGCTTCATCGAACAATTTTTTTTGAATCGGAAACGTTCGAAGATTTAGAAATTGTTCAAAACTCTGCTTCTTAATGTAGCCGTCATTTCGGCGGTGCAATTTTTCAAAGGGCTCTATAAGTGGTGTTATTTGGATAACAAGTTGGATGGAAAGTGTGTCAAAAAAGTTACAATACTTTCGCTTGACGCTCTCACAATTACTCGCTATTATTTCACAAGTCTCGACGCAACGATTTTCTATTGAATAAAAATCTCATAGATCAAAAGCTAGGAGTAAAAGTTTACAATCACCTTTATTTTTTTGGGTATATATTAAAAAAATCCAAATCGGGCAGGGCAGGATACAGAACAGATTCAGAAAACAATCTTTTTAAAGAAAATGTTACGTATAGAAATTGCACTGAATTGGGCCTCCATTAGATAAAACGCATATTTGTTGCCAACGTAAGAGGCAGTGTCATCAGGGAATGTCCCAGGAGGAGTTGTATCGGTCACATAAGTGATATACTAACAGAAGACAATGTTTGAAATACTCATAACTGACGAACATGTATGCATAAATGCATGTTTGTAGAAGAAGCGACAAAGTTGTGCCAGGATAGCGTCAAATGGAAATCTGCAATCTCTACCTACTCCCAGCGTTACGTTACAAAATGTTGCGAACTTGCTTGCTAACGCTAAAGAATTAAAAGTTCCATGACTCAGACTGCTGGCGGCGGCGGTGGCGGCAGTGGCGCGGCGCTCGCTCGGCCGTGTCGGTTGACGACCTGCGGGGACTGCTGGGACGAGGCGCTCGAAATTTTTACACTAAATAGCTTCTGCTTGCACAGGACCGGACTGAACGTAGCTACGAAATAATCAATCAGATAAAAAAATTAAAAAAGAGTATTAGTCGTACATTGTAACTGTTATATATCATAACAATGTCGTTTATGTAATCTCTTATTATCAATCTTAGCATTCAGCCGTATCTTATGAGTCTCGAAGGATCTCTAAGGACATATTATAATATAAATTATCAGAATAAAATCCTAGTCCCGCCCTGCGTCGGATTATATCAGTGTCGGATTTCAAGTGTGAAAAATTAGGTACCCGTAGTGAACAAGGTTGACTAACTGCAGTTGCACAAAAAATCATGGCGTTACGATGACAAAGAAAACTTAATGGAAAACAAGAACGGTTTATGTAATCCAAATTTATTTTTGTCATTATTCCAAACAGAAATAACGTCAGACGTAAGAACAAAAAATAGTGTTCATTTTAAAAACGTGTTTATTTTATGTAAGAAGCCATCGGTACCCCTCAACCGCAATGTTACGGGATGAGTTTGAACCTTTTCTTGCTTGCGAAGGGGGAGATAAAACGATCTGAGGTTGGATGGGAATGGGTGACACTTTATCACATGAGTCACATTGTTTATGTTTGTAGTACTTATCTGTTCCTTCGGCGTGTTCATGCAAAGTTCACGTACAATATTCTGAAAACATTTCAAGACACACCCGTTTGAATTTTTTTTTGACGTTTGATCGTAACAATTTAGTTACTAGTTTTCAATTAAATATTTTAGATTTTATAAACACGGAATGCCTTCGTGTCATTTTATATCGCCATTATCGTGACTCGGAACTAGCACCTGCAATAGTGTCGTTGACTCTGAACATTCATACAAGCAAAAACGATGCGAGTACTAAGAGAAATTCCAATAAGTTATTAGGCTGGTTGCACACCGCACATTGCAGGATCAACAATCGTTAGCCGTCACGCCGCGAGCGCACATTATGCACCCTCGTAGCTCTAATTAGCACTAACCTTTACCTCGACAATTACAACAAAAATATTCCATGTGAAATGTTCGTAACTCGGTGCCGAGTATCAAATATAATAAACGTATAATTTTAAATTTTTAAACCGGTTAAGTGATAATTGAGTCCCATAACCTCTAAGAAGGCTCCATACCTTTAACCGGCGGACCGTGAAATAAAATATTTTTATTAAGGTTTCATATTAATAATTTAAACCGAGTTAACCTCAAAACTCGTTGTGAGGTTTATTGAGCCACTCTGTTTTAATAACTAAAATTTTATGACGATATTTAAGAGGATTTAACACAATATTTGAACTTTATTTAACATTATTTATTATCAAGATTAATTTTAAAACGCTCCTTTGGCATGAATAAAAAATATGTAAAAGCAAATACACTGTTTACTTGCTAAGTCTAAGTATGAAAAATAAAGGCAGATTTATATGAAAAATATGACGGGCATCTATGAAACGCAACGTTTCCAAGAACTATCTCCTAGCATGAGATTGAGCGTCAAAGAATAGTTAAATCATTGTTAATTTAAATAATTACAGAGTATTATAGAAAATTGGTACGTACCGTCCAGCTCTTAATTATAAAGTTCCACACTGGAACCCTGATAAATAATGATGACATGACTATTGACTGAGTCGGTTAATAATAAAATGTGATGCTCATCACCTTAACGCATTTCAAGTACATTTCCTTACGTGTCGGATACCAACCCATATTCAGAAATCAATTTTCCATTTTACCTACCACCTGACAATTACGGGCATTTCTAAAATGCCCATCAAGCGATCCATTGTGGTCACTCGCTTGTACTAATTCACACTAATGATCGCCGACGACTTCGAGCATTAACCGACCTTATTAATACCTTTGATAAAAGTTATAATGAGAAAAACGTGTGCCCATTAACAATAATAGAGAACGACTTTAGGAAGTTGAATGAGCTGAGAAATAATTCTGCTTTTATCGTAAAGAAATCACACATTAATATAACAGTGCTTTAGAGGTTATAAATAAATTGAAATAAATATGTCCCCAATCCAGAAGTTTCGCAGAAGAATGTTTGTAATGTAACAATGTGAATGTACCAGATGATCAGAAAACCGAAGGTACTGGGTTTATAAATTTGAAAGAAGCGAAAAAGGTTTAATATGTTAAACAAGAGAACTGTAGTCAAAAGGTTCAGTACGTTCAACATTCCACAGGCAAAGTTCAGAAAGAATTATTAATATTATTTATTTCTAAGTAAAAAAAAAAAGATTATAAAATAAGTCAAAATTTCGCCAAACAATAATCAAACTAGTTTCTCTTCAAGCGGGCTTTTTCTCACGCAATTTAGACATTCTTCTCAACATTCCTATGAAAATTACAGTTTTATGAGCAAATAATGCAATAGTAGACTCCTTTTCGTGAATTGTAAACCGGAATTTAAGTTTAGAAACACTCTATTTAATTGTAATCCTGGAAATAGAGACAGGTTTACAAACTATGTAAGCTTTTGCTCACCGAAACTATTTACCTGGAAAAATACAAGCGACAGCTACCGTTTCTCTTAATTAAAAAAATATCTAACTCAAAAGACAAATTGCAATTGTAATCCTTTATAAATCTTTATAATCCTTATAATCCCTCATAAGTAATTATAAACGCCAGTTTTCATCACACATCTGATAAAATAATAAACATTTTAAAGTAAACAAAATTCAAATCTCTCATTTGAGATGTCCGTGCAATCTTAAAATCATAAATTATTTTAGAAGAAGGTGCCGTCGACCTGACCGCCACGCGTGGCCGCGCGCGCAGCCGCCGTGGAGAATGTGGCCACATGGACAGGTGGCCGCGGCCACTCACACCTGCATCACACCGATGGCCACCTATTAAAACCGTGCATGTGCCTCGCGTGGCCTTTCCAGAACACTAACAAAACTTCTTAATCAGAAATGTCATATAGACATTTGTCTTGTGTTAACCTTTCATTGTCTCTTAAAGATTCACCTTAGAAATTCTCCACGAATTTTCTTAGAAAGCATCCTTTGAAATTCATTTGTCGAAATGTTAATGAAACAAATGAATATCTTCTAATTGTTCCTATGAAGAAGTATGCAGTCCTCCAAATTCAAGTCGAGGTGTTTGTGTGCATTGAAGCTATAAGCTATCTCCTTGTTTCGTGCTATATATAAATATAACATATAACTATGACAGCATTAAATTATCGATAACGTTTATATATCTGCATACACAATCTTTACAAGTGAGTGCATTGATGCAGTTTTATTGATAACTACACTAAAATTATTTTTTAAATGCTCTCACAGGTGGTGATCGTACATACACAAAACCGTCTTCCTTCGTCTTCCCTAAGCGGTAAAACGGAACGCTTCTTGCGTTAAGCCATCAAGTGCTCGAAGACTTCGTTCCGCAGTCGCTCTGTCACGGCCGCTTGCATAAATGTCTCATGAAATTGACCATAACCAGTCAATGACTTACTGTGAACCCGACCATCATATCTTTACAGTTGGTAATTATTCAGGTGGTTAGTGCAATCATGTTTTATCGTCCATCTTCCTTTGGTGGCATGCGTGAGCGGCGGACCGAGCTGCACTCATCATGCTGTTTACTGTCTAACGTAGACATTAAACTAGTCGTATAATGTTTTATAACTATATAACTATATTTTATAAATTTATTCGAACAGTAATGATATTTATTTGTAAATTACTATTAGTTTCAGTCTTGTATTAAGTACTTGGGATCTTTTACGATTACTATCCTTAAAATCTTAATTTTTTTTATTATATTAATATATTTATTATAATATTATATTAATTTAATTAAATATCCTTTTCCTATATTCTCTATCTATTAAAAGTATACGATGCGTCTGCAACTCATTTGCAATCATGATGGTGGATGAAAGCCAAGGACTTGGGTGATTTTTGATAAATTACTGCTGTTGTTTGGTTGTGTAGTAAATCAATGTAACAACAAATTTGTCTTAAATCTGGAATGACAAAGTACATTAGAATGATAGGAAAATAACTAAACCTCACCAGTTCATCGTGGCTTTGATTAAAAAAAAATAGAAAAATGGAGCGTTGCGTTTTGTGGGCAACGGTCGCCATCACGATTTCACGGACGCCGGTAATGGCCGCCATTAGACGCGTAGCGACACGGAAAATGGCGGACGACGACCCGAGCCACGTCGCTCTGCGGCGCCGCATCCATTCAAATCATCATTTAATATCAAACACAATGAATATTTTGATGGATTCAAAAGTATTTGATGAAGTTGAATACAATCCCTCATTTTAATTTTCTACATTGATAAACCACGTGTTGTTATCCATTCATCTAAGGCACTACAGCCGTGGTTGGACCTTGGCCTGGTCCAGTAATTTTTTTTCCATGTGATTCTGTTCGGGGCTTTTTGTTTCCAAACTTTAACGTCGATACTTTCTAGATCTCGTTCGACATCAAACCGACCATCTCAACTTAGGCCTACCATGGCTTTGTCGACCATCTAGCTGACTTTCCAATACACGCTTCAGAACTCTACAACCATTCATTCTTAGGACATGCTCTAACCATTTTGCTGTTATCTATACACTTAAAACGATACAAAAAAAAAACAATCAAATCTCTATTGAACTCTTTTGGTTTGCTTGTTTTGATACATAATTTTCGTTCCCACTTTTCGTTAATTCAGTCTAAAACTGAACATGAAAAATAAAATTAGAGGAATAAGATAGGCACGGCGCTTTCGAAATCCCTTTTTTTGGTGTGTTTGAGGTTAAGTTTTCACTATTTTTTTTATTTGTTAAGGAAACTGACTTAGTATTCGTATAAAGTTAACAAATGATGTCTATTTTTTGTTACACCGCATTTTGTTAGAGCATTTATAACACAATTTAGATTTGAACAATTGTAGTTGTAAAGCGGAAAATAAAAGGTCTAAATTCGATATTTAATTACGTTTTTCCTTACAAAGAATTGTATTTCCCAGTAATGTATAAAAGGAAAAATAATTATTGCTTGAATGGGATTAGAGCCGCTTTTAATTTGTATGAGTAATGAACATTAATTATAGAAAGAACTAATGATTGAACTTAAAAGGGGAAACGAAGCCAACAGTTAGGTATAACAACCCGTAGCGATCGCGATGGTGACCACGGAGCATAGCCGATTGTTAACTTTGTTTTACCTTCGTAATTATCTGTTACCAGCCAGTTCATTCTACTTCATGCGTTAACCATAGACTAGTTTATTTTTTATTAATCTATGATATAATAATATTGTACATCATTATTCTTATACTAATGAACTCGGAACGTTGCCTTACCATAAACATTTTGCAGTGTCATTAAAATTTTCCTTAAAAGCATTCACTTGCCTTAAACTTAAAAGAAAATAGTTAAAATCACAAAGGAACGTCAGGATAAAGTCTGTAAAGACTTTCAAATTCTTATTTTTAAGTTGTCTGAAATAATTGGAAACAATCTTAAGTTTTCAATTTAAAACCTCATGACGAGAATAAAAGTGCCCCATATAAAATTCGTGAGTTTTATTTAATTAATTAATTAAATTTGGAGATGGCCTAGCTTTGAAAAGAGTTTGACCGTACCCGAATGGAGTCCTAAGTTGTCAACTACAAAAATAACTGGTAAAATGACACAACAATCATTATGAAAAATATTTTATTAAACTGTCGCAACAATAAAATATTTACAAATATACAATATACACTGTACCAGATACTAGAACTTAATCTACATATTTACACGTGGTTAACGAGCAAGCTTAATTTGGACCCATCGTGCTTCGATGTATAACATATTTCTATTTTAAATCCACGGTCTTCGTCTCTGAAGTTAGCTGCGGAAATATTCACATTACACGAAATGAGCGAGACAGATACATACAGATGGAATAAGTGCGAGAGAGCGCAACTTGTCGCTAACTTCAGGAGACAGAGCCGTGGAGAGCGAATCTAATACGGTAAACAATGCCTTAATTGACTAGCCTAAGTGTAGCGAATAAAAAATTATGATTATGACGAATCATCACATTTTTCAATATTTATAAAAAAAATAAAGTAATTAATTGAAATATTGCCACTAATTTTATTTTTTATGCATTTTCTTTTTTAAATCTTGCGATGTAATTTAGATTTTTATCTTCTGAGTTTATTATATTCAAAATAACGAAGAATGTCGATGATCGAGTACATCGCATTCAAATTTATATTCAAAGTTATATAAAAATTAAAAACGGAATTTATAAATAAACAAATTGTTGAGGTGACTCGTTAATTTTTGCAAATATCTTGATTTTGCGTACATTCGTTAATCGATTCAGCTTGAGCAAGTTTAAATCGATATTTTCTATTTATAACATCGATTCAAGCACAACAATCGTTTAATATTAACTTATTTTCATTTGCGACACTCTAACCACTGAATCGTAGTCGCAAAAACGTAAAGAATTATTAAAGACATGATATATCCCTACCAGACAATAATATATTATTATAATAGGTTATAAATAAAAATAGGTTAATAAATGCACCTTCACAACATTCCAAAGTCTAACAACAGATTAGCATTCCGGTGACGTCACAGTGTCACCATGTACAAAAAATCTTATGGAGCTAAAAGATTTCGTCACTTCAGAAATGACGTATGCGGGTGAGCAAGCCTCATGTTATTGTGCACGCATAGTACTTCAAATATATACACTTAAAATAATTCTACATTTTACAAACAAATACAATTAAAACTTAAGATACAGGCGGTTACAGGTTAATATACAAACATTCTATACAACAAAACGAGCGAGACAAATGATATGTAACATCGGACCTCTCATCTTGGTAAAAAGCAAATAAAACTTTATTATATTTAACCTCTCGGAAAAAAGGTTGGTCATATCTGATGGTCAAATCGAAATGCGTGCTTCTGCGACTTCCTGTTACAAACTTCCATCCCTTACCACGAAATCACTCAACTACTGAGTGAGAGGAGAGATGTTACATATCAAAAATATACATTTATAAATTAATAATCCTAGTGTGTATTGCATAGTACTCTTAAATTCGTACGGTACAAGTCTAGAGCACTCTGAAGTAAGCTGTAAGTCGCACATGTAACGAAAGTAGTCGCTACAATTGTGCATAAACAAGGAGCAAGCGAGACAAACATATAACAAAGAGGGAGATGTACAATTTTAAAATTTTAAAAAGGGCTCTATGGAATGGAATATATTTTGTATTCATATATTATGTTACAATGTATCATTAAAATAAGAATTCGAATATATTATTCGATCATTCATTTAGACAATGTACAGAAATAAGTTATTATTAATTATTTTGTATTAAAAATAATATTACTACGAGAAAAACTAAATATCGAATTTATACGATAACATACGCTGTTTAATATAATTAACCTAACAATCTGTACAAATGTTTTAATCGTTTACAAAAATTCACATTGAAAACCACGTATTATTACAATTTACCCCTGTATCACAAACACAAGTCACGGAAACTCACCAGACAACTTATTATCACTTGCAGCTTCTTAGATCGTGTCCTTGGAAAGTTAAACCATATCAATAAATTTGGATCTTTTGGTTTCTGGTTACTGTATTCATTGAGAAATTACTGGACGGATATCACGATTCGTGTAATTTGAATTTCAATTGTCGTCAATTGAACTGAATGTAAGCTATTTTTTTTAATGAATATTAAAAGTTAAACGCAAACGACGATGAACTTTTGTCACAGACGTAAAAGCTATTGAAAATTAATGAGCTGCCGTCGCTCTCCTACGACAACGTTCGAGTGACACTTTTTAAAAATATCGATTATGAATTCCATAATCGATTTACGAGAAAGTTATTTATTATGTAAAATCGGTCGTCGTTTAAAACAACCTTAATTTTTTAATGCAGTGAATAAGTTAATTAAAACAGAATCGCCATTTGGCCTAAAAGAGAAAAGCTATATATTAAACCAAATTTACTACCTTATATTAATATCACTTTACACTTTAACTTCTCAGAACAAGGACATTTTTATTTCGAAAACACAAAAGCTCTGAATAACTGAATCTTCATAATAACTAGGCGTCAAAGTGTTCAAACACAATCCGTGTGGCGTCAGTGTAAGCACTGCCCGGTGAGGTTATGTCGGCGGCGAGCAGCGAGCGCGTCGCCCGGGTCCCCCGCGCGCCTACTCACAGTAGCAGGCCTCCCTCAGCTTGCACCGGCTGCGCGTGTAGCGACGGGACTATGCGTCGCTGACCTCGTCCTAGCTGTCCTGCTCCGTCTCCAACTTGGCGCCGGGCCGGATCATCACCAGCTTCTCATCACCGTCGCCCGCGGTGTGTATCGTCTCTATCGTCAGCATCATCTTGTCGTCGCAGCTGTCATCACCCGAGTCCGAGTATATCATCTGGTTCGCTGTTGTCGTTTCCTGTATTAAACTATAGGTTAGTGAGTTCTGATACAGGTATGACAATACAAATACATACAAAATAGCACAAGATCAGTTTTGATAAGTAAACGCTTTCTTCTTAAACATGTGTATACAAAACCAATATCAGTGGTGATATTTCAGACCCTTGGAGTTGTCAAATGCCTTGTAATCTATTAAATTAAAGAAGGCAGATGTCTATGGGCAGCGGCCACATGACATCAGGTGTACCATTTGCCCGTTTACCACCTTCTGGTATAAAAAAAATTATCTAAATTGTCCTGTAGATGGTCTAGTTGATGAAGTGAACACGTACCGTGCCCCTGGTCTTGGTGTGGATGCGCACGTGCTTGGCGAGGTGGTCGGAGCGCATGAAGCGCTTGCTGCACTCGGGGCACTCGAACCGCTTCTCCCCGGTGTGCGTGCGGCGGTGCCTCTGCAGCTCGTCCGAACGCGTAAACCTGACCAACCATTTACAATATTATGGCATACTCTCTATCCCCTCCCTCCTTTAGCCAAAACTACAGATTGCAAAAAAAATAACACGTATTTAAAATATACTGTATTCTCATTTTTTTTACAGTTTTAGAATGAAAACTAGTGCTTGACCACAGCACCATCTGATACAAGTAGCGATGTGGCTGAAAGGTTTTTACCTCCTAGGACATATATTAGCGACTGGTGTACCGAGGTCGCGACAAAAGAGGATACATTATCTTTGCCTACCCATCTGGGTTATCAGTGCGTATTTATATACTTGATATTAAAGGTGTTAATACTTCAATTAGTGTCGTCACCTTTTACCGCAGAAGAGCCAGTTGCAGAGGAAGGGCCTCTCGCCGGAGTGCCACCGGAGGTGCGCGCGCAGGTGCGACGTCTTGCCGTACACCTTGTTGCAGCCGGGGATGTGACACACGTGCTGCTTCTTCCGGTCTACCAGTCTGCTGCGGAACATACACGGACAGTGACATAAGCAATATTTAGGACCATCCAATCTGCACTGTTCCCACTTCACCGTCATCTCAACACCTTTCTTCAACTTTAGTCCTAGATTTCGGGATCTCTGATCCTTCTAGAAGGAGTAGAACGCTGTATACCTCATCTCCCCATTTCGGGATATTGAAATTTTATAATATTTGTATCAATTATATCAATTCTACTCTCGATTATTCTAAGATAAAATGCTTAGCTCGCTTTACGTATTAAGTTCATTCCCATAACAAGATCAGGTTTCGATGACGTCAATGCCGTGTGTTGATTATTTCTCAATTTATATTATCCCAATATATAAAATTATACGTATCTATTACACATTTTTTTAGTCATCACTTTACCCGGACCTTTACATTACACCTGCAAAAGCGTTGCGTAATTTTGAAGGATAGAAAGATGAGAAGGAAAGATCAGAAAGTTGGCGATATTCGAGTCGTCACACACACAATGGCTGATGCTGGTTTAGTATTTCTTATTAGCAAGGTGCAGATAACTTTGCACTCACTTCTCTCCCTGGTCGCAGTTGGGGCAGGTGCAGGCCACGCGCTTCATGAGCCGCTTGCCGTGCGTGGGGCTCGCCTCGCGCAGCTTGTTCTCGCACTCCCCTACGGCCGCCGCGCCGGCGCCCCCGCCGCCCGTGCTCACCGTCACCACCTGCCACTTGCCAGGCTCGGACGCGTCCTGCTGGATCTGTTGACCCGTGAATGTCGCCTCTGGAATGTTAAACATTCAATTTAGATTTGTATGAGCGGCATAAATTAAAACATTGGAGACTTACAATGCGGATGTAAAGTGTCCGAAAAGGTTGAAAAAAAAGAGTGTTAGTAACTAAGCTATAGTTACCAATAACAGGCTGAGACTGCTGCTGCTGCTGCGCTTGCGACTGCGACATCTGCGCGAGTTGGACGCCCGGCACCACCGCTGGGACGAGCTGCACCGCGCCGCCCAGGCCGCCCACGCCCAGCGTTGGGACCTGCGTCAACGACACTCATGAGCATCCACTACAAGCACTGACGTTCCATCACAATCCACTCTATTAGTAGTGATTTGGACGAAAGATATCAAACAGTTCGGCATCAACCTATTGAAGATCATGAATGGATAATACCGCTAAGGCAAAGTTATACTGAATCAAAAAATTAGTAGATTGTGCAATAATTTACTAATCTCTTAAACAATTCAATTAAGATTGAATAAGCTTGTTGATATATGGTTCACGACAATAGTAGAATGACAGATTCGAACCCACGACTGTGTTGTAAATGTCTCGCAGTCCGCACACTCAACCTGTTAAGCTATTGGCGTTTAAACTATACTAAAAACAGACAGATCAAATCATTTTGAATCGAAAGTTCCTTTTACAACAAGATAATTCCAATTTTACATATGAACATTGACGGTAGAATGGACATGGTAATGTCAGTTACATCCGAAGACATCAATTTTAAAAGCGTCAAATTTGTTTCAAGGTTACTTTAAATGAAGCTACATTAAACCAATTCATCGAAATTAAATTACAATATTGAGACAAGCTGAACAGCATGGGTGGGTTTAAAAAACAAGAAAGTTTACATATACAATTTTAATATGACATAAACTATAGGTGTTTACGGATCTCATGGTAAGAAAATATATAAAATTAAAACGCTTTTTATTACAATTAAAATATTTTTCTGTTCGGTGTCGGCTTTTTTTGTTTATATAGGTTTAATTTTTTTTACCATATAAATTTTTCAAATGCCGTAAAGTCAGTGTGCACGGACCTTTACTTGCCCTTGCGCTAACATTGTACGTACTGAGTAAAACAATTACATTAACTTCTCCCACACAAACACAAACCATGATCATATTTTTCTTCTCGCTCCTCATAAAAAATACACGAACTGTCTAACTCTTTGAGTTATAAATTACTCCAGCATTAATTTATATTTGCTTACGTACGTACGATGTTTTTTCTTTACTTTTTTGTGTTTCCGCCGCCGCGTTAGGGCCGAGCTTCCGAGAAATATTTTTACGCCGCATCGTTGTTACTAACTGCCCCGACGTCTGTATTACTCTTTTATGGTACGATTACAACACATTCCCGCGTATAAAAAAAAACATTTAACACAACACCGTACGGTATTTTTTGTTTTTAAAACACGTGTTAGTTTTACATTGTTTATTTTTGTTATTATACGCATATATTGTTCACGCTAAACAATGTCTTACGTCACACGACACAAGGGACAGCCGAGCGCGCGGTGCACACGTTTCATACACTAACACGTGGATCAGTGACTGCTAGTTCTAACTTAAGTCGGCCAACGACGGCACTTAAGATGCTCTCGTGTAGTTTACTCTAATGATACCTAGATGGCGTTATCTTAGTATTAGTTAATTACTTTTTTATACACTAAACAATAAACTTTAACATTGTTGCTCCAAAAAAAAATTAACATGTCTTGTATCTTACTGTCCTATACTGTACAGATTGTCTAGTTCTACAAGCCTACATTTTTTTTAATTCAGACATCTAGTCAACGACCTCTGGTATGCTTTGACTATTAAACATAAATTAAATTTTAAAAACATTTTTATCTCATGGATGGATTTGACAAACATCTTTAGACTTTTATGTTTTTTTTATTAATAAACATAATAGTGATCAAAGGCACCGCAGTGATTTCCATTAATGAGTTTTAAATTCATTAATAACATTAATATGATATTCGCCGCCAAAGTAAATGACTGATAACATTTCATTAATGTGCCGACTTTCACTGCTACTTATAAATGTGAAAGTTTGCGGTAGCAAAAACCATGAGAATAAGGTTAATGTGTGGGGAACGGCAACAATTATGTATGTGTTAGACGTGAACGAATAAGTGACGTGAAACGCGGGGTCACAAACAAGTGGGACAGAGATAGTAATACACTTTTTTGTGTAACAAGGATGTTCAAAAATACAATTAATGATCCAATGATATTTTGTAACAACACTGTGTAAGGTAAACTGAGTTACCTGCACGACATTCCTCATGCCGGTGGGGGCCGGTATGACGGTGAGCTGCTGGCCCGACGTGGTCAGTATCTGCGGCTGCTGGGCCATGCCGCTGTCCGCTTGCATCGGGTTCGATACCGCCTTAATCCGTGCAGCGTTCGGATACAATATATAAATATATATAACTATACTACTAACATTATATACATATTATAGAGAGCAATATATACACATAATTAATTAAAGAACATAATATTTATAAATAAATAAAACCCATGGTTATAAAGAGTTGTATACATTAACCCATGTATTAATGATTTGTTTTCTTATAAACTGCTTCCAATTATATAATTACATATATAAAAATACAATTATAAATATGATAATAAATGATATACATATGATGAATAGACATACACAAGTCTTATCACTGCCTACCCCATTACCTGTAGCGTGATAGTGGCCGGGGTCTGCGCCGCGCTGACGCTCGCCTGCGCGCCGCCGCTCGACTGCACCAAACCAAAACCCAATATTTACAATCTACCTACTATTTCTGTATAAAAGCGAAGGAGGTAATGAGTTTGTCGCGTGTGTACGCAGACGACATTTTCCAGCCGACACCGCTTCACCGGTTTCATTAGATTCGTATTCGTCTCCGCAGTACCCGCAGTACCTGCAGTACCTGCAGTACCTGCAGTACCCGCAGCACCGACCGATGACGTCAGCATTACAACATTAAACTAAATTGTAATTATTTTCACTGTACTTGTAAAAGGGAGTAAATAGTTTTGCGAGATGATATATATTTATGTGTTTATAAAACGATTGTGAAGCGGATGTTAGTATATGTTAGTGACATACTGTTAGTTCTGCATATATCTAATGTTAATAAGAAAGTAGAAGTATATAGTAAAATTAAACTATATTAATGTGCAATGCTAGAAGTTTAAACATGTAGTGACATGTACCTGTACATTGCCAAGGGAAGCTATTTGTATCTGCTGTATCTGACCCGACGGGGTCAGCACGTTGGCGACTTGGGGCTGAGCTTGCATCTATTAAAAAACAAAATTTCGTTTATTTTATCTGTGATATGGAACTTAAGCTAAAAATAAAATTTTTGTCGAATAAAGATTTTTCAAAAATCAAATATTCCCAGTTTTACGTTTCATCAAAATGGACTCAAAATATTTTAAAATACTTTTCGATATACCTTATAGTTTCTGGTCCGGTCATTAACGCTCAGATTAAAAAAAATTATGTTTTTAAATTGGGGTGCCCATAACAGATACCTGTTGTAGTTGCGGAATGATCTGTAAGTGGTGCGGCGCGTGTACGGGCACGTGTACAGTGTGGTACACGGTGTGCCCGTTGCCCACGCTCACCGGTACTTGCACTGGCACCACGCCCATGCCGCCCACGCCGCCCACACCGCCGCGGACAGCCACACCGCCACCTGGTGAATTAGAAGACAGAATTTATTTAAAATAATAATTCCACTAAGGACATATTAACGTCTGGGATTTATGCCTCAATTAACTGCACAAATTTTTAATATTTTTCATGTATCATTTTACATGTATAGGGTAATAACATATCTATAGATTTGATCCATAAAGACCTGTGCCCCGCAGTTTAACACTCCGAGTTCTTTTTAAACGAAATCAAATTATCTATCGGTACTTGAGCAATTCCATATCAATTGATATCGTCTTTCATAAAATATTAAGCAAAAATAAATATTATAAATTCGGATTTTTGATTTAAAAAAAAACTAATATTATTATTGACAATGTATCAAGCATCTATCGGAAATCAAAAATTTTACTTTACTATACTTATCATTAATATTTTAACATGAACAAGGCACAAATTAACCCTAAATAAAACAAAAATACATGAAAACAGTTGTGCATGACCGCCTGGAATGTTGAAAAAAAAAACAAAACACAGATAAAAAAAATTAATTCAAGCAACATAACGCATCATACAAAATGTTGAAGTCGCAGAACTAATAAAACTTGTGAATGGCGTTAAGCAAAAACGAAGTAAGCAAAGAAATTGTATTAGAAAGCATTGTGCAATAGAGAGGGATGTTTCAGGCAAAGAGAGGATTCTTTCAGCGAGGTTTACATTTTTTTATCTTTTATTAATGGAATATTTAATATAATTGTGATCATCAATAGACTAAATAAAGTTTTCAGAGTAGCAAATATATAATTACTAATTCATTCTTTTATCGGCAGTCCCTCTGGCTAGTCACAATAAAAAAATGATGGACTCAAAGCAACAAAGTAATGCTTCACAGTCTATAAAAACTAATATACGCTTAAATTTCATATAAAAAAAGAATTAAAGAATCCCCTCCGTCCTACTAGAAGACGATGGCAAATACCAACCTTGTCCGTTTGGGCTGGTGGGTGATTTAGTTTCCTTAGCGGGCCCGCCCTTGTCGCCGCTGGGCGCGGGCGAGCCGGCGATAGTGATCGCCTGGCTCGTCGGGATCTGAATCCCGCCGGGAATGGAAAAGTTCCCGGGGATCGTGATCATCGGCTGATTCCCGGTGAGCGCGCTCAATGGTATGGATAGGTTAGAGCCCGGGATGGTGACGGTCGCCTGTTGCTCTGTTAGCGTACAAGTGAACGGGGGAGCGGAAAACATAGATTAGTATGAGAGAAGTATGTTAGCGGCCAAAGTGAACGGGGAGCGAGTGAGACAGTGAGACAGTGAGAGAGTGAGAGAGCGAGTCGATGAACAAACTGAATATATCGATGGCTGTCATGTTTATAATGTCAGCAATTCGCAGCATATTTATTTAGCATTAAATTACTTTATTGGAAATTATAATAATTAAACATAGAATATTTTTATTAAAAAAAATCAATAGTAGGAGCATTTCTTCTACATCTTTTTTTACTGTTTTATTATTAAACAGTGTTTCACGATGTAGGGCCTACGCCCCACAGGGAGGCAATTAATTTATTTAAGGGGGGGGGGGGGGCAATTTCAAAATGGAAATTTTTTTCTTAAAATTATTGGGATTTTTTTTTATTTATTTACTGTGTTTCATTAACATCATTGTGATTTTTCCTAAAACCAATCATCATCATTCTTAAGTTAACAAATAAATTTTTTAAAATTCAAAATTATGTTGGAAAGGCTAAGATGGGGCGTGACACACAAAAGGTTGAGAAACACTGGTTTAATTTGACAGTATTCGACATATTCAATTCGACAACGCAACTATTTAAATAAAAAACAAGTGGATTATGTAAGAACAAGCATGAATAACAGAACAAACAAGAAACATATCTAGTAAAAGTTTTAAGGTATCCGGAAATGAATAAAGCGAAGCGAGTGCACGGAAAATAAATCCCAAAGCAATCCCAAGCCAAGAATTGAAGAAGAAATAAAACAGAACCTAGCTCTCTATCAGATATTTAAAAACTGATGGAAACGGCCTTTTTAATTAACTTGGACTATATCTTTTCTATTGAAATATTTTCAACATTTCTAAACATATATAATATATAAAAAAAACCATTTCCATATGCTTTAGACTTACCGGCAGGTAAGTGCATAACATTCTGCAGGAAGCCCGCGGGAAGCACGGGAGTGCGCACCAACTGACCGTTCACAAGGCTCACTTGACCCATCCCGGAGAAATTCTGAAACCAAATGAAACATATATATATAAATTAACCATATGTTATACACAGACCATAAATATCATGTTCATATAAGTCAAGGAATTTTAATTGCATCATTTTTTTATCTTTGTTATTTCATTCATTGTAAAGCATAACAATTAATCTTGCTTTTAAAAACAAACAGATTATCACACCTCTAGTAACAATTAGTACTTTTTATTACTAATATCTGTCCTAGTGTTGGTGTTTCAACTTTTGCTGCATAATTTCATCAAGAAATTTCTTTGTCATACCTTCAGTTATTTGGGCCTTTCATCACACAGTTGGTTTCTTAATTCTATGGTTTGTAAAATAAAAACGCTGTATGCTGTATAGTTTCTGAAGTAAGAACTGTCCACCCTGTATAAGCTTCAAGGTCATCATCAACTAACAGCTGTAACACTGACTAGTCGTACTGACTTGTGCGTGCTGAGCCGGTATGAAGAGCGCCTCCTGCCCGTCCACGGTGACGGCCTGCATGGGCGCCACGCCGCTCACACCGCCCACGCCGCCCACGCCGCCTACCAGGCAGCCGCCGTACACGCCACCCGCCTGTTGCTAAAAATGTACAAAAAATTCATTGAAATCATATACACCAATGAAATATGACAGATTAATGATACAACGACAAATTTAACGTATGTACATAGTTATTACATGTAAATAAATAGTTGACAGCAGAAGAGAAGACCAAGGAGAAGAATGTATAAGACGAATTATAATTTTTTATCCCTTTCTCCGTCCAATAAAGGTAGACAATGAACCTGTAACTCATTGGCTTGTTGCTGGTAGCTGCTAGCGGCCATTTAATATCAAAAGCATAATTTGCTCGTTTATTATGGTCCTAAAAACTACACTGCACACACCTGCAGTAACTGGGGATGTATCTGCAGCAGCTGCTGCGGCGCGTTCTGGTAGGAGGCGCCCTCGCCGCCGCCCAGCAGCGACTGCAGTTGCTGCATCGATATCACCTGCAACACACAACATACTGCATAACGTGTTAACGCTTGAAATCGACAGCAGCATCAAGGGTTTGCTAGGCTCGTTGGATTAATCCATGATCCAACCCATTATTAACCTGCAATTTAAGTGCCAATAGCCAAATGATCAAGGGTCGTTTTAAGAGGTGCTGCAAGTTCATTTCTCATCCTTCTGTACTACGCCTTGTCAACTTGGTGTTTGGTGTCAAGGTGTCAACGACTTTCATAAGACAATGCATCACCTGAGGCTGTTGGACTTGGATGCCATTGGGCACGGTGCTGGCCGCGTTCACTATCGCCGCTGACAGCTCATTGCCCTGTAATCACAACAGCAGCATATAGACCACAATTGCAGTGCATTGTGAAGTTATGGGTCACCTAGATTTCTGGATAGATGGATACCGTTCTTAATAGAATAGTGAGGTTAACTTTCAGATGGTACCAAAGTTTAAGACCTGGATATGGCAAGAATGGAACTCCTCAACTGGAGAAGTACATTAAAGTTTTATCTCCTTTTAATTTCCATCCTGACGGATGCCAAGAAAAGGGTTACATGTACATTACAGATATAACTCTTTTCTTCGCATGGGTTGATATGTTCCCCTGCTATTTCTTACATAAAGCGCTGAAAAACCTAAGACATCAGTAGCTCTTTTCGTGCTACTATGAACTATCACTACTTACACCATTATTCACACATAGTCAAATCAACAATATTTCATAGTACACAACTTCCACAGTAGTCATTACAAACCACCAATGAGTTACCGCAATAAAATAATATTTAAAAATTGTTAGTATGTGCAAGTTTTAATTTAAAAAAAAAAACTAACTTAGCTGAAGGAATCAATAACTATTGTGCAAGGGTAAAAATTGCTAATTTTTTGAAAACTATACAAAACTTCCAAATATTTTGGCTAAAATCAAAGTAACTAACGGACAGAACCTAACTCGGGGTAATGTCAACAAAAATTATACATTTAGGAAAGTACTTTGTCATAACTATAAGTATTAATTTTCCTAATTTGAAAGTTATAGAGGAAACATTTAATTTACAATACAAAAATTTGTTCACAAGTATTTCTCAGGAGAAATTAATTATATACAAAATCAAAAAGTAAATTTATTTTTTCCTATGATTTTACTGTCTTATGTCTTGTAACTAAATAAATTGATTTGATGATTTACTTTCTTTAAATTATTATTTTTTTTTATAGTAAGAATAGAACTTATGTGACTAATTAACTGCCCACACTTCCACTCTCACAACTCAACTGCGGTGCAAACGTTCTACCTAATTATTTACAAAATTTTAATGAAATGAGTATGAAGCTTTTTTAATGATTTTTTTCACCTTATGTGGTATTAGTTATGCAGATAAATTTGTTAATATTCAGTAAGCAGTTTTTTTAAGTTAAATATAAGCGAGATTGTTGTCCATTATGTACATTATAACTATATTACCCCAAGTAAGTTGTATGTTAGGTGTAATACATATTGTTATGTTTAATAACAATGCTATAACTCACTGTTAAACCCTGAGCTCTAAGTTGTTGCACAACAGCGGTACTAATGACCCTCAATTGGGGTTGTTGTTGTTGTAAATATTGTTGTTGTATCGCGGCAAGAGTTGCGGCATCCCCTTGCACTTGTTGTTGTACTAGTTGAGCCTGTTGGACCTGTTGTTGCTGCTGCTGTTGTTGTTGTGCCTGTTGTTGTTGCTGTTGTGCCTGTTGTTGCGCTTGCTGCTGTTGTTGCTGCTGTTGCTGCTGCTGTTGCTGTGCTTGTTGCTGTTGTTGCGCTTGTTGTTGTTGCTGTGGACCTATTTAACAAAACTAAATGTAAGTAAAAGACACTAATTTTTTTATACATAAACCTTACTGAAGTAGACATAAATAATTGGATAACCATTGGGAACATTTCAATTCTTAATATTTTTTCCATACATAAATGTCTCAGCAATATAATTCATATCTTTTAAATTTTAATAGATTGCATTAATTAATTAAAATCAAGTATACCATTAGGTTATGTGTTCTTATAAAAGAAAACCATCTTACTATAGTGTTGCTGTTCCTTCTCCTGTTGCTGCTCGGGTCCCATGTTGGCTGCTCCGAGCCGGCTGCACGTGGCAGCCAAGAGTGCCAGCGGAGACTGGTTACCACTCTCCTCCTACACAAAACAAATTACACTTGCTTAACTTGTTGGTTTTTGTGTTTATACTTTCATTTAATTATAATACCAGTATAAAGAAAAAAATTGAAATTTTTGTAACAAATACATTTAAAAACTAATGAATGAGTTTACAATATTCTTTTATTTTAAGATATGTATAATAGAAATATCATAGATTAAAGTGTAACAGAATGATCTAAGATAAAATATATTAAATTTATCTTTCTATCTGCCTCTGGTCCATTCCATCAATTTTTTTAAATCCTATCACTTCAAATCACTTTTCAAGTATCACATTTCAATAGCACGGTCCTGGTATATTATTTTAAATATATAATAATTATTTTAACTATTTCCATTGCTATCCTGTCCCTAGCTGCTACAATACATTTAAGTTAGGACTAATATAGCATTGTATATATTCAGATGTGCTAGCATAAAATATTGGCTCCTCACTACTACTGTAAGAACCTAATTCATTACATATTTAACATGCCTAAGATATGTAAATAATATTTAACCATTTCATATATGTTAAGTTTATGTGAATTTACAATAATTTAAAGTTTTTTGACTGAACACAGATTTGTTAGATTGAACAAAGAATTTTAAGAACATAACTGATCTTTAAGAACCTTAGAAATATGACAAGCAATATTAAAATATCACCAGATTGATATGCCTGCCAAGGAACACTTAAAATGTTAAATTAAATTGTTTTTAAGTTAAAGAATTGTGACTGTCAAGATATTTTTATAAATAGTTTAAGTAATAACATGGTTGAATAAATGAGTTGATGATGATAAATAACTTTTTAGTAAATAAAATTTGAAGAACATGAGGACTGTAGATGTTTTATTGATTTGGTTTGACCAACTGAATAAAAAATCTTTTAAAGACCAAAAAAGCTACAAGAGCTTTTATTCTTAAATTATTTCTTACTTTTTTAAAAAGTGTTAATGTAGTGAAAGTTTACTTTATTTTACACTGAGGATGTAAAGAAATCTAATACTATTTAAATTAATAGAATAATTAACATTTAAATGCCAAATGTCAAAACACATTTTTTTCAAATCTAAGTAGTGTTTTGTTACACTTTAATGAAATTAAGAAACTTTAGTTTTTTTGTTATTAATGTGAATAAAAACTTACCTTGTACTAAATATCGTGTTGAGATACTCAAGGTATTTTAATTACACACATTACATTTCTTTAAATCAAATGGCATGTGAATATTTTAAACTTATTTTGTAATAAGGTCAATATTGTATGCAGGAACACACATAGACGACATTGATGTCATAGAAAAAAAACATTTTAAAATTAAACGTCATAATTTTCGTCACAATGTTCTTATGTCAAATTTGATATTTGACGTTCGCGTGTAAGAGTATGGTTTTATAAAATTGACAAATACACGAAATCTTTTTTTTTTCTTCAAAATAGATCATGTAAGTGTGCCCTAAATTTCAGCTCTAGCCTCTACCTATTTCAAGAAACATAATAAGACAAGATTATAAGTAGCCAGCACGTTCAATAAACCAATAAACGCAAGAACACCCAAAGTTAGGAATTAACATACAGTTTGTTTATTGTAATAGTTGGGAGTCGACACGCCTTTTCCTAACAAGTGCCGGGAGCCGGGAGTCGTCGCACGCAAGGCCGCCGCCGCCCTTTGATCCACCCACCTTAGTTCGCGTGGCCGTGATTTAGCGGATTGTGCTACATGTGGTTGATTAAACGCCTCGCGTATACGTGTCGTTTATAATGTATTAGTAGACAAAACAATATACCACTATTTTTTTACGTATATCAACGTTAAGACGTAAAACATGAAATTCGAAAGTATAAATCGTAGTCGAGTGTAATGGTAAATTAGCATAGAACATACGCAATTCTTTATACAATTGGCACAACTGTGTAAAGTGCAATGTAAAGTTACTTAGTTACAAGTGGGTGGGTAAGAGGAATCGGAAGAGGCCGTTGATGCTATTTCGGCAAGGGAGTAGCTCGCGACGCGGTCACAACCTCCCGCGCGTGGCCTGCCGGGCCCCACACGGCCGGGGCCGCACTCGCCCCGCCCTCCCCCTGCGTCGGCTGACACACGAGACCGCGCGCTGCTCGCTGGCGTCCGATCTATTACACAATAACACTGCATCCGTTCACTTCTCTTGCCGTTTACCTTGATAATCTTGTCCTCGCTGATGTATTCCACCTGCACTTTAGTAGACTCAGACGACATCATCTACTTTACACTTGCAAACGATTATTTTCCTTTGTTCACGTACAGAACGCACCATTCTCACGACCGGCCGCCAAACTGCGGCGAGTGAACTGACGATCGTAGACGAACGCGTTCGGCGAGCTTCGGAGGTCCGCCTCCATCGCGTTCGTACTCGATGCAGTTTTATTCTGTCAGACGAAATATTTAGCTATACGAAAGTTTCAATTTATTTTCAATCGACCAAACAATACGGTGAGAGTGTTATACTTAAATTACTTTTACTTTATAGTGCAAGAAAACTTTTATAAAGTGTTATTCGACGTCGGCGGCCACTATCTCTGTCTCCTTCTCTCGGAGACAGGTCTTGATTATTGGTAGGCAGCAGCTGCGCCTCTCTTCTCCTCCCCGTCGCGGGTGCGGCGCTGCCGCCCGATAATAATAATTGAAAGTAGGAAGGACGTAATAATGGGTGTATAACCTCGCGCCCGCGTCCTCCTTGGGCGGGCAAAAAATGCACACATGCCGTGCTCGGCGCCGTGGTGTTTGGCGCGCGGGCTCGACCACAGCGTGCCTGTAAACAAACGATAAGGGTGCTCGGCCTCCGGTCTTTGTGCATCGTAACACGAAGATTACGACGCTGTTATTTCTCAGAATTTCTTATCGCTGCCAGCTTTCGCTTGAAAAATATTATTGCATGATTCATAAGAATATTTATAACGTATTGTAAAGGTGGTCGGATACCTCACAGCCGTCGTTGCCCTCGAGGCACATTTTGATTGGCTTGGCTTCATGACCTACTCTTTGTGAGGATTGTCTTAATTTGATCCAGAATCGCATGGGCTAAGTCGTACGCTGCTGTACGTCCTTTTCCACTAGAACCGGACTTGTTTTAAAATACTAACATTGCTTTACAAATCGTACAAGTTCATGTGGGTCGTTCATTATAGCATTTAAGATTAATGACTTTGTTAAATATATTATGGTGATGTCAATCTCTGTCCACCTCATTAAACATAAAAAGTGTAAGAGCGTATTATTTGTTTACGTGTTCGTCAGTAATAAGTGTGTAGTATCACGTAGCGAGAGTGAAAGTGGAACTGGGTTTTGTGAGTCGCCCCGAGTCCATTATGCACGAATGAGCAGCCGCCCCGAGAGATCGTGTGTCCCGGCCTTAATTATACCCAACATCGCAATCTTATTTCAAACTCTATTTCTTAGAGAATAAAGTTTAAAATCAACTGTCCGAAAATTATTCTAGTTGATTATCAAGTGAACTGTACTTCAACGTACCTTTATTATTTTCTACCCTATTTCGTGAGCAATAAAGTATAAATTAGCTATATTAGTGTTTAGTATGTATAACATTATTAGTTTCGTGTTAGCTCTATTATGGGTGTACCTTGGCGTGGCTGGGACACGAGGCATGCGGCGGCGGCGTGCGGACGTCACGCTCGGTACTGTTTGTGCTTCGAATCATACGGACGTACTGGTGAAGTCATCGCGTCGCACAGTTTTTTGCGCGGGAATTCGCCGATACTTCGAAAACTTAATATGATTTTTACACCTGATCCAAACACGTGACGAATCTGATGGCGTGAGAATAAAAATTAGCTATCAAATGAAAGACGCAGCATTTATAAATACAGTCTATTATGGATATAT
>JAABKM020000001.1:7400166-7411565 GCA_016277805.2 Papilio aristodemus | reverse complement strand
ATATATACATATCAATTTACTAATCGATATATAGTCAGATCTTAATCGACTGACTACCCGGTTTGGGTTACGGTCGTGATTGCTTATTTATTTACGCAACATTTAAAATCGATATGTTTTGACGGAAAACAAGTTTCTTGCAGCATTGATACGATATCCCTATGAGATTGTGATCAAAATTAATTTATCCTCCGCGAGCCAAGGTCGCCGACTTCGCGCATACGCCACGACGCATTGAGCGAACAAATCAAAATAATAGAACTCTATAATAATAAACTTTCTTGCGAAGCATTTCCAGATAAAGTAATTTAAAAAACAAAAACGGTAAGTATATGCAACATTATGAATAACAGTGTACGAACTGATGCAGTTTATCGTAGTACAAAATCCAAGAGAAGAATATAGTAACTGAAAGGAGAACACCGTGGCTATGAAAGCACGCTAGTGGTTTCAGCACCTGTTTCTTGTTCAGAGCTGCATGTAACAGTACCGGTTGTATTGAGTCAACGTTCGCAAAAAACATTTAATCCCATAAGTAATGTTATGAGGTAAACAGAGAATAAGAATTTCCATTTGACATGTCCGTGCACTTTCATTTAAATACTAGCTTTGATTCACACATTTACTTGTAGATGCTAATGTCACATTGTTGTGTCGAGAACCCCATCAACAAACCACCCTAGATTGATCTTCAGAACATCGGACAACTTGGTGTAACCTATTCTTAATGGATCTTGTAACCATTCAAATAACATCGTTCATCTGACTTTTCTGTTGATAATCTTGTTAGATCCCTTAGATCCAGAGTACCTTGGGTACCTCCTCCTCATCTGAGTTCTTGTTTCTATAAGGGTTACACGAGCATAGGGTCGATTGAAAAATGATCACCGACGCCCATGGACATCTACAAAAGCAGAGGACCTGCAGATACGTTGTCGGCCTTTGTTTTTTTTTTGTGAACTTGATAATTATTATTTTATGATTAGGTATTATCTTCTTAGATGTTAAACTATATACTTTTTTTTTAGTATTTACCTTGAGGACCTCCCTATCACATCATGAGTAAACACATACGGTGACAAGTGGTTGTATGCAGGCTCTCGTGTGTGTGAGTGCCTTAATTAATACTAAAAATGGGGTCAAATCACCCATAGTTCTGCATCCGCTGCCTTCCTGGTATTCCAAACGTGGTCGTAGGCATATTATAGTACGAGTAACATATCCCATGTAACACACATGTTGCGGGAATTCCCGCCTTCTCGAATTTATTCTTATTATTGTTTATTCTTAGTGTTAACCAGTTATCCTTTTTGCAATAACCAGTTTTGAAATTTATAATAAAGTAGAGCGAAGTTTCATAAGTCTATCAATTATTCTAGAAGAATTAATTAGACGAATTGAACTCTCGAATGCCTTAGCTACCTACAGGTTTAAATTTTCTTACATATATATTATTATTCATATAAATCTCTAAGGGTTTACACATATAAGTCTTACCAGTTAAATGTCTTTAAGAGACCGGAAGATTTGGGGCAGGTGACGGCTGACGGAAGCGGAAGTGACGGTGGGCGGGCCGGACCGCCCGTGCCTCCCCCGCCGCCCGCCGCCCCCGACACGCCCTAGCCCCCTGCAACCGGCGCTGCATCTCACTGACCAGGATACGATTCTCCTCAGCATTGATATCCCTGAGCATCATTATCACAAAGAACCAAACAGGAAACAGCTAGCGGTAGATATGTGACCGATGCATCGCATACCGCTTCACATTCCGATGTCATTCATTCGTTCAATCGTTCAAGATACAACAAGAGGAATGTAACATTTCTTGCTAATCGGGAAGACTGAAATTAGCAGTAATTACGCAAGTCATACATTAAATTTTAAAAGGAAACGAAATATTGATCAGTTCCGTGTTTAAGCCAACACCCTGTATATAATTTGGAAATAACTAAATTTAGTTGCACTGTGCTGGTAGATCGCAAATTCTGTCTCTCAACTTCGATAGTATAAAACTTTAATAAAGTGGTTATTGAAAACTACTATGACCTATGTCAAAAAAAAATCTCATTTCTTTGTAACCTGTCTTCGACGTAATTAGGTCATTAAGGACTAATATCTATGGTTCCTATTACATTTAGTCTACAATATATTGCTTGAGAATTCTACAATATATTTATACTTAAAAGTAAGTTTGAGTTTCTAGCTTTCTGACTTATGTAACATAGGAAGGGGGCGTCAAGAAACTATGTAAGCCCAAACCGGGCCCCACCCTCGGCCACTGACATCTTAACAAATCTCGTTTAAACTAAGAGGGGAATAATTAACAATCTTATGTTAGCTTTCAAAAGTTTGCAAAAAATCATACTGTAACGGCCTCGGTGGCACAGTGGTATTACGTATAAGGTACGGCCGCAACGCTGGGGTCTCGTGTTCGAATCTCGGATCGGGCAAAAGTGATATATGAGTTTTTTCTACCCAACATCAACCTAGCACTTGTGCCTGATATGGCGATAGGCGCCATCTATCACATAATGGGATTGAAAAACATTTTTTATCAATGTGTAATACGAATTACTCGCTGTCGTGCGCTGTATTACGACGTATAGCGACGCGACGCGGTAGGACATTATACGACTTGTTGCGACCAGAAGTACTTATGATGGCATGTGTCAAATCACGTTGCATCGCATTGTCTCGTTTGTCGTTGAACTAGGACAACGGGTTATTCTTATCTATGTTCTAACACCAGAGTGGGTAAAACTAATTAGTGCAAGGCATGATTTGTGATTTGAAAGAAATGGAATTATAATTCTTTTGGTGAAAACATTTCTATCAAACTTGATTTTAAATAATTCTTATTGTTTGACTTTCTAAATTTACGTATTTTTCTGAATACCACTATATATAAACAGTTAGGTACCTAATCAATTTCGATAGGTGTTACCATTTGCCCCATACAAAAACAGTAAGCCTTTTTCTAGTTTTTCCACGAATGTTAGATCATCTAAGACAAAATTATATATACTTCATTACAATATTAACACTCCAAAGGTCTAATTATAATAATTTCACACGAATATTTTTACCATTTTGCCTTAAAAAAAACAGCCACCGACACTTTCGTCACGTAACTCACACTTCCTATCGCTTTTTGAAGTACTAGCAAATAGTTCCAGCCTTGTGGCTATTGCCCAACTCACC
The DNA here is from genome assembly GCA_016277805.2 of Papilio aristodemus. Lineage (NCBI taxonomy): Eukaryota > Metazoa > Arthropoda > Insecta > Lepidoptera > Papilionidae > Papilio > Papilio aristodemus. Next base: position 7,408,364 of record JAABKM020000001.1, on the reverse strand, counting down.
CGCCTGCTCAACTAGCTCCTCCTTATTGTATTTTATATCAAAATACCACTTGGAAATTCTTAAACTCTACTTTTCCCTTTATGTTAATATCGCGAATGATTCTGACATTTACCGGGATTGGCGCGCCTCTCAAGCGCTGAGCGATATGTCAAATGATGTCGCTTTTTATTTTGAAATCGACGCCCACTCACATGATAATTGTTTCTACATCAAGCGAACTTTACTGTGTAGCTCATTTTCTTTGTATTCTTTTATAGGTAGAGAAACTTTTTTGCAAACTGTACGAGCACGTCGCTACGTATTGGATGTCTCGGGGTTCGTTCATGAAGAGTGGTTATTTTCGAACATCTACTATAAAGTATTACTTTGTTATTTACGCGATATAAAAAAGAACTATATGTTTAAATCCATCCCAATACCTAACCTAATAATATAGCTTCAAAGAAATTTAGATTAAAAATAATTTTTTAAAGCCAATAACGATGAAACGTTATTTCCATAAATTATTCGTTTATTTTCGTGTAAGTTCTCTATAATTATCCTTTTATAATTTATTTATAAAAGATTTCAGGGCTAGCGATGTGAAGAGCGTCGCTCCCACCCACTGCCGCCCGCCGCCCGACGCGGCCGCGCGGGGCGTAGCCGCCGCCCTGAGCGCGGCTCGCGGCCCGGACACACTTTCATCGCAACGTCTTATGTCACTGCTCTACAAACGCCACACGTGACATTTGTTTTTTTTTCATGTCAACATTATGGCTTCGTCCGCTATAATGTAGACTTTTTCTTAATAAAGAGTTTGCACCAAAAAGTTTTCAACTAAATTTTTTGTCTATGGTCCTATTTTGATATATGTTGTAATGCACCCGGGAGACTCGAGGCACTAAAATAGTACTTGGGATTGTATATTGTGCAACGTTTTAAGGAATACACGTTGCAAAATATTTATAATACTACAAATGAACTTAAATCATACGACATACAATGTGTTAATGGCCAGGTGTGCACAATGAACTACGTTCCCCGCGGTGAAATACGCACTTTCATAATAAAGGGTTATCAATTTTGTATCGCGCGCGCCCAGTGACAAATTCTGCGCATAGAGGTTGCTCGTCTTTTAGTAACACGTCGTAAATTGCCATTGTACGTTTAAACGACGCAGATTGCTTCGACGCCGGCGGAAAGATCATACTATGGCTTGATTCGAAAACACGACCAGTCCTGAATTCGATAAAATGACGCATCTTTGAATATTTTCTTAAAAAAAAAAACAATATGTTTCCGTTTTACGCTCGATGTATTAGATTGAACTTTTGGGGTCTTAGGTTAGGGTTCTCATACCATTTCATCAGCTCTGTATTTGTTATTGTAAAAAGCCAAAACATATATATTTTCAAGAGATATTTGCGATTGACGTAAGTGTATGTTGCTATAGGAAACATAGCAACATAACATCCCACCATATAAGGTAGTAGTTGATTGTCTAACAGTGAAATCTTTGAATTTCTTTCTTTTGTTCTTAATATAATTTAAACAAGTTTAATAAAAAAAATTAAGAAAAAATACTGCCTCGTGCACAGTGACATTATTACCAAGTCATTGTATTTAGTACCAATTTAATGTTTTTTTTTCTTTAATATTTACTTATATGTTTAGTTATGAATTTAAATATGTACTAAAATGTCTTAACAAATTTTCAATATTGTACAGATTGTATGTGTCTTGGTGAAGGGAAGTAAAGAAAAATCTTATACAAATTTAAAATATTTATTGCACAATGAACACATATATAATTCTAGAAGTCAAATCGATTTTAGAAACATCATGTCGAGCGTATCGTGTACATATTAAAAACTTATAAGTACAAAAACATAATTTCTGTATAATCAAAGTAAACATAGATTATATTTGTGAATAATTATTTGATTGTAAGGATTTCGTAAACATCACCTAATGACCTATTCAATAATATCAGATATATAAAGTGATAAAATTACAGTAAAAGGAATAACCGTCAAAATGAATATAACAGATTTTTTTTAATAATATAGAAACAAAAAATAATGATTCCAAATCATTTAAACTTATGCACGCCGAATTACATTCGAACAAATAAAAACAATGTCTTAATCAACTCATATAAATGACATCTTAAATAATTATTTGTGGACGAATTAAATACGTTCTACGTAGTAATAATAATAAATAAAATGAGAAAACAATATTTTTAATCTACGATTCATAAATAATAATACTCAAGACGAATTAAGCTTCACGCTTATATTGTAGCAGTGCATTCAAAATCTGGAACAAACGTAACAAACTGTCAGAAATTTAAATTCCGATCGAATATATTTACGATAATTCAGCGCTATCTGTAGTTCAAAGTTGGAAACTAATTTCTTTGAAATTGAACACTACTTCCACGCGACTTATCTTTCATACAAAAGATGGCGCTGACGTTTTATTTTCAAGATCATGTTTAAGATGTCTAAAACCAGTAATCATATAGTGATACAGAACAGTATTTACTTAAACAATATCAGTAATGACATGCGGTTAGTAATTTTTACTACTTACTAAATGTCTTGGTTGTTTATCTGCTTCATAATTAAATGGAAAATCCGCCGGATAGTTTTTTACTTCTTTATTTTACCTTTCGCTAAAATATATTTCAATTTATTTTTAATTATAAAATTAGTGACTTATTACATACTTACATGTATTGCGTCTTTACAAGCCTCCACCACTCCTCTCCACCGTGATCTTCTTCTTGAGCGCCTCCTTCTCCTGGTGTGCCTCCTCCATCTCCGCCATGCGCGCGAACCGCGAGTACGCCACGTGGCCAGATTTAATGGCGGACATCATCTGACGCGACAGATTGTAATCGATTATATTTAGATAAGAAACAAAATGGCGGTTACAGTAGAGTTTACGTTAATTACTTTTTTACACAAAACCATCAAGCATATATAATACATAGTGCATATTCTAATATATTTAAAATACTTACGTATTATATTTATTAGTGTGTTTAATATACATATAGTGCAATAACTATAGTACTAAATTATAAACACTAAAAGTATACCAAATACATTTAATTTAGTCAAAAAAAAAACTTCATAAGCATTTAGAGAACACTATAAATGAGTCATGTGTTGGTGAGCGTGCATGTCAATATGTCAATGTGAATAACGTAAATGGATTTTACAACCATGAACATATGAACAAATAATCACACAATTTAAGCAAAAAAAGCCAATTTCAAGCACAATAGCGAATAATACGTAATCAATCATATGAAAAGGATAAAATTATAGAAAAATACATAAAGCACATGCACAAATATTTTTGCAACACTTGATTCGATATAATTAGTAAATAAAACTATTATTATTAAATTGTTTGTTATTTGAGAAAGTAGTTGTTTTTTTTAATAAATAAAATAACTTCTATAAAAGCCCAAAATGTTCAACATTAAAAACGTTTAATATCTACAATACTGAGAAGATACTTAAGAAATATAAAAAAGTTACTAAGTTATTACTGCTCAATAACTTTTTATAATCTGTACTATTTATTTTTTGTTTTCTATTTAAATTGGCATTCATAAAAATAAATTAAAGTTCACACTAAATAATTTCTTTAATATATCAGAGATAGGAACCTGCAGGTACTCGTCAAGTTCGACCTGGCCGTTCATGTTAGTGTCGATCTCTCGCAATATTTCGTGTAATTGCTCGCCCGTCACGTCCTCGCCGTAGTTCTGTGGACACACGCTACGCTCAACATCCCGCCTCTCACAGAAAGCCCGTCATATGGTTTTATGGATTCATGAATTAACTATTAACTACATAGTGTTGCCACGTTTGAAATTGTCATAATGTACCAAATCTAAGACTTTTTAAGGTTAGCATTTTTGAAGTTTTTATAAATGATAGTTTAAGAGCGTCCGAGATATATTTTACATTCCCTTTGACCGATATTTATCGATTGTAAAATCTCATCAGATCATATTTTAATTACAAAAAAAAAACAATTTCAAAATTGGCAACACCAAGGTCCCGTTTCCCGCTAATCCAACATTGACAGCACATTTAGTGACATAGATCCGTTTCTAGAAGCTTCTTCCGTAGCTCTACCTGTAGGTAGTCCTGTAATTCCAGTTGGCCGTGGTAAGTCAAGTCTATTTCCGACAGAAGGGAGCTTATTTCTGCGTCAGTCGGTTTCACACCCATACTCTATAACATTTATTAGCAAATAACTGTAATAAATTAAATATTAATACAATTTGCCAGTCTAATTGACAAGCGACATATACAAATTTCGACATTCATTCAGATTTTCATTATAATTTTACTATGATTTTGTACTGTACACTGTAATGTTTTTATTGAATACTCGTTAACCAAGAAAGGTATCGAGGCGATATTTGTTTCGTAGATTGTAATCTTCCCCGATTTTGACTACGTTTATCACGTTTTTCTACAAAAAGGTTTGTCAACACATCCATAGATTTCTGATTGCGGATGTATTCAAAGATGCTTTTGTTTACCCCATTTAAAAAAAAAACGATCAGGGAGGCGTTCTCTATGACAAGACGTATACCTTAAGACTCCTTCTAATGTCATTGATGGAGACGAAGCCCTTCCGATCCTTGTCTATGATCTGGAAGCGCTTGATGTACGTCTGTATCTCCTCCTTGCTGAGGTTGATGGGTATCTTGTCGCGGCTGGCGCGGTTCACCATCTGACCCATCTCGTTCGCGAGGAACTCGCTCGCTAATTTGATTTGTTTCTGCAGAAAAAAGATGCTTTTAATATTGTATGTAATTAGAGAAAAATTTAAATCTGTCGATAAATAATCCAAATTTAAAACATAAAATCAAGTAATATATCCACATGTCTAAATACAAGCAGGTATTCGAAATTAAACTATATAAACATTAAAAAATTGTCCAAAAGTAATTTTTTGTATATTTTGCCGGTAAAATGTAAGACCGAGATAAATAGGCGTTTCTAAGCAATAATTTGGCTAAAGTAAGTGCTTAGCAATTCTAGGCATGATATTAAAATTAATAGACAGTACTTTAGTGTTTTTAAGAATTTATAGGTACAACGTCTATTTATCTCGGTCCAAGTAATACAATACTCACGTTCTTCTCAGCGTCGCTCCACTTGAGCTCCTCGGCCATGATGTCTGCGATGGCGGGCAGCGCCTCCACCGCCGCCTGCACGTTGAGGAACGCCAGCCGCAGCCGGCGCGCGATCATGTCCACCGTGGTACACGCGTACTCGCGCACGCCGTATCTGTCGTCACACCGATATTACTAAAACATATAACGGAAATATAAAGAAAAAAGTAATAGTCACTAGAATTGTTTAAAACCTTCGAGAGTTAGTGTTAACCTAAAATATCTAACTGCCGGTCGCGTACGCGTCTCGACTCGCACTTACGAACGGGACGCGACCGTGTACTGAACCCACTCGCCCTGAAAGTCCGACGTTTGGTGGAACCTACGAGTAAGATGTCTTCCGTATTCCAAGCCAGTAATTGAACGTACCTGATTTCGGCGTCTATGTAGGGGAACTCGGGATGAACTTTCTTGCCGATGATGGGCCACCGCTTGCCCGTCATGGCCGCCATCTTGGCGACGGCGAACGCCCGGTCGCCGTACGACTTGGCTAGATGTTGAGCGACCTGTAAAGGATATTCAGCATGTTTAATTAATAAAAAAATCTGCTCTTAAGTCTGTGGCATGAAATTAGATGCATATTAAAAATGTTACCTCCATTTCGAGACCGAAGTCCTGCACGAGCCTGATGTACATGGTGGGGGTCCAGCCGTGCGCGCCCTCGATCAGGAACCCGTCCGTCTGGCACTCCTTGTACAGCGGCTTCAAGTTCGCACCTGACAATACACGCAATTATTAGAGATACAAACTATTGTAGGGTTTATTTTAATTTAGAAAATTGTGGTCGTTTAAATCAGAAGAGTCGTCGAAACAATTGTAAATGATCTCCGCTAAAAAGTTACAACCTGCAAGCAAAGAATTAATTTTTTTTTAATTTTGTGAATTAATCTGCTCAAAAAAGTATTAAACAAGCAAATATAGTGTAACTTACTTTCAATAGCGGCATCGATGGTCTCCGCGGCCATGGCGCGGTAGGTGGTCCACTTGCCGCCCGCGATGGTGACCAGCCCGCCGGGCGACACGTGCACGATGTGGTTGCGCGCCAGCGACTGCGTGTCCGGCTTGTTGGGGTCCGACACCAGCGGCCGGATGCCCGACCACGCGGACAGCACGTCGCCGCGCCGCACTGGCCAGGGTTAATTGAACTACGTTATACATTTTCAAAACCACCGTGTGTAGCACAAATACAAAACCGGTGACATCTAGTGTAATACTAGATATAACCGGTTTTTACCAGTTTACTTTATATTACCTGTACATCTAATTCAAATTAATTCGAAACATGTTTATCGTGGTAAAATAAAAGTTTTTTATATGAGTAGAAATTATATTCACATATTCACCTTCAACATCAGGATTGAGGTAATTCTTGACCTCGGTGAGTATAAACAGGATCTCGTCTTCTGTGGGCTTGGGGTTGTGCGTGACCTGGCAGGGCAGGTCCGTGGTGCCCGCGATGGTGCCCTTCAGCCAGGGCAGGAAGAAGATCACGCGCCCGTCAGATGTCGCGGGGTCGAGCAGACCCATGTGCTCAGGACTGGAAACAGAATAGACAGACTTATAATTTATATTCCCCATAGATAATTAATAAAATAAATAAAATAGTTTAAAAAGCCAATATATGTGTGTGTAGATGAAAGAACTTGACTTAAAAATACTTTTACAACTCTCGTGATATTCTTTTCAAAAATTGAAGAAGAAAACATCTTATGGAGAAGAATTACCGCAAAAAAAATCTAGGCCAAGATAAATAATCTAGTCTATAGATTATACTAAGTCATGGCTTAGCCAAAGCAAGTGCTTAGCGACATTCTAAACATGACATTCGAAAAAATAGATAGTATTTTAGCATTTAAGCGAAAGTCATAAACTTAATTTTATGTAAAATACATGTTATTTATTTACAGTACTTAATATTTACAGTACCTGTAGTACCCCGGCAGTACAATGTGCACTCCCGAGGAAGGGCAGCAGATCTCCTTGACGGTGTCGTCGTCCATCTTCCTTATGGAGTCAGTGAAGGGCCCAGTCGCGTTGATGATACACTTCGCCTTTATGTCCCACTCCTTGCCGGTCATCTCGTCCTGGTATGAAATATAAATAAGAATTCGTATTTCTCTTATATCATGAGAGTCCATTAATTAAACAAAGCCGACAAAAATACTTTGCATGACCTTTCTGGAAATCTTAACAAATATTTTTAGCATTAGACAGACATTCACAGCAGAATGCGCCCGTCTTGTTGTGGAAGGCTTTACTACGCTTCAGTAAAAACACTGTACTAACCCTGAGGCGCGCTCCACTCAGTTTGCCGGCCGTCTTGTGCAGCTTGGTGACGCACACGTGGTTGGCGATGGTGGCGCCGTGCCGCGCGGCCGTCAGCGCTATCGCCAGGTTCATGCGCGCGTCGTCTTGCTGCCCTGCAATACAATCATCGGAATTAGTTATTGAATCATCGTCTAGCACAGGAACGGTGAATCGACGAAAAAGTCGGACGTTGCGAGTAAAGACGCGCAGTGCGAAGCGGGACGCCTCCGAAATATCTGAAACTGTCGGTACAAACACCGAACCCCGTGAAACGTGATTTAAACCATTAATATATTTATTCAATGGCACGCATTCTATTCATGGCAAGAGACACAATACTTTGGGCATGCTACCGATCACTATGAAGTATTTATGTATGTTCCAATAATAACTAGATAATTATAAGTGTTGGTTAAGAAAGAAGAAACTCACCATCGTAGTACACGATGCCACCGCAGAGGTTGTCCGACTTCAACATGGGGAACAGTTCGAGAGTGTTCTTCTTTGACAAATAGTACGAGCTCTTCACGTTTCTATCACCCGCTACTAGATCGTACATCTTGATACCGAACCAGTAGTAGGGGACTTGCCACCACCTTAAATTTAAAGGTATGCGTTATATGTTATAACAGGTTGTCAAATATCTCCCTTCCGCTTTTTTGCTCTTTATTCAATGCTTTATAAAAAGTGTTACAGT
>JAABKM020000001.1:7366399-7400066 GCA_016277805.2 Papilio aristodemus | reverse complement strand
CTCTGTAGCGCTTTGTACATAGCCGCGAAATTCAAAAGACAAAAAGGCGGAAGGGAGATATTTGACAACCTTTTATTTGAAAATAAGTTATTCAATCAGCATGTCTGCAAAATTCGTTATACTTAATTTTTGGTCCTTCGAGTCGGATTTTTAGAGAACAATGAACATTTTAAGATAATGCTAATTTTTATGTAAATTATAACAAACTGACTTACTTGTATACTGGTAACAAGATAGGTAGCGGCCGGGTTAAGTGTGGTGCCACTTCCAGCATGTTCGCTCGTTCGTGTAGCGCCTCCTTTACCATCTTGTACTGGTCGTAGTCGAGCTGCATTATAGCTTTCTGCAGGTACCGGACGCCGCCGTGGATGAGCTTGGTGCTACGACTGGATGTGCCACTAGCAAAGTCATCTGCCTCCACTAGAGCCGTTCGAAGTCCTGCAGATTAAATCTTATGTCATAAATCATCGATATAAAAGCGATAGTTAAGAAGACTTTTTTTTCCGGTCTGTAATCTCATTCATAGTCTTAACAACGTTATATTGTGTTCTAATTTACGTTGTATTATACATAGAAAGCAATAGTTTCTAGAAAATCTAAATATGAAATTTTCAATGTCAGAATTTTGTATTCAATTTTGAAAACTTTGTAGTTATACAACATTCAACTTGCACGAGGTGACCTGCAAACATTAAAAGTTGCATAATGTGGAATACTGCGGTCGCAAAGTGCACTTCCGAGGACACTTTAAAACTCTAGTAGCGTTTGTTAGTTACTAGGTCGGTAGTTTGTCGGCAGTTGTTTTCTGGTATCAACAAAAATTGACAAAAAAAATCCGTAAACTTGGTTTTAATTGTAGTCAAAGGAGTTAATATGTAAACAGTGCAACGCTGCAAAAACATGTACGCACCCTTCCGATTCAAAAATATGTACTCAACGTCAATAGTAAGCCTTGGGCCGCCAATCTAGATCCTTTGAGCCTCATTGACCATCCGTCTTACAAGCAATGTCCATGACCAACTCAATATCGATTATAATGGTTCTTTGTATCATATCATTGCTGCAAGCATCGTCTTCTCCATTACACTTTCAGTTATGTCGAGCCCTTCATAGTGCGAGGGCCAAGTCTCAGTAAAGAGCTTGTTACCAGGGCTTTTTTGTCATTTCATTCTTGGGGCACGTTAATTCTCGAAAATAAATCTATAATTTTTTACATTTACTCCCCAGCCCTTGGCTAAAAATTCGTCATCCTCGATCATTTAGAAATTTCCTGTGCGTGCACTTCGTACAGAAGCCCTTGCTGTAAGTGTCGTTACCTCTGGTTGTGGCATCTAGTGCGCAGCCTGCGCCAGTGGCTCCGCCGCCGATGATAAGCACGTCGTACGTGTGCCCCGCCTGCAGCATCTTGACCTGATCGGTGCGCGACGGCAGAGGACGCTTCCGGCGCTCCGTGCGCGCTGAGACTGTAGCTGGCTTGTACCACTCCTGGGAAAATAAAAACATGATTTCGTTTCAAGAGCTAAATCGATTAACTCCTCACAGAACCTAAAGGGTTCTATGAGGTCGTGAGACCTCGAGTTTTGCGCCCTTGGGACTGCGTTTGGCGTCATTAAGGCTGAAATAGATAGACGTTACTAAGTAATGGCTTAGCCAAAGGCAAATGTCGCTAAGACATTAATAATGACAATTAAAATAAAGTCAGTAGTTTAGCATTTTCGATGAAAGTCAGTATATTTAGCATAGCATTAGCATTTATATCAAAAACAAATGCTGATATGCTGTCTGATTAATTGAATGTCATTCAGAACGTGCTTTGGCTAAGCCATTACTAAACAACTTTTTATCTCGTGATCTTAGCGAAGAATGCTGTGACAAATTATTGTTACAGTGTGTAAATGAATTCCAAATAAAAAAAGAGTAATTTTTCCGATTCTTTGTAAAATTTAATACTTTCATTAGAGAAGGGTTTTTACTGGTTAATAAAAAAAATAAACTTCACCCATGTCATTGTCATGTACAGGTACCGATCCCGTAACATAAAAGCGGTTTTTTTTTTATGGCTGTTAATAGAAGGTTACAACGCCGACAGAAGGGTCGCCCTTTGGGGTGGCAAAGCACACCGCTCGCCTCGGGGCGATCACATAGGCGCGAGGGGAGGATATCCCCACCCCCTTTTAATATTCGCCGGTGTTCAATTTCTCAGACGGTCCCAAAAAAAGTTATTATGTTTTTTTTTGTTGCCAGAATACTTTTAATTGTGTGTTGCATGTTTTTGATGTAGTTAAGCGGAACTAAATTACTATCTGTGCACAGTAACATAGCGCCTGTATTGGTATGCGACGCACCGACGATAGTCATTTGATATACCGATCTCATTGGGGTGTTGAATTTTATAGTAGTGGTATAAATTGTAGTTACAAAAAAATCAAATTTAAAGTTATACAAATCACCAATAGACATTCTAATTTACTTTTAAGATATCATTGTGTATAATATTGCATTACATTAATTAATTGTTTGTGACTTACGACGGGGGAGTCGTCAGCGGCGAGGGTCCAGGCCGCCATGACGGCGCCCGCGGCACCCGCCGCGCCGCCTAGCAACAGCCTCCTCCGAGACATCTGTAAACAGAAATAAGCTTATAAATACCGTTTGTATGTTTTTGTGAACAACATCACAAATTTTGTTACATTATTTTTTGTTGTCTATGGAGTCTACTACATTCTTGTTGTCATTTCTTGTTGTCTTGTTGCATAAATGTTAAAACCACAACGTAAGAACCATTAAATTCCAAAAAAATCGTGATTCAATCAAATTTCTATTTTTCTTTTGTAAAATAAAACAAAAATTACCGTCTTTCAATTGCTCTCGATTTAACAATTGTCAAGGTTGTTTTTGTTATAGCATATTATCGTTTATAAAGTACACAAAGGAAAATTAAAAATGAAACGAAAATTTTAATAAGATCACTTTTTATAAGTGATGATGATGATGATGAAAATTGCACAACCATTACACGTTCCATTGATATCAATATCTCTTGTCACAATAACATTTCACTAATTTATAAAAATACTATAAACCTATCCTTACAATATTTTATATAAAAAATTCTTATGAAAAAACTTGATTCGGTCATAATTGACTTCAGAAAAGTTTTATGCACCCAAACCTAGAAATTAATTCGGAGGTACATATCAACAACTGTTAAATTGTAAATTTGCATACGTAACCGCTCTATGAGTATAGACTAGCGTAGACCCATAACGCCTTGCATGTTATAAGGGGTATATCTTGTATTATTTCGTTTGTATACAAAAAAACTGAAAACCGATGACAGCGGCACCTATCGGATCCAATTGTGAATTTAAACTATTCCATTTTTTTTATCAAAACCAGCCGTACAGTCGTACATACAGAAGAAATATATGTCTAGATATATAAATGGACAATATATGGAGATTTGATTAAAAAGATAAAAAGAATCAATTTTGCATGATGATTACGTCATCGTACCTTTGTACGTATACTCCGTGGTCTTTATCACGGAGTCACCGCACGGTGTCTGACGTGCGGGGTGAATGATTAACTGTTATCAACTCGTAAACGTTATCGCCACAGATAATTATCACTTCCTAGCTGTCTGACTTTCTACGTTACAGACACGTGCCGATCCGTGTACGTTCCATATGATTGATACCAAATATTTTTATTAGTATCTGTGATTGTCTTAATTTTTTCATATTAGCGTGACAATAAAGCAATCGAAGGATACATATACTATTTTTGACCGTATTTTGACTGTTGAATGGATATTCAAAGCTTCAATTTTCCTCCCTCGTAAACTTAAGATAAAACGCTATCGGAATCTTTTATTACGACAGGATGTTGGTGTACATTAACTATAATAAACGAAATTTTATTACCACATTAAAAAATATAATAGTAAATACAAAGTATCTTTACCATAATTAAATATTATTACTTTTAATTGATGCATCATAAAAGATAAAAACACATGTTTTATATCCACTTAAAGACGAAACCATGGCAACTGTAATATTAAAATGGTTTAATAAAGATACGATTTTTTAAGAAGACATTTCCATGAGCATTCGAGACATGTCGCTTTAAACATACGTGTGCGATGTGGCATACATTGTACGCGGTCTGGCCGCCGCCCAGGCCGGGCAAGAACCCTCTTTTTATACGCGACCTTGACCCAAACTAAAGGGCAATTGAAAGAGTTGTTGCGAAATTTGATACGAAAGTAATTTTTTATTATACGTTAAAAACTTTTAACGAAATTAGAATATTTGGTGGTTATTATTATTAAATTAACAAGATACAACAAAAGAACAGCTTAGAAGTAGATAAAAAATATAATTTAAAAATAAACAAAAATAATTCTATCTTTTTTTATAAATGAAATATGTAGACGAATGTTATGTTAAATGTAGAATAATCGTAATAACAGTTAAAACGCAGAAATGACGAACACAAAATAAGATTTGAAGTAAACGCAGCGCGATGAGTGACAACAAAAAAATATTGGTAGAAACGAACACTTGGAATTATTTTCCACAATACAAAAAATATTTATTTATTTTTCGTATACAGAACATGAATTTGTATCAGCTGTTTTCTTAATGCATTAAAACAGTAGGTTTATGTCTTTAAGAAATGATGCCAGCCAGTACAGGTTTACTTATCGTACCTTTTTTATTGTATAAATTAATTGTATAATCTGTTATGAATTCATTTATTTGTTGATTTTATCTATCGGCATATAGTTACGACAGAGAAAATTTTAATAATTACTTGACCGATTTTTTTGTCTTAAGCCTCTATGGATGGAAAAGTATCAGAGTAAGCTTTAAAGAACCATTAAGCGAATTGCGACGACCCATTTAATTGTACCCACGCTATGCTGACACAAATCTCCAGTTTTATAGCGTTGTTCACATAATATACAACTGTTTACTTAAAACCATTATTACCTGTTTTACTTTCAATGTAATATATAATATGCAAAATGTAAATTTTATTTACATTTAACTTTTACAAAACTTTTAATAGAGCGACCCATGTGTCAAATGCCGCGCCATAACTTCTCTTAACGAATTTAAAATTGGAATGCGCGTCGCTTGCCAGCACGCCAGCAGGATTTTGTTTTTGATTTTTAAACATTTGACAACACAATATGAAACGTTAAATTAAGAATTTATTTTATAAACATGATAACGACACACTAATCAGAAAATATAATAAATAAGTCCATTGGAGAAAATAAGATTAAGTCAAAATCATTATGGAGAAAAATCATTGAGTAGTTTCGCATATGTCACAGAAGAAATTTATATAAATAAACTGATGAAGTATAGGTTTTATAAACTTGTTTATGTATTCTACAATTAACTGTATAACAGACCTTGCCGCATATCTCGTATTACTCATTTAATAATAATGCGCCTTAATACGACAGTTGCGCTTGCGAGTGAGAAAACAATTGTTTTTAATAAATATATTAGAGAGGTCTATTAAATTATATTTACTTTACTTTTCTTATAACAACGTTTTTAATTCTTTAAGTAATTATAGTAAATGAATCACTGGAAGTGATTGCTCTAGAAAACCGCGGCATAGCCTGTACGTAAAATAAATTTATTTTATATTTTCTCGTTAAAAGTATTTAGTGTAAGTATCTGATTTAGAAAAAAACATGACCCTTAAAAGGTGTACAGCTAACAGTTTAGATAAAGAGGAGAATGGAATTTGTTATTATTTGTTCGTAATAGGAATTTTCCGGATTTGTTCACGTATCTCATGATATGGGAGAGCTGCGATCTTTTGAGATATTGAATACTTTGTAAGACTATATTCACACGAAGCAAGGACAACCGCATAAAATGTTGTTCATCTTGACAGTCCCTAACATGAGATCATGCTTTGTCAATACTGACCACTTAAAACGATATAGTTAAATTAAAATTTATTTTAACATTTTTTTTCATAAATTTAGATGTTTAAGTACAAAATTCTAAACTATTGGGAATTATAACCTTATATTTATTATCTGCATTATATACTTTACATTTAAATCACCTGTTACACTGCTAATTTTTATCTGTTTAATCTTTAGTGTTTTTTTATGACTTACGAGTTGTCTGTAATCTAGTATACAGTGTATTTGATTTTCTACAGTCCGGATAATTTTGTTAAGGAACTGGTCACCCTACAATACCAAAGCATGAAGATAGATCGTGATCTTGTTGGCAGTGAAACGCTTGTAGTGTGATCCAATTTTATTGGCGACGCGACACGTGAATACATTGCGTTGCATCGCCCGCGCAAATCTCTACCACGAGCTAGGGTACATTGTTAAATGGTTGACAAAATCTATTAGAATTTAACCGCCATTTGTGTAACACATATTTACTATTAGTACCAACAAACTAGGACTCAGCAGCCCTTGTCTGCTAGCGTGTCCAGCGAACGTTTCTTTGTAATTCGTCATAAAATAAAAAAATCTAGTTTTTTTTATAACTACAGTCTACCTGCACTATGGTATTGAAAGCCATAATATTTCAGTAGTATGTGAAGGAATCAATTATTACCATCTTTTCTCTCTACATCTCTCAATACCCATTATTACTGTTACTTCCTGTTATCATAAACCCTGAGTAAAGTCAAAAGTGATAAAAATATATATTTCGGCGCCGAAATCAAATTCGACCCGCAATGACAAGTAATTATTAAAACTATGGAATAACAGGAAGTCTTACTAAGTCTAATAGCATAAATACAAATTTAAGTAGGTGGGTTTTCCTTACGTTACGTCGGAATTATTGTCTCTTTAAACACCTTATGCACTATAATAATAATAATACTATATTACAAATAAGTAAAAACTTATATTCATGTTAAACATGGTAAATATGATCACTCATAGTAATTTCGTCGACATGTCTATATTTTCATTAAAAAAAACCTATTCCAATAGAGTGGTAAAAATAATCAATCATGATTTCTTGTAACTTTTTCGAATGGTATACACCTGATAGGTTTTGATTACAGTCGCGTTTGTATTGTACACGTCCGCGCCATTGTAATCTTCTTTAACCCAAACGACTAGATCGCTTTTGAAGAGTGAGCTGACCTATGTCATTAGATTCGTTATCCCAAAGTGGTCAGTTTGCTTGTTATTCTGACACAAGTGTAACGTAGTGTTCTTTTATAAAGAGAAATCACTAGGAATTTATTCAATAAGTAGTAGTCATTGTAAATGTATCCGATAAAATATATTTCATCATCTGAGAAGACAAGACATAATTCGGCTAGCTAATCGCATATCAAATAATTTAAAGATAGTACACCACTCTATAACAGCAGTGTATATTATCTAATAGGCCCAGACTGTCTCGTAGGATCAGCCAAAACTAAAATAGCTTCAGCCTGTACGATAGCAGTAAAACGGTTATGCCAACAGTCAGGTGATTTCCAATTGTTACTAATCCCTGTCAGTTTTCAATATTATGACGTAAATTACGCAATATATCTAACTTAATCGAGAATATTTCGAGAAAGGAATTCCTAACCTTATATCCCTATTATCCTAACTCCTCGTTAACTTATATGTTTCGCATTTTAAAGTTACAACAGTCTAAATCTTTTTTATCGCGCTCCTTTTTTTACAAAATACATTCGTAGGTTACAAGTATAATCCGTCATAACAAACCACGGACTGTCGCTTTTTTACTTTCTACGTACCTTTTACCTCTCTTAAAACTTAATATACCTATTTAAAACAATATTTTTGTGGGATCTTTATATCACATTGAGATAATAAACAGGTAACAGAATAATTAGGAGGTTTAACATAGGCTTGTCGGCATGTCCTTGGGTTTCCGTCAGTACAGTAAGATGATGTCATAACGCGGACTCCAGGTTCGTATTGCCGTTCATTGAGGTCTACTATATTTAATCTAAGGTCTATTATTTTAAAATATATGACTAAGATCAAAGTTGGAGTTGGTAATATCAATAAAAAAAATCAATGCTTTACAGTTCTATAGATAAAAATTTCAAAGAAATCGTAAGTTCACTAGTAAGCAGTAATCGATTTGTTTTTGTTTTCTTTTTAATAAGGCAATAAGAACAAGTCGGTAATGGCAACAAATATAATTCCCAATTTTTGGGTGAAAATATATTAACATATTTACAACGTATATAGAAAAAAACTTACCTTTATTATAACTTATCCAACGAAGAATCTATGCAAGCATGTAATAAGGTATTACATAAATATATAACTAATTATAGGACGCAAGGGCATCGACAACTTTGCTATGTTGTACGCAAATATTCAATGAGAATTCACGACGGTTCACTCTACAAATGGCACATAACTATTTTTTGATAAGAAGGGTATAGTACTCACTACTTTTATTTATTATAATATAGTATTTAGCTACTATAGAACATGTTAGTCAATCACACTAACGAGTAGCCGGCGTAATTCGCCGAACTCTATAACCGACCGCGGCCCACCTAGCGACTGACATTTGTGCGTTGCGTTCGATTCAGCGCTCATCTGAGTCATAGTAGACTAGAGTGAAGTGCGCCTTTAACTTAAAATAGTTTTGTAATAACGCCATCTAGGTGAAACCTTAAATACTTTTGCGAACATACAGCACTACGTGTTGTTACATTAAAGTTGAAAGAATATATTTACATTGCTTCTTATTACAAAAATATATTACTTTAGTATCTGCAAATATTATGTTAATAAGTAGTGACTATTTCTTAACATTACAAAAATTGCTTGATAAATACAGGTCTATAGTAGGAAAAATCATGTGGATTTGCAGGTAAATTAAATACAAAAATAACTCAGATTCAATTTATTCCAATAAAGTTATACAATAAACTTTTAAAATATATGTTTGTGCACTTACACTTACTTCTCCTTCTTCTCGGAAGAAAGTGAATTGTAAAGTTTGGTTACCTCATTAAGTACCAAGTTTTGTACCACGGTGCCATTTGTGTCAATATAGTTGGCAAAGGATTTGTTGATGGAGGCCTCACGGTATTTGCCATTCGAGTCGCGCATCACTAGGATCAAATTATATTTGTCATCATGCCTGAAAAAAAAAAACAAAGTTAATGTCAGACATGTCCATATTACATTTTCAATAAGACTATTATTCTTAATTCTTTTATTATGTTCTTAAATAAGAAAATAAAATAAGAATTATACATATAGTTTAGCATGAACACACTGTAACACAAATGTAACCTTGGCTATAGGCCTTGAGTGTAATAAATGTTTGTAAAAATATTATAAACTTACTTCTTCACATAAGAGCTAGCTTCCCATACTCGGGTCGTGTTGCCAACTTTCTCCTTGGCCACAACAAATATGCCCTTTTCTTTAAATGTTGTGTACAATGTTAAAATTCCCAT
Organism: Papilio aristodemus; assembly: GCA_016277805.2. Taxonomy (NCBI): domain Eukaryota; kingdom Metazoa; phylum Arthropoda; class Insecta; order Lepidoptera; family Papilionidae; genus Papilio; species Papilio aristodemus. Next base: position 7,390,601 of record JAABKM020000001.1, on the reverse strand, counting down.
GAGAATGAAGTAAGAGGACACACAGATTATGAGCACTAGCCTGAAAAACAAAGTTTTAAGTATTTTTTTTAATCCATAATAAGTACCTTTTGTGAAAGGGTTATGTGCTCAAAAGATAGTTAATACTGCTATATCACTTAGTTTTTTTTAGAAAGTATTCATCACAATTGGGGTGGAAATAGTAACAAACCTTCTTCTGTATGCATTATGAAAAAGACTTGAATTGCATCAAGTGTGGCATATCTACAATGAAAGAACAGCTACAGTACAGCAGTAATATATAAATTTCTAATAATATGATGAAGATGGAAACTGTTATAGTTTCTTCTTTTTCTTAAAACAGTCTTAGTGAATATATTGCCCTGTTGATGCCATTATAGGTGGCCCTAGGACCTCTGGTAAAATAATATTCCATATTTACTTTTATGCTTACTTTTCATTGATAAAAGTCAATAAGTTACTTACTTCTATTAGCCTCATCTGGCTGTACAGATTTAATTCAAATTTATAATTAAGAGACGTTTTTCTTTTAAAAATAAAATTACCTGGACTGAGGGAAAGGGTACAGATAATCCCATAACAGAGCATAGAGAGCAACACCAACTGCCAGGGCACAAAGAAAGAGGCGTCCATCGATTAAGGCGAAGTTTTCCTTGCATTTCAAATCTCCGGTTAATACCTGTTAAGATACATTATTTCAATACATTTCTAAAGGGTAAAGAGTTATTGTTTCCTAATTGCCATACCCAAAAATTGTTTTAAAATGAAGAAATTTTGTAATTTTTGTGCTCACCTCTCTAATAGCATCATCAACGGCATTTTTAGCCGCTGCACCATCCCATTTATTAATTTTTACGACCTGGAAACAAATATAACATTTTTATACAAAAAAGTAATTGTAATTTTTGTAATCCTTATAAATCAGATAAAATAAATCAAAGCAAATTCATCGTTAATAAGAAATGCTCGTGTTTAAATTATAAATAGCTAAGTAAACTAATGAAAAGTTTTTGAAGCCGTGACGTGTCTCTACTCTCTTTCAATCCAAGTTGTTTTGCTCTTGAGTCGGCGTTTTAATAACATAACTACCTCATTAGATTCCCCCATTTTATTGTATTGCACTGTTTCGCTCACAAATTTTCACAATATACTGATTAATAAAATTATTTTAATTTTCTAACAGAACTAGACCGCCACTTTTAATGTTTTATCATGCGTAAATATTAAAAATGATGTGTAAATCCTAATAGAATACCCAAAGAGTATATAAAATACCAAAGAGCATGAAGTTTGGGTCATAAAGAGTAAAAAAAAACTTTTTGTAAAACCATAGTTTTAAAAAGATTAATAATTGTCAGTTGCTGAATCGATTTTTTGAATATTACAATAAAATTATCGATGTCAATGAGAAACTCTTTGAAAATTTCCTTAATAATTTTCTTTTACAATTAATTTGTTGAATTAAAATTGCAACACACCATCACCAGTGTATAAATATATAAATAAAATGTAAATAGGAAATTTGATAAGACTCAAAATGGAAACATCACATTCTAGTGATGTCTCGAGACGTAAATAACAGAACTATTTCGATTTAAATTGGCGCGAATCGTGAATCGATTTTGCTATCATATTTATGTTACTTCTCTAGATGGTCATCGATGGATGCTAAGAAATTATTGGACTGGTCAAAATGAAGTGGCTTTATATTAACTTGATTTAACAGTGAAAGCATTTTGAAGTAATCTTATTATATTTTGGTGAATAATAAACTTTGATATCATTTACGGTGAATAAGTAATGGTATGTAGTCAGTATAACGTTGTCATTGTTAATTATTATTGGGTTTGGACCGGTGGGTTGCGCTGTGTGAATGTTCTTTTGCCCTGAATTATATTGTATTGTTTGAATTTTTATATTTGTGTATAAGATTGTAATTCTTTTAGAGTGTGGTCTTTTCGTTTCAAACTATATGTTTACCATACGGTACAAAAAACATGGACCAAGGAATTAAAGGTCAGATCAATCCAGAATATTTCTCGGTGCTAATGAGAGCGTATTATATTTATAGGTCGTTTGCTTGAACGCCTCGTCATGGCAAAGAAAAGGAAACCAGCAACGCAACTCGCTGCTCGGCGTTCTGCTCGCCGCGGGAAGCAGGCGATTATACAGGAGGTTGCCTTGGAAGGCGAAACCTCTAACACAGTTGAAACAACAATCGCCGAGACACAATCCAAACCTCCCGAGACTTCCAGTGCAAAAATTGAAGAATCCTGTACAACTGATACACAAACATCTGAAACTCAAAACTTGAACCCCACTGCTAAAAGTTCCCCACCTGTAGCTTTGCATAAAAAATTTGGTAAATACCGTTGTTTATTTAACAATGATGAAAGTGTGAATAGAAAAAGTGAAATATGCAGTGATAGTGAGACAAACAGTAGTGTTGATATAAAAGTAGTGGACCTCTGTGCCAGCTCAGAGTCTGATTCAAATGCTGCACTGGATATTCAATCTGATACAAATAGTACTGCATGTCCAAGTCCACTAAGCGTTATGTCAAATCCATCACAAAACAACATCAACATACCATTACCACTGCCCAAGGAGCTACAGCCTTCTGAAGTCATTGTGCTAAATGATTCCCCAGATATTACAAACAATGTGCTGCAAATTCCTTTGCCTACAGAGCAATCTATAAGCAATAACATAGACCATCCCGTAAGTGAGACAGAGAGTGATAAGGTGATTCAGGATGAAAACATTCCATCTGCAGAACAAATTGAGTATGCCTGTGATGAAGATGAAGTTATTACGGTAGTTCAAATTGTAGAAGATGATAATCAAGAGCTTTACTATGACATAAAAATAGATAGTCCAAAAAATGAGTTGCCAAAACAAACTAATGAAAATGATCTGGAGTGCAAAAGTTATGATTCAGATTTCCAAAAACACTTTGAAAATCTTAATCTATCCGCTCAATCTAGATCAAATACTCATTCACCCATGGAATGTACTGAACTTAGTTATTTACGAACACCTCAGTGCATTACTCCGGATATATTTTCAAAAGAAAACTTAAATGAGTTAACAAGACCTGATCCAAGTTTAACTCCAAGTTCAACATTATCGGACGAGAGCAATTCTTCAAGAGCAACAGAACAGTTGCAAAACAATTCCAATGATTCTGCAGAATCATCACCGACTGGGGTCAGGCGGTCAAACCGAATAAAAACAATCAGTAATTTAAAACAAAAGACAAAAGGTTATGGTTTAGTCAAAACACCATTAAAGAAAGCTTTAATTACTCAAACAAAATTAAAACTAGAAGAATTAAGCTCAGATAGCCAAGAGAAAATAGGAGAAACCATTACAAACCCAACACCAAATTCTTCACAGTTCCCCGTCCCTTCTGAAATGCCTGTTAAAGTTAAATCCCGTTGGAGGCGGTCAAGTGAGCTAGAAATGGGTGCAAACTCTCCTGCAAATTCACCTTTAGCCAGTCCAGGTCTACCTCAACGCTTGTTGCCTTTAGTGGAAGAACAAAACCCCACCGATGTGGAGCAGGCTGTTACAGAGTTAACTAAAGAAGCATATGATAAAATAATTGAAGAGAGAATGAATCAGTTCCAGCATTTGGATGAGAATGAGTATTTGTGTGATCGGATGATCAGCAGAGATACGAAGAAAATGATATGTGATTGTTTTATGACCAAAGAAGAGTTGGAACGAGGAGAACTGGCCTGTGGCGAAGACTGTCTCAACAGACTGCTTATGATTGAATGGTAAGATTCATTCTATGTATATGTTGCCACTTATTAAAATAGTAAATCATAGAAACATTGTTTCCATTTCCAGTAACTCAAGATGTCCAGTTGGCGACCGTTGTACAAACAGAAGATTTCAGAACAGAGAGAATGCAGCACTTAAGGTTTTTTATGCAGATAAAAAAGGTTGTGGAGTTGAAGCTGGTGCTGATATTCCATCGTAAGTTTTTAGAAGCTCAATTTGTTGCTAAATTATTGCTTTACAACATAAAATTTAACAAGTATCTTCTAAAACTACATGAATTGCCTAAAATGTTGATAGGATATTTGTGTACTATCTAATATTAAATGGTTTCTGATTCAGGATCATTTATTTAACCTCTCTATTCTGCTACCATAATTTTAGCCCTAACAATCTTTATCACATTCTGTTATTTTTTAATTCCTTTTTATTTTAATTGTTTTCAATATTATATTGAAGCACAAACATTTTTAGATAAGTAATATTTATATAATGCTGGATCTATGTATTAGGAAAGAGATATATTTTCATCTCTTGTCTAATATATGATTTGTGAACATAGGACCATAGTTGGTTTAGTTGTTTTAAATTAAATATTATTAATTCTATATGATGTGATGGTATATGTCAATTTTTAAAACAACAATAAAAAAAGCGATTGCGAATTTATTATAATTATGTCAACTTGATAACACTTTTTTTTATGTAATGCGAAATTTATATAACTTTGTAAGATATAAACAATTTAGGTTAACAACATTGTGCATGAAACATAATTTATGTGTAGCGTTATTTTTTCGTTATTATTTCATATTTTTTACCATGTAAAAATTAAAAACAGAGATAAGAGTTAATAAAATATAAGTAAGCCTCTTGGCATACATTTATATATTACATGTGTTATTTTATTTATTTCCAGAGGTGAATTTCTAATGGAGTATGTAGGGGAAGTATTGGATTATGAACAGTTTTACAAAAGAGCACAGTCATATTCTGACGACAACAATCTTCATCACTACTTCATGTCGCTAAAAGGCGATACCGTTATCGATGCGACAGTGAAGGGCAACATATCCCGTTTCATTAACCACTCTTGTGAGCCGAACGCGGAGACACAGAAATGGACGGTGAACGGAGAACTTAGAATAGGCTTTTTCAGCAAAAGAGAGATACCGTCCGGTGAAGAGATCACTTTCGATTATCAGTTCCAGCGTTTCGGGTAAGTTATGTCACAGTTTTCAACATATATTATAATATTTTTTATAGTTTTCTAGCATTTCACAATCTGTGTCAGTAATCATCTGACTTCAGCGAATTTTATCTGACCGGACTGGTCAGTATTCAAAAGTAATTTGACAGATTCATTGTGTGATGATGAATAGGCCGATATGTTTCTGTATGCATGTTGAATAGGCCATAAAATCATGTTGGCGATTGATAATTCCAGCGAGTGGTGTGAGGGCTTCACATAACCGAGATGTGTTTGTTGCATGCAGTAAGGTGGCGCAGCGGTGCTACTGCGGCGCGGAGAACTGTCGCGGATGGATCGGCGCTGAGCCGGACTCTGATGACGATGATGATGAAGATGTAAGGGACATTGAAATATTTTTAAAATGCATGTAGTAAATAAAAGGTTGCCAATCCTGTCTTGAAATGGGAAAGTGAATCAATTTGCCATCAGTTTCTCTTTCCGATTATGAAGTAGATACATCCAAGAGTTAATAAGATTAAACTTGGCCATATTATCTTTAGTACTGTTAGGTTACTTTATATTAATATGAAATGTATCCAGTAAAAAAAAGTGTATTTCTGTATAAATAGACTCATTGTATTTTTTAATTTATTACCAAGAATTCCGTCATTTAATATTTAAAAAAAAATCCTACGGCTGTGTTGACCAAAGTGGTAGGCAGAAGTGTAACTAATTCATCAACAATTTCATGTATGTAATTAATTATTTGCTTATGAAGAACAATTTGTGTTAAATGAACTCATTGTTTTTTTTTATATGCTACAATATTCTAACTTTATTAAGGAGGATGAGAACGTGTCAACTTCGAAGTCAGGCGCGACGGAGTCATCCGAGGAGTCGCGGGCGACGGACCCGTCGTCGGTGGAGCCGCAGCAGCGCGTGCGCAAGCCCAAGCGCAATAGGAAGTACAAACCGAAAGCCCCCGACCTCGTGCAAGACGCCGATGTAAGATAACCCAAAAAAAAGATAGTATTCCTAGCCACATATGAAATTAATGTCAATTTTAAGTGTTTATCTTGTAAAGAAACCTATTTTGTGTGTAAATGTTTTTTTGACACGATACATAACTGTTCCGACTTATTATTTAAAACTAGAAGCGCATAAATGTTTACTATTGGAAGTAGTGAAGGTTGAGGTGTTGAATGTATTAATGTGGGTTCTTGCATCAGATCGAAGAGGACCTGGAAGCGCTAAGTCACAGCGGCGTCAAGAACCAGAGCCACACGCTGCGGCTGTCGCGTACGGTGGTGCGGGCCAAGACGCGGCGCGCGCAGGCCGCCCTGCTGCGGCTGCTGCGGGACGCGGACCTGCCCTGCCGCAGACTGTTCCTCGACTACCGCGGCCTGCGACTGCTCGCGCCATGGTGTGCTGACGCCTCGACTGAATTCAGGTTGGTGTGTGTGACTGTGGAAGACTCTTTATAGTTTCATTTAAGAAGAATATTAATTATAATAAATGATAAAAGATTCTAGATTTATATGGAAAGTATTAAATGTTACAAGCAAACTTTATTAAAGCGATGATTTATGATCTAACCTTACATTCAGTTTATTTGATTTTTAATTTTGCACTTAGTTGTTGCACTAATTGTTAAAACATTTTAATGTGTTCTTATTGGAATTACTCCTGCAGCATATGTTTTAATGTACTTGAACATCATCTGTACCAGGGGTCAGCAACCTTTTGAATCGGAAGAGCCAAAAATTACAATAAATAGAAATGGTGCCCAATGCTCGTTAGACGATTCAGAACATTTTTTTTAAATAAATAATATTTGCGTATGGAATTAAAGAGTTTTTTCAGTTTCATATCCAAAGAGCCGCATGTTATTGACCCCCGACCTATACCATATGGTCAACATTATTTTTACTAAATTTCCATTACCATTCTAATTAAGCTTGAAAATTCTTGTTTTAGGATATTGTTCATGACAATAGTCGAATGGCAGGTTTGACCACTTCACCATTAGACTGTTTGTCCTTCATTGTTTGTTCTTATTTGTTATAGACTGGAAATGCTTCTTACTGTCGACCGATTGCCGATTACGAATAAGACAATGGTGCAAGAGAGCCGCTTCTTCACCATCGTCGAGCGATGGCGGAGCGCCGGCGATCCCATACCAGACCCTGTGTTTATTGATGAAGCTACTGGTAAACTGTTTTTGAAGCTATTATTGAATGAATTACGTGCTGAAACATAAACGAAACTAAATGTCCACTTCTCTTCAGGTCTACCAGTAGAACTGGCCAATAGAAGTCAAGAGAATGCCGCTGCACTGGCCGAGAAGAGTAAAGAGAATGCGGCGATGCTGGAAAAAGTTAGAGATCTGTCGAGTCAGTTGCTCGAAAGATGGTCGAGTTTGAAGGTAAGTTACTATTGCGATAATTCAAATGGTGTATATTTTTTAATAACGACACAAGCATTATCTGATGGATTACTACCAGACTAGACTATTTATAAAGTTGTACACGGGTTGGATTGCACATTCATTAACCCGGTATATTAATAATAATAAACCTCTATTTTCAGGAGGTTTTCAAAATTCCAAAGAAGGAGAGAATACAGCAAATGAAGGAGCACGAACGGCAAGCGAACGTGGAGAGACGCGCGGCGGACTCGAGTGGGTCGCGGGACCGGGAGCGGGACAGGGAGCGCGAGCGAGAGCGAGAACGAGAGCGGGAGCGTAGGGACGAAAGGGAGAGACGGGATGACAGGGAGCACCGCGAGAGGGAGCGGGAACGGGAGAGGGAGAGAGAACGAGAAAGGGAGCGAGAGAGGGAAAGAGAGCGTGATCGCGAACGCGACCGGTATAGAGAGCGCGAGCGGGACCGCGACAGGGAGCGGGACAGAGAAGACAGGGATAGGAGGAAAAGAAGAGGCAGCCCTGAAGGGAGAAGAAGTATCCGGTATGCTACATTGAGATTATAGGCAAAATTAATTAAAAGTCCATAAAATTAAAACAGCCTTTTTGTGGAGGTAAAAGCTTTGTGTTCAGTTATCAAAAGACGACAAATGAAGTAAATGAAAATAGTCTGGCCTTTATCATGTAGAAAGTTAGTTATTGAATAAAACCGTTGTAGTTAATGAGCTACTAATGTATATCAGTCTGAACGAGCGCGTGCTGGCGGCGGTGCCTCCGCTGAGCAAGGAGGAGCGGCGGCGCGCGTTCGCAGAGGCTGCGGCGGCGGCGGAGGAAGCGCGGCGGTCGCGCGATCCGCCCGCCTGGCCCTACTGGCCGCAGCACGACGCCTTCCCACAGGTACGGACAGAGGCGAGAGAGCCTATTGCCATAGCCCGATATATATATTAATTAAAAAAACATACTCATATAGACGGAACCGAATTAAAAAATATATGTATAAATATAGAAAGCTTAAAGAAAAATATACCGCCGTAATATTAGCCAATAAAATACAAATATGGTTGGTTTTATTTTTTTTTGTTCCTGAATCTATATTTAAAAAAAAATTCTGAATATTCCTATCGGTCCTTGATAAGTATTCAAATTTTTAATTTAATCTGATGTTTTAGAATGTACCAAAGCTGATAAAAGCATTTTTAAAAAGCAACTTTTTCGACCTTTTATAATGTTTATCACTTCCAGATGTTTCCGCCTGGAATGATGGGAGGTCCAACCAATATGTTGGGTCAAATGATGCCGGGGCTAGTGCCCGGGATGATACCGCAAGAGGCGCAAAGTGAATGGCTCGCTTCCGGCGGTGACTTCCAGAGCCAGCCCGCCTTCTGCCCGCCATTCCCGGGCTCTCAGTTCTGTATGCCACAGCCTAAGTGAGTATTCACTAATTATCGTAAAGAACACGAGCTGCTCTACTGCATTTTTAAGGAAATTTTTATTTTACATAAATAGCACATATTCTATAGAATAATATATAGTAATTTATAGAAATATAAAATTAAAAATGTATAATTTACAGCATGATGGGCTTTGGCATGGGCGGATTCATGTTTGGGCAGCAAATGCCGCCGTCGTTCGCGCCTCCGATGTCCGGGCAGGTGCCCACGATGCCCACGCAGCGGCCCACCTTGCCCACGATGCCCAACCAGCCGGCTATGTCATCACAATCAGTGTTGCCCACTTTACCAATGCAACAATCAACTCAAAGTTTGGAGTCCAATCAGGTACAAATGTTATTTTTAATATCAGCATTACGTTATTATTTCGATGTTAAAATGAATTTAATAAGCCTCGTATTTATTAATATGCATTGACCATAACAGTCCCTCTGTTTCTAGGCAGAGATATAGATTTCCATTTGATGCACATTTCTCGTTTTCTCTATGCACGAATCTTGGAACTTCCTATACCGACGTAGCCACTGAATTGTGACATGTATTTGTGGTAATTATTGTATTTATAATATAATTTTACCGTTATTTAGATGTCGGAGGGTGGCGACAAGGAGGTGGTGTTGCCGTCCATGTGGCGCAGCGCGACCGACGCGCGCGGCCGCGTCTATTACTACCACGTCAAGGCGCGCCGGCCGCAGTGGCTGCCGCCAGCGCCCGACCCCGGTGAGGACGCCTCCACCAGCGCTAACCTATACAATATACTACCTGTACCCTCTCACACGTCGCTGTGTTCAAACAAAAAGGCAGTATAACATAAAAGAAATCACAAACCTTCCCGAGAAAATATCTAATAATTCCCCAAATTTTCTTGGCATTTGGTTGTACGGTTTTTGAATGTATCGAATACACACAGACGGTCATATATATCTGTATAGATTGTTCAAGATTTTCACTTTACATTTGATTTTCAAAATATTTCATCCAACATTAGGAAAAGTAATTGGATCTATATGTTCAGTTGTACTCTACCAACCTTCATTAATATCTATAGTATATTTAGTATTATTGTTTACATTTCTATAAAAAAATAGCAAGTTAATACATTAAGGTATATAGTATCAAAGTTATTTCTGGATCTAGAAGTATATATATTTATTATTAATGTTATATCGCAGAGGAGAGTTCATCGGAGGAGGAAGTGGAGGCCATTAGTGCGCTGGACACGGCCGTGGTCCGCAGACAGGGCAAGCTGGTGGAGGGCGTCAACGGCATATATGAAGGTAACATATAGATTTGTCTAACGTAAATATATTTATATGCTAAATAAGTGCTCCTTGGGCTGTGAAGTAAAAATGGCGGACCTATTGCCACTCATCACTCAATGGCGGTAATAATCACATAAATATAGATCTTTATGAACAGAGTTAATCTAAATTAAGAAGGTTTTAATGCTTTATTTTGAAATTATATTAAACTTGTACAAATTTATTGTGTTTTCATGAAGTGTTGTGTTTGTATTGTAGTAATAAAAGAGGAGTCTCACAACGGGCTGATCCCCGAGCACGCGCTCGTGTCGCTGAAGCCCCGCAAGCGGCGCCCCGGCCTGGTCTGCGAGCGCCCCATTAGCGTAAGAGCAGCGTTTACAAATATTACACTGACTGATTCATTCAATCATATCTGCAAGTGGGACAAGATGCATTAATAAATGATTCTATAAAAATGTGTACCGTGCTTCATGTATTATCCCTATTATCAATGATTATCACTATATCAGAATGTGTCGTGTCGGTGATCACATTTTTTGATTATAAAAATATAATTTTTTTTTTAAAATTTGATGTCGCTAATGTTATTGCTTCTCTGTGCAGCCAAGGACCGAAGAAGACAAGTTAGCGGGCCGTATGGAGGGCAAGCGGTACAAGCAGACGAAGGAGAAGCTGCGGCGGCGCAAGGAGCGGCTGCTGCAGCGAGTGCGCCAGCTGGCCGCCGCCAGGCCGCGCAAGCACCACCTCAAGGTACGCGCGATCAAAAATAAAATGTATACCTCAAGCCTATATTCCAGAAGTGCGCAATGAAACTGCCTCTCTGGCGCTCTTGTAAGACTTCAACGGGTCAGTCGAGTCGGGTGCACTAGTTGCACCTCCGCCTACTGCTTCAGGAAATACAGGCGTTAGATATGTTATTTTGTTAGTTTTAAAAAAATCGCTGTTATTATGTTTCCGATTGTACTCAACAGATAACGGATATAGAGGATTTCGAAACTGACTCCGAAGCGGATTCCGACGATGGTATCAACGAAAAAGCTATCAGCCTGGTCCCTTCGCCGCCTGACGACGCTGAGGGTCAGGAGGATGAGGAGGTGGAGAGCAAGGAGCCGGTGGACTCGGAGGAGGCGGCGCGCAGGATCAAGGAGCAGTTCCGCAGCAGCATGGCGCGCGTCATGGTGCAGCATCTCAACCCCTACCGGCACTCGGACGCGCCCGCCGGCAGGATCACATGCACGGCGGACTTCAAGCACCTCGCCAGGAAGGTAATAGGGAACCAGTCCATTGCTCTACACATTTGTGGAGATGTATGTCTATGTATCTATTTAGATAGGGATTAAAAAAAACAAGAGATGGATTGAGTGGACTGGAATATATACAGTTAGGGAACTGTATATATTTAGGCCAAACGAAACGTAAACAGTATACTATAATATTTTGCGTACCTTCTGAAACATTTTCAGTTCACGATTGCCTATTCTCTGACGGTTCTAATTATAATGTTAGTCATACTTAGAGATATGCAAATAACTTGAGAATTGTTATGTTTTTTTAATAATTTTTTCTTCTTTTTTCCTTTACTTTAACCAATAAATAAACTAACCAACCAAAAAATAAAATCATTCCGTCTCTGTTCACCAAATCTCAAAAAATGTATAATAAATATTTTATTCCTTATTACATTTCAGTTAACGCATTTCGTGATGCTGAAAGAATTGAAGCACTGTCGGTCGGTAGAGGAGCTGGTGGTGACGGACTCGGTGCGGACCAAGGCCAAGACGTTCGTCCGGAAGTACATGGCCAAGTTCGGGCCCGTGTACCGGCGGCCGCCCGAGGAGGCCGACTAGCGCTGTTATAACCTGACAGTCGATAAGTGGGGTGTGCAGTGACAGTGATTGTGAGAACTGGAAGCCGTTTCGGTAAAGTTATACTAGTTCCAGTATCAATCAAGCGTAATTTGTTTGTGCAACATCATTCTGTTTGTTTTGTTACAATTTTTTTTAATGATTTCGTCAAGAAAATGGAACAGATGGACGTTTTGATTTGAGCAAGTGCAAGATGTCAGAAGTAACACAATCTGTTTGAACACCGTACAGCCGACTCGTTTATATTATATTATATAAAATGACTTTTTAAACATTTTTCGTTTTTAGACATGTCCAACTTAGAATCTGAGTTAAATATTAAATGAACACAATTGATTTAAAGTAAAATCAATATACAAATGGTTTAACTCACATTTCGCGGGGTCCGGTGTTTGTACCGACAAGTTGTTTTGTAACAATTACAGTTATCTTTACACATGAATCAAAACAGAGTACAACTGGAATACAAGATATGTGTTCAAAATCTATTCTTACTAGGAAAATTGTAATAAAAATCAATTTATAGGATAAAAACATTAGGTTTACAATATATTAACTATTTAAATTTTTTTTAAACTGTGACAAATTCATCACAACTTTTTTTTAATTTCCAGACCTGTTGGAGTTGATAAAAAGCATAATCTTTACAATTTAGTAAATTTCGATGAAATGATTTATTTAATGATATAATTTTTTTTCGGTTAGTAAAAATAATTAAGATAACCTGTAAATATAGTTAGAGATAGAGTTAAAAAAGTCACTCCTCATGTAGATTTAATGATGTACTGAATTCTATCACAATGACCATTAAGCTAAAATAAATAATTTAAAAATCTTTTTAATTAATGCTATTTTTTAAGCTAGTAATGCAAATTATTGAGTTTGTAAATGATCTCTGACTTGAGTTGGATTTACTATAAAAAAAAAACATTTTTTAATAGACACTTGTTTCACTCGAATAAGTGATTTTATATTTAAAATTAATATTTTTTTATTAAGTACAGTATTAAATACCGCTAATTGATGAATGTTAGACGAATATAATAACTTGACAATTCAGGGAATATTTTAGAATGATATTTCTAAATATTTGTATACATACATCAAAGTTTCTATTGACGCATTAATTTTCAGAAGCAGAACTATATTGTATGGGCTTGTGCTGAGTGGTAGGTAGGTAACGTTCAGATTACGGCCGTGCTATTGATTGTCTAAATTTAAGAACCAGTCAATTACTAACATTGATCATAGGTTTATTTGCTTAGTGCAATTTGATTGTAAAATGTGTTTTCCTCAAATACATTTGAAAACACTAGTATTTATCTTATCTGGTAATATAAATTAATAAAACCGACAAAATTGGTTGCCCTCCACTGATTCTAATTTTTTTTTTTTCAAATAAATATCATTTAACTATTTGTTACGAAATAGTTTGTATTAGTTAATTTTGGAAATTATATACAAGCAAATAAGTTTTGACTCTGAAAATGTTAAAACTGCCCACATTTTATTTTTGCCCTTTTTAGGTATTTAATGTGACAGTGCCTTAACGGCACACATGTATGAGAGTGATTTGCTTCGTATGTAGTGATACGAAAAACATAACTAATATTGTCAGGGATATAAAATCTAAATAGAAACACTTTTGTCTTGGAAAAATAAAGAATCGATTTTGGTAAATAAGTGGACAAACCACTTTTTATTCTAAACCCCTGATATACTTTCAAACCATAAATTATAAATCTTGAGTCCTTAAGGTGCGTTTTCATTATTTAAGTATTGCTATAAAAGTTCAAGTCAAAAAAATTCTTTCGTTTTAAGATAAGTTATTTATTATCTAAAATTTAATGTGTATGGGCTTCAGGAATGTCTATGTTCAATATTTTCTTGTGTAGGAGAATGCCAACGTATTACATAAGTATACATTGATAAAATGATATCTACATAGTATAAAATTAAGTTCTTTGCAATGTCTGTATGCTTAGATTTTTCAAACTAAGAAACGAATTTTAATGCGGTTTTCACCAATTACAACCGAAACCGAACCGAATTTACAACCGAAAACGAATTTGTATGTTTTGTGTGATGACAAAGAAACAAACTAGTGGAAACGCACCTTAACTCATAGACTAAACAAATCGTAGTATTGTTAGTAATTTTTTTGACGCCTACATTGCTTGTATTTTTGTGAGATGTCCATTGAGTTCGTATATGTAAATATTGTATATAATAAGATACGAAGGAGTGGAATCACTGGAATCTTTCATGTTATAGTTACTATTATTTTTATTAGTAGATTGTGGCTTGAGATTTGGAGCGGTGCCAACTGGCCCTGCGGAAGGAAGTCGTCAGAACAAATAAAATGTTATTTCTTTTAATATATTCTCGTTTTATTTTTAAATTCATTTCAAATTACATAGTGATATTACTTTTCTCAGTGATAAATTAATAAATGTCTAAATATTTCTGACACGTTTGCGTATATTCCTTCATTTGACTACATTGCGCGTCATTCTTCCATGATGTGCACTCCTGGAAGAGAAAGAGAAGTTAAATCAGACATTATTGACCTTCAGAAAATATGTCAAATTAATTTACGACTACTAAAATTCTTAGGTGCGATGAAAAATAAACATTTGCGATTTTACACCATGACGGTTGCTTTCTTTGAATTTGCCATTTTGATTTGATGGATCGTGACATATAATTGAATAATTATGACAAAGAAAGTACTTACTAAGACCACGTTAATGTAGAGACATAGATAGAAGTCCATAGGTTCGCAGATATCAGCGCTCGAATCAGGCATTAAATCCACGAACTTCCCGCCCGCGCAATTGCGTCTCACTCTGTCTATGGTAGCTATCTCTGAGGGACTCTCTTTCTCCCATTGTTTTAACATTTCCATTACCTTTTCATCGTTTATTTTGTCGTCGACCAATAATTCATTCTCTTCAGCGAGACATTTAAAGTAATCGCACTAAAAATATTAACGTTTGAGTTAGTATTTTTTTAAATTTATTACTAACTTTAAAAATATATATATATTTTCCTTTGAATAGTTCCTAACTGTAACTCGCTGTCCGAAATGAACGGGTGAATGTAGCGACATGCTACGCGATTTCATATTATCCAAAACACGATTAGCAGCAACGTAGACCATAAACACAAACAACGTCTATGTTATTTTTCCCTTCGCTTCAACGCGTTTGTCGTTCACATAGGACAACAAGTAATAAAAACATAATAAACTATGTGCTATATGTACCGCATCGCCGTCGTAATTGCATTGGGAAGATTCATCGCTGTCAGTAAAACTCTCACAGCATTGCCTGTCATCGATCTGAAAATATTTTGAGGTTAGCTTTGGATCTTTTAATTTATTGGATGAAGAGGGTAACTTCCGTATCCATTTTATAGATTAATATATATGTTAAAAATAAGAGAAATGCTTTTCTGAACATTAATAAAACAATTTGAAGATCTTTAGTATCTTACTAATGAACGTTGACACTGAAAAGCGCGGCAAACGGCAAAACGAAATTAGTACTTATTGGCTAATTATATATAAAACATGGAACAAACTAATTTGATACTTCAATGTTATTATTATTTTTAAATTTCCTGTTGTCGAAACTAAGATTTTTTTATTTGTCGCATTTTTTCATAATAAACTTATATAAGCCAGATTATTACTCTAGTTTCATACAGAAAAAATGTGTCTGGATATCTTACTAGATTTCCTACATTTGCATACGACTGAATTTCTACTTACCCAATACTTTTCAACTTAAAGAGGTTTTTAAAGGTCATAACTTTAATATTTAGAGCATTACGTGTTCAGCGTTACTATACCTACAAATTTAAGTTGTCTGCGGAGTTTGAAAAGCAAACTCGAAGTATATTTTTTAAAAATAAGTTCAATAAGTTTTTGGTTATCATAATTACTTACTGTTCCATTGAACACTGCTAGGCACGCATCCTTCTCTAAAGAGTCTGCAAACACCTGTATAGAAGCAATTATTCAAATAAAGGACTTAACGGTTGCTAATATTTTAAAATTACTAGTCTATGATGAATTTAATTACCCATAAAACATTAACAAATGTTGTCAAAAAGAATTTGCGAAGACTAGAATACAAGAAGACTGATTTTTTTTCAATCAACATTTATCAACGACTTGAAATGTTTAAAATGTGAAAATATTTTTTTATTATTATTTATGTTTACCACACCTAGCTACTAATTTACTACATTTAGGTTTCGAATTTATACAGAATAAAAATAAAAATAAAACTTGAAATAAACTTGCCTTGCAGTTAGTAAATAACAAAATAACAGCGATGGTGTAAAGGACGGCCATCTTGGAAAGACGCCTGCTATATTTATGAATAGCTTCGCACGGTGAATACATTTATATATGTTTCATCTGTAAATAATTTCCTGTTCCATCCCGCTAATGGTGCTATATATTGTGAATGGCTTCACAAATTATCTCCATGGTTGAACATGACCTTGAGCCAATGTTACGTGGAAAATATTAAAACGATGTGATGTTTTGTCATGTACTAATGACACCTTTTCTTTCTGCTACGGTTTATCTTTTCCAGTAGAGTTTTTTTATCAGTGGAATTCAACTTTAATTTTAGTATGATTATTAAATACAAAAATATGCTTGATATATTTAAGATATTGTTAAGGAAATTCAATTCTAAATTGTTTACATTTCTACCTTCTTTAGCATGGCATTAAGGCTGCGTTAGAGTTCTGAGTTAGGAAAAAATATTTTATTTATCTAAATTCTTTGTCCTTATAAATTTTATTATCTGTGACACTCATGACATCAACAAAGTTATTGACTAAATCTGTTCAAAAATTGTTGAATGAGTGATACTCACGATGCTCATTACGGAATTAAATTAGGTGATAAAAATGTTACATAGTTTATTTAATACTATAGTGTTATTACATGAAGGTGGTGACATTCATACGTCTTTGTTAAATATATTTTTTATCATCAAAAACACGTTTATTTCGGACTTTATTATTGGTAACATTCGCACAACAAAATTGTCAGGGTTTGTTTGCGTGAATGCGATAAACTGAAAATTATAAAATTCTATTTCTTAGGGTTTACAAAATTAGGAACTTATAAATGTTAAATTATAATATATAACTTATTAAGTTTTGTGTATAGTGATAAAAAAAAACTTATAATTTGTAGTGTATCCTGTGCTCTGTTAGCCGTGCGAGATCGGGGCGGGTCTCTAGTTTATCAAATGATGTCGACATTAATGAACGCTCTAATTATTCTCCAAGCATTTATAATGATTATACGATTTATAAAGCAGTTAGTAAAATTAATAAGTCATGGTGTTTAGATGACGTAGGTAAATTTGATTTTTATCAAAGGGAGGCAGGGATAATGTTTGCAACAAAATGCACAAAATAACTTCGAATATACAAGTATTGAAAAGTTGTTGCTGTCTTTACATACAAGAAAACTAGTGCAACCGATGTTGTCAATGAAAGCTTTTGAAATAATCAGTGTTTCTTCGCAGTCTGCTGCTGTCTCCAGAATTCTTCTCTATTCTCCAAAAACCTTATCGCTTCTTCAGCTTGCTTCATCACTGTACTATTCTTCTTATCGGCGATGGCCAGGTCCGGATTCTTTAGTAAATTCTCGAGATAGATTTTATCTGACATCAATTGTCCTAACACAGGTCGCGATGACTTGGGACTGTTTCGTTTAGCTGCCTTCTTTACGTGCTTTACTGCTCCGATTGTATTTTCTATTGCTTCCTAGAAATAATTTAATTATGTAACCATTTGCGATATGCCTTTAAAACTTTAAGTAAAAAAATTGTATTTTTTATTTAAATAATTGAAGTTAAATCTTATGAAGGCGGTAAATAATATTTAACATACAAAATAAAAAAATCGTTTCAATCAAATCATCAATACTATTTGTCAATTAAAATTACGTAAACTGTACACCTTTCAAGAAGTCAGAGTGTTTTAAAAATTTGCACACCTTATACCCAATGAAGAAAAAAATATTTTTATTACCGTTCAAATGTAAAAAAAAACTGAACATTCAAATTGAGATTTGTAGCTGCAATAAAGTAAGTAACCTGAGCCTTTTGCACTCCAAGTCTGAAGTCGCTCAAGTCGGGCCGCGTGCTGAGTCCCCGATGATAATGTACGAGGCTCAACTCGAACTCGCCGCAGTAGTAGAGCGCCTCCGCCTTCTGCAGCAGCGCCCGCGCGTGCTTGGGGTCCAACTTAAGTGCTGCCTCTGCGTCAGCTAGTGCGGACTGCGGCTCCCCCAGCAGTAAGTAGCACTTGCTGCGTGCTACATACGCCGCCTTCTCTTCTGGAGCGAGCTCTATCGCCTACAATAGTTTAAAATTTTTAATCTTTATGTCTGTCACAGATCGACATAATGCTAGTTGGTCTCTTACAAGACGGATCGAGGTTGCGGGAGTTATTTGATGAGAAAGGAAAGGTCATATATTTGGTCCTATGAAGAAAACATTTTTTAATATTATTTATAACCTGGACCTATTGTAACAATATTTTTATTTAAATCCTGTTCAGAAAATCTTTTGATGAGATATTTTTTATTGCCAGATGCGAAATACATTACTTAGTTCTTTAAGTTTTTGTTCTTCTATGTAGAAGCATTCTTTAGTCCTACTTGCCACTTCGACACAGACAAAAATAAAAGAAAAATATCTTTAATAAAAAAGTGTGTTAAAAAATTAGTACAGCACCTAAGTTTCTCGAACAGATAAACAATTGCATATTCTCTCTTTGGCTTTAAGATAAGTTTTGAATACCTTATCAACGAATGAGAGAGCAGTGCGATACCGTTCCCGGGTCATCTCAGCGCGGGCGAGCGCGAGCAGCGTGCCAGCGTCCGCCTCGGCCGGCAGCTCCAGCGCGCGGCTGCGCTCTGCCTGGTCCTTCATGTTCAGCGACAGCTTGATGTCTTTGTACCCCATCACCACCGCCGCCGCCCGGTCCTTGTCCGTGTATAGTTCCTCCTCGCGCCGTCGTCGCTCCCGCTTCGCCTTCCTCCTATAGCTCCGCTTCTTAGGCTCCACAGATTCCTTCCTCTCTTTCGTCATCTGTTTGTCTTCTTCCCCTGACTCACTTTTATCAGCCGACGGCGGCGCTCGCTTGCTGATCGAAGCCTTAGGTGCTGGTATATCATCGTCATCATCGCCTATGCCAACGCGGACGAAACTTTGCAAAAACTCAGCGTCTTTGGTGGGACCGAGTATGGAACGGATTTGAGCTTTAGCGTTGTCTTCGCTCTCCATCTTTTTAGTACTGAATAGTCCTTACGTAAAAGGTGTCGTAAGTGTCAATATCGACGCCCCGGCCGTGGTCGCTATGGTGACGAAAACGGTTTTCGCACACTTACCACACGCGTTTAGTGCCGCACGTCTTGTCGTAAGAGAAGTACATTTTTCGCAGAAACAAAAAGTTCATGACTTTTTAAACGATCGATATGTAATAAAAAGACTTAAAAATGTATGTTACTGCTTGTTTCCACTTCATACAAATACATTTTTTTTTCTTATTATCAAGAGAACAAATAGGACTTTTAACTTGAAATGATTTTGATAAAATATTCATAACACGAAAAATATCTGATAAATCTATCTGAACTGTTTATAATTAGATAAAAGGAAAGTTTCCTATCATAATGGTAAATACTGAGACGGTTTCCTTTCAAAGGTGTCTTATCTTTCTTTTTCCTATTATATAAATTAATGTTAAATGTTGACATCAGAATAATCCCCGCAAAAATTTTTCCTTCTTCATTACACAACTAAAAATTCCTAACAATATTTACTTGAAAAAGTTTGTCGTTCAAATACATAATGACCATAGAGCAAATCCTTTCATTATTTTAAAGCATATTAATTGACTCACTTTACCAAGCGATGCGAGCGCGCGTTCATAGTTCCCGTTCTTCGAGTGACCGGCTGCTTCGTCTCTGTGCTTCTTCGCTTCCACTGGGTTACTGGATTGCTGCTCCGGTTCCTTGCCGCGACCCATTCTCGCCTAAATCCATTTATTTCATAAAACAATGTTAACATGAACAGCAGATGTGTATCCATTTTTTTTTTGTGAAACTTGTGGTTTTAGTCATATTTTTTTTAATAAAGTGCAATCACTTGACGTTGACTCTGATTCTGTCAAGATGTATATATATTAAATAAAACCATAGCAGACTTAATTTTCATTTCAAAATTACAAAGAAAATCCTTTGTAGTAACAAAGGATTTTCTACAGACTAGTAAGTCTGTCATGATAATGTCTTCCTAAATATTTATTTTGCATTATTACCCTCCGTCAGGTACGTCAGGAGTGAGCTAATATTTATGACCGTGTCCCGCGCTCCGCC
Source organism: Papilio aristodemus (assembly GCA_016277805.2). Classification (NCBI taxonomy): domain Eukaryota; kingdom Metazoa; phylum Arthropoda; class Insecta; order Lepidoptera; family Papilionidae; genus Papilio; species Papilio aristodemus. The sequence continues at coordinate 7,370,198 of JAABKM020000001.1, read as the reverse complement.
CTACTCCTAGCGTCCCAAAATACCCGATCGCTATAAATCTCTCTCTACCCGCTCCGCCCGACTTTATGCTTATGATCTGATAATTTTAACGGCATGTTCTGATACGAGCTTCCGTGATTCAATACAATTTCTCTTAACTTATCTATGATCTCTCGTTTTGGTAGTACATGATATCTTTTTCTAATACGAACTCATAAAGAAAACGCATTTTAGAAAATGTCGGGGATAAGTTCTAATTGCTAAGTCGTATTATAATGAATACAAGTTTTCTGGTTGAGAGTACTTTATCGTAGTATATCAAAAATAATCGATTTTTATAAATAATTTTGAAGAGTTTTTTTTATACGGTAATCTCAGGAACTACCATCAGATTTAAAAATCCATAAATAAGCCCAATTATTAAGCACTGAAGCACTTGAATATATGAAAACTTTGAACTATTTCTATGTCTACACGATTTACATTTTGAATTAAATGGTTATTTTAAAAATTATACGCATATCATATGCAAAAGACGCGAGAAAAGAGACAAAGTGTTCAGCAAAGGTAACATTGTCTATGATCATATGAAATTTTATTTCTCATCGTTAAAACATAATTCATTTAAATTACAACAAATTAAATAAGCATGTCAGTACAGAAACAAAAGTCTTTATAAACAATAGTATAACTCAGTATAATAAAAACTTAGTAAACAAATGTAACGACAAGCAGTTAGTTGCATATTATATTAAAAATAAGCATCGTTACGTCGTTTCAAAACTAATAATCAATTTAGTTACGTCCCGGGGTCGAACGACGCTTCAATATATTAAGGTTGCCAGTTCCTAATATAATTTACTATTTTTATAAGACAAAAAAATTATTTGTAAGATGTGCTTATATGTTTCTATCAAAATCAAATTCAGCATTTTGCTGTTCAAATAGTAGATGCGTTGTGTTACTTGCCTTTGGGGTAAGCAGAGAAGGGTCTTTTTTGTTAGCAGGTTATAGGAGAGATTGGCCATTATAACTGTACCAACATTACATCAACAAGACATCCACAACGAGGTCGTAGGTCATCCACTATTCGACTATGATCGTATACTATGTAATAGCACAAACTTTTGCAAGATTAGTTCAAATAGTATAAAGAAATATTACAATTAACTATTTTACAGTATTTACAGTTTCACAGTATAATCCAAAAATATTATGTTTTTGAAACGAATCGAATCTTTGAAATTCAATAGAAGTTACACTTTGTTATTGAGCTTGTGACAACCCTAATCGAAGTTCTGATAATCATGAATATTATTCATGCAACCCTGTCGACTTTGGTAAATCACGAAATGCTATAGTTTTCATCATAATGCAGGAAAAAGTTTGTACAATAGAAAATCAGACGGCAATCAGTGTACCTTCGGTTCTTTTAATAAGATAATTATTTTTACCGTAGCTAGCTTTGGAAAATACAAAATATAACTGTCCCTTTAGACTCCTTATCTATTTATTTTATGCGAACTTTTATGTTATTTTTTTGTTTGTATAAGAAGCAACACAAACCCTTATGTTGTGTTAGAATAGCACAAGTATCTACAGTAAAGAAAAAATAACGCAATTTTGTCCGCATTGGAAAACTGTTATTTTTTGCAACTTTATCAAGAAATAAAAGTTTTGCAATAAATTAAGAAAAGATCGAAATCTAAATTGAATAGGTTAAGTAAACTAAAACAAAATCTTTCAGTAAATCTTTGATAGAAACATATAATTTTTAATCTATTTTATTGATAGAAACTCATTAAAACCTCCTTTGATTTAAGTCGGGTGAGCTAAGACTGTATAGCTTGATATCCAATTACAAGCGCCGTTAATTCCGGCGTAGTTTTCTGGGCGCGCCTAAATCGCTGTCATCGCGCTGTCAACGAGCTATTTCGTGTTCAATTTCATCACGAACGCGCGATAATGAACAATGGCGGACATGAAATACTAAAAGCGAACGCTCGACGGAGTAATTAAAAATATCTACCATGTTTTCCAATATTTATGATGGATCTTATTTAATGAATTAATGAAATGACATTCAACAATTCTACAATTCTCAAAACATCTAAGTCTTCTTCCAAAGATAAATTTTGTTGCGTAAAATCCTTTATTTATATATAAGTAACATATGTTTACAACATAACCTCCACCGCACGGCCGCCATGTTTAACCGAGGCTTAAAAATAGATAATTCTTCAGAACTAATTTATAAGAACTGGAGACGTTTTTTTCCCCTTTCTTTGGCTGAGCATTAGCATAGGATGCCGACATGCGATCAACCTTAATATAATTTAATTTATCAATGCGATTTGAATGACTTCTCCGAATGAAACATTTGGTAACAAGAATCACGCGAGGTCGATTCGTACAGTTATGGCTACATACTACGGATAAAAAAAATTGTAATTTTTTACAAGATATGTGTTTTTATGAATTCCAATACACATATCCATCTCACCATATGCAGTTGTATTAAAATTTAGTACTCACTATAAGTCTGTAACACAGAGGTGTTGGCAGAGATTACGGCTTTCCGATTTTTGTCAATATTTATCTTATTAAAAACTTTGCGGGCCTTATTTTTCTTAAAGTAATTATGTTTACAGATTTACTTCCTTAGAAAAAAAAATTAAATAACGCTATTCCTGCTTGATTTTTTTTTATTGATGATTCAAAGTGCTGATTACTTGACAATATTGATTACATTAAAAAATAAATCAGTTGTTCATACATAAATTTCAATAAAAACGTGAGTGCAATTTTAATCTTCGCGACGAAATATTCTTTGAACGTTATGCAATTAACCACTGAATCCCCCTAACAGATAGTTCGTCGTAATTTTTAAAGAATGAGCCATTCTGAAGATGCGGGAAAACTACCGCATTAAATGTCTATTGCAGATTGTTTACTTTCATTGTTGATTAATTAAATTAAGAAATGTATATATTATATTATTTACGCTGTAAGTAATTACTAAAACGTAAAAAAAAATTACGCATTATGCAATATTATAAATATATTGTGTATTTTTTGGTATACACGTTGATTAGATTAAGATTGAAACAACATATATAATGAATATAATAATCAAATGTAAAGATAATTCATTAATTTCAAATGTTTTAAGTACGGATAGTAAAATAAATCAAGTTAGTTATCTATTTGGATTAAATTACATAGAATGATTACATATGTAAGTGATGTAACCTATACGAAAAAGTTATAATGACCTCAATAAAAAAAAAACAATTTTTCTTAAATTAATGTTTAAATTTTGCCTTTTATGTAGAAATAATAATTACAATTAATAATAAAATTATAAGATTATTTTTTGAATCTAATTACAATTTAACTCAATTTTTTTTTATGTATTATATTAATTTTTTTAAAACACTTACCTTTTTTAAATCTTTTTTCGAAATAAATGTAAACAATACTCTGATTCAATTTTGAACACAGCATGTATTTAAGAAAGCTCGACAGAAGTTTGAATAAAATAATTCGAATTTAAAATAAAGCACTACTGGAGGAATAGGATGTTCTGGCATGGGATTGAATCGCAGACTGAGCAACTGGTGGATAGGCTTTCGAGGTTTAATGAAAGGCTTTGCACGCTACGCGAGCCATGAGCTTTGCCTTGCTCTGGGGCGAAAAGCTCAGTGATATTAAACACCACTAAAAACTTTACTAATTGTGTAGTTTACTGTTTACGACCTACTGAAAAAAAATAATGTATTTTTATAAACATTGCATCAAAAGACAATATATATATAAA
>JAABKM020000001.1:7291684-7366299 GCA_016277805.2 Papilio aristodemus | reverse complement strand
GCGATAAAGATAGCGCAGTAAACAAATCAGTAGTTTTGCCCCGCGGTTTCTTTTTCTAAATTCTCTTTCTACATAGGTTAATTGTTTCGTCGTAGTATGATGTTATATAAATTATAATCTTCTTTATTTATTGGACTGTCGAATGCAAAAATAATGTTTTAAATCCATTCGGTATTTCTTGAGATAAGCTCGTCCGAACAAACTCCTGAGCTTTGCTCTTCACAATAGAACAATAGTCAATAATTTATTTTATTCATGAATATTTAGTATAAAATTATTGACATTTATTGGATTGTAAAAAAATAGGAAAAATATAAAATCCAAAAGGATTTTCCTATATTTTTCCTAAATTTTTTTAAATGAAAATGTTATTTTTACAGTCAAAGATCTACTTCCCTTAAATGTTTGCATAGTTTCAAAGCAAACACATTTCCGTATAAAAGTTTCGTTCAAACGAGAGTTTTATTTACTTTTGCTGCATTACTGAAGTCTACGCGTAGTGATGTCACGCAACTAGAGTTAAAAAAAGAAATTTTTACTTATAACCAATATTTTTTTTTGCAAATCAATTAAATCATTACTAAGTAACTTCAAAACAATGCTATAAATCATCAGTTTCTTAAATTATCGTTATCTGTTGTCCGAGGTACTAGGTGAATGGTAATGGTACGCGACCCAAAAATGATAAGTAGTCATTGTATATTGGTGAATATTTTAAATAACTGGCCGTGGATAACCAAATTCGAAACGACGAGTAATATCTAAGTCTTCTAGCCGATTATAATATGAACTGAATCATTGGATCTTTGAAAAATGAAAATTACCAAGAATCGAACCGATCGATTAATTTTAACAAAAAAAGACATACTGTATATATTACACTATTCGATAGTGTCGCTAATAAGGATCAAATTCTGGAAAGTGACATACGACAATCTTGAGAACCTGTATATGAAAAAAATTTAAGGTAGGTATGTCTATTTGTGGCCACCATAATTAGGTAATAATCGAGAAAGTTGCTGGAATGATATAAAAAGATAAATACAGCGTGGTTACATTTTCTACGAGACGGACCTATGCTTTGGTCAATTTTGCAGGAATTCATTCTATAAGGCAAGAGACAGATGAGCAAACTCCTTGTTATATTTTATAACAAAAGAAGGTTGTAATGCCATTTTAATAAAGACTGTAATAAAATAACAGAAACTGCATATTTTGATGTAAAACATGCTATTAAGAATGGAATAATTTCTTCAGGCATGTAATCTTTGCTTTAAGAAGACCTCTATTGCGTGGACATAGAGTTCATTTTAAGATGAAATATCAAAATATTTGATTTTTGTGCACGCAATTCTGTCGTAACAATAATTAATGTATCAAGGGCATTAGGGGACATTTTTGATGATTACTGGCGATGAAAACTATGAAGAAACAAAATTGTTTAAACACGAAAGGAATTTTGTTCCACGGACGGGTATATCTGTTCCCATAATGCCTTCTTTTTTAATTATTAGTTTTTTGTATGTATATATTATAACACACAAATGAAGTTGAATAAAACACCAAAAAATACGCACGACGATTTAATTTAAAAAAAAAGTAAACATTTTTTTAATATTTGGTATTATCTAGCACATTTAAGTTATTTCATACTAGTTCACAATGAGGATGCAAAAGAGAATGAGTTTTTTTTTTTCAGACTAAAAACATTAAAAGTTTTTCATATTGTTCATACATATGTTCACATTTTGTTTCCAATAATTTTCGCTCAATAACTTTATAAGAGACAATAGAAAGCAATACGTACCACACTTAATAGAAATATGTACGTACATATATTTATATAAAATTTTGTGCATTTTATTAATTTTTTTTTAGTAAAAAATAATTAAAATTTGTAGCATTTGAAAATATTGCTCGGATTCCCGTCACCGACCACTTGAGCCAATTTCAATATTTACATATAGACTTTTCAGAATTTTCAGATATGTAATTGTTAATACACAATCTAGTTCGAAGATTATTAATTATAAATTCTATAGAAATAAATATGTAAGTATTAATACGTCCTGAAAACTAAAAAGAGAATCATATAATACATTTAAATTATATAATAAGAATAAACAAACAAATTTTATTTATATTAATAACAAAAAAGTAAATAAAAAAAAACCATAACAGAGAGATCTTAACGGAACGCCTAAAGGTATACGTTTATTTCGTAATAGTTTCGTTTCCTGCCTACCCATCTGTAAATCGCAGGTGTTTTTGTCACTTATAGGAACAATTAGATAATATTTGAAGCAAACTTACAACTATATGTACGTATGACATAGAAAAATACTGATTAAATATTTAGTAATCGATTCCTTTAATTAGTTGAGAGCACAATCCTCGGTACCGGTAAGGTCGGCTGGTGAGTCGGTGGTCCGGCCTCTTCTTGTATTTTCTGTAAGCAATAATTAAATGTATATGATTTACACAATTATAATTAAAATACAAAAAGTAGATATATTATTAGTGCGCGGAGCGGGCTCGGAAACGTCTAAATTGGGATGTGTCACGTCACGCAAGAAAAAGGAAAGACGCAGTCAAAAATTATCAAACCCTTCATATTGTTAAGAAATGTCGGATGAAGGGAATGTGTAAGAAATGATGAGATCAGCTGGTTATATCATTTAATTTAGAAGGTCAATTTTGTAAAATATCTACTTACCTGTGGTGGTAACAACTTCGGTACATTTTCAGAGACAGCAGACAGCCGGCGTCTGGACGTAGCGCTGGCCGAGCGATGTCTCCGCTCCGCCTGGCTGCTGTCGCTGGTGCCGCTCTGGCGCCGCTTCCTCACTCCTTCCTCGCTACTCCTCCTGACTCCTTCCTCGCTGCTCGCCGACTTTTTCGCAGCCAGCTTGGCGAGCCTCTGTTTGGCAGTCCGCGCAGCGTTCTCCCTTATGATCTGGTCTGCGCGAAGACGAAGAATCTGTGCGGCTTCCTTATGATGCTTCAGAGCCGCTTCTAAATCGCTCCGAGATAGCGCGAATAGATTTGAATAACCCCGAGACCTGTTAAGAAATATTAAAGTAATGAACTATTAGGCTTGGTTGAACGGCTGAGACACCAGAGTTTTTAAACATTTAATGAATGTAGGGCTGTACAGAAATTCGATTTTGTAACACCCTGTTTATGTAAATACGATGGGGAAGTACGCTATACGTCACGGAGTGTCACCTGACAGTGGCGGTGCGCCGGCGCAGTCCGTCGATGCCCAGTAGACTGATCTCGCCGAACACCGAGCCCTCGCGCAGCGTCGCCACCACCTCATTTTCATCTTGCGACATAACCTGAATGGAAAAATGTCCTTTTTAATTATACACTAAGGAAAGAAGAAGAAGAAAGCGGATCACCTGCTGACACCACCGCTGAGCATCAATGGCTCGTTTGATTCCTTCTACTATACAGAAGATGAAGGAACAGGAAACACAAGTGCAATTTAAACAAGACGGATGTGTGACCACCATTTATATAGTAAAATCTGAAAAATGAAACAAAGAGACGCGTAACCAACATTACATCCATAACCCTAGGGTCAAACAGACAGCCGTCAATCCATTGAGTGCTTGAAATACCTTCGTCGACGCCGTACAAGTTGTTTTGGTAGTTCGTAATGTTACAAGGTCATACGACTATTAATTTCGACTAGTGTCGGTGTACTGACGCAGCACTCGCCGCTCTTGACGATGTACATGTGGTGTCCGACGTCCCCGCGGCGCACGAGCAGGTCGCCGGGCAGGCAGGACACCGGCCGCAGCTGCAGCACCAGGTCGCGCAGCAGCGACGCCGAGCAATTGCGGAACAGCTGCACCTGCACACACACGCACAGACTCTACAACCAGTATTTTCTTTAGGAGTCAAACTTTATAAAACAATTTGATTCCCCACAAAATAAATCTTTTATCCTTCTTCTACGTGAAGATATGGAACGCCATGATTTGTTTTGTGTCGCTAACCTGCTAATAATGTGTTGTTAAATGTTTTAGTTACCTTGCTCAATGTCGACATGTGCACGGCCAGAGCCACGTCTCTCTTCATGTTGTACGGCAACGAATTCAATATTTTGGATTCATCTGCATTTAACACAAGTAAAGAATGAAACAAACAAATAAGTTTTTCGATCGCGCCGATAATATTAGTCGATAAGCCCATGATTCTGCAACACAATCGTGATTGATTTGGAGACTCCTGATTTCTAACTAACCATGTGTATATTCGCCAGTAGTATATCGTTACTAAATCACGACAACGTTAAATATTAAAATTTACAGTGAAATTACCCTAAACTTTAGTACGCTATCATCTCACTTTGACTTTAACCCCCAAGTTACAATCTTACAGCGATTGTAATCTTCGTCTGATCTTCTTGGTTAAAATGAAGTTTGCATTGTTTGTTTTTATGTAAAGACATAGTAATAAACACTAACCGAAGCACCTCTGCTGGCTCCAGGTGTAGCGGTACCAGCAGGCGACGCGGTGCTGCAGCGCGCGCGGCATCCCCAGCCGCCGCAAGTACCGCGCGCACCCGTCCACCGACTTGCGGTACTCCGTCTGCATACAAATTAACAATTTACCCAGCAGTTGAGGTGGTTTTGACATGGACCAGCTCGAGCGGGGAAATATCACGACATGAGCGTCGTTAGTCTAGGTTTCAGGGATTGCAAGATCTGCACATACGAGTATTATATTAGGAAGCATATCATATGACGTCCAGGTTTATTGAAAAATCATTAGAGAGTTGTCAGTGTTTACAATAAGTGTTACCCTGGCCCTGGTGGCGGTGGCGATGATGTCTCTGATCTGTCCGATGAGCAGCGCGAACACGAACACGCCCATCAGCCACGCCGCCGTCATGAACAGGTACTCCGCCGTGTTTTCAGGCTTAGGGTTTTTACCTAAACGATTTCATAATTAAGACTATTTAAAGACACTGACACATTAGTATTTTTAATGGAATAAATACAACAGTTCTTTAAAATCTTACCAATGGAGGTCGCAGTCTTGGTGGCGAAGTAGAAGCACCTGATGTAAGCGTTGCCGACATTGTCGTAGACCCAGCCGTTGCTCGCCAGGCCGATGTGGTCGCTCATCGCGTAGTACGCGCACGCGTTCAAGTGGATCAAGTAGAAAATGTAGAACAACGTCTTGCCGATCCTCACCTGACCAAAATATAATGTTGGTTGGTACAAAATTCTATTTCTTCATCGAGACTTAAGAAGACGTAAATCTTTTTTATGTTTATTAATCATTCGATACACACAATGTAAGGAGAGGAGAGGACCCGGTCCATCGCCTGATGGAACTCCCAGAACGTTTGCAGCTTCAGTAGCCTCGGGAAACGAAGTATCACCTTCTGCGTTCCGAAGTAGAAATACAGGAGGTCCAGAGGAAGAAGTGAAATGACGTCAAACTGAAAAATATAGTAAAAGTATTTCAAGGTATATTCGAGTAGGTGATGACTAATTATTTATATATATTAGCACTTTTAACATTATTTTCGAAAAGATTTGGAAAAAGTGGTGCCTAAAAAAGCTGTAAAATCTTGATGATGAAAAGACCACAAAAAACCTGTAGATAAGCCTCTTCTCTTCTAATCTTTTGACAGAAATAAGTCAAGGTAAATTATTTATTCATAAGATTTTATGTAATATCTGAACATTTTTATACCTTGTATTGCAGCTTCCTTCTATAATTCCGTCTTGTTTCTGTTGGATCATCGACCCAGAAGCCTTCATGGAGGAACATGAGCCTTGGCTTCACAAATGCGAGGTCTAGCAAGTAGACGGCGTCGCAGAAGTAGTCCGCCGTCATCCACAGCGGCGTGTTCTCCGGAGTCTGGTATGGGAAGGTGGCTCGCAACGCGATGCACCACGCATTATAACTGTAGCAGAATGTCACCAACAACAGCCAGCTTATATAGCCTCGACCTGAAAACAAATGAGGAAATTTGAATTAATTTTTTTAAAGATATTCAGAGTATACGATGTAAAAAGTGTGACAAAATCATAATAACGGATATTAGTGGTCTTTCTACCTACCCATTTATGTTATAAGCGAGAGTGATAATTCATTAATTTGTAACCTTTTTTCACAACCTCTAATTTGACACTTTAGCATACATACAATATGTATGCTAAAAATCGAATTCACGTAATAATGGAAAACTATGTTTATTACTCAGTTTTGTTGTACCTTTTTTTTATACTACAAGGCGGCAAACGAGCAGGTGATACATCTAACAGTGACCGATGCCCATAGACACCTGTAACATCTAAGTGTTGCAGATGCGTTGCCTACTTTAGGACATAGGAAGAGAACAACAGAAAAAGGATACTTCCTTTTCCTATTGATCAGGGGATCAGAGGACACAGAGGAGGGCCTCTGTCATATCCTCTTCCCCTTTCTATCCTCTCCTTATTACAAAAGGGTGGGAAGGGGAAAAGGATCAGAGTTGGGCCTCCGGCACCTCACTCATCAAACGATACGCAGAAAACGTCCCACTTCACGCCTGTCTTCTGTGAGGTCGTGGTATTTCAGCGGTCGAGCCGACCCATTCGTGCAACAGATGTTGTTGTTACTGGCTCTACCACTGCCAATGTACTTTTCATTTAGAATAATTCATTGGCAATACGGCAGTTGAATATTAAGTTAAACATGCACTGCTTAAAAATAATTAATAAAATAAAGTTGTCTAGATGTTTCTTCCTATAAAACTTATGGGTAGTTTTATAGGAAGAAACATTTAACTATCTTATGATAGCCTTAATTACTATAATGGCGTCCCGCAGACGTTTAAACAATAATAAATTGTCCTATGATTGAAACTCACCCTGCGGGTCGATGGGGAGGAAGGGGTCACAGAAGGTGGGCAGAGATAGACCTTTGCACTTCTTGTACCGACTGGGAGAAGACGGTACAGGACTCTGTGGCGTCTCTATTATTGGTACCAACTGTCTGTCAGGTGTGGGTCTATAAAATAAAAATTTATTTTATTTTATTTTTATTTTTTATCTAATTTTAACCGCTCCTTCATAAAAAAGTGCCAAAACCATTAAACGTAAGAAATCTACTCAAAAATATAAAGTAAAATAAAATAACTAACCGTTTGAAAGAATTGTCTCTCGATGTGGGTTCTTTAAAATCTTTGAGCTCTGTAATTGTTTCCTTGGCATCGTTTTTAAGTTTAAAATTTGGCAGCGGGCTTCCCGCGAACAGCCTGACCTTTTGTATAGGAAATATTCTGAAAATTATTAATATATGTCATAGCGTGGAATAGACCTGGGTGATACCATAAACTAATAAGAGAATGTTTATTTTCTGCTTACTTTTTATCTTTATATTGTCCATTGTCCTCTTTAACTTTAGTTTGTTTTTCTATATTAGAGACTGTTTTTGTTAATCTGTAACGATGGATAAAAATATTATATTGACTTCTTTCCATTTAAAATGTTGACAAAAGCATAATTCAAATAAATATTTTTGTTGCGTTTTTTTTTTTCTTGATTCCTAACAAAATTACGTATAGATGTCATTTTTACCACGTTTTATAGTGGCTTGTAAAGTCACAGGGAAACGCGGTCGAACAGGATAAAAAGTACCCTTTGTCCGTCTGCTGGTTCTAAGCTACCACCCCAACCAATTTTCAGCCAAGTTGGTTAAGCCGTTCTTGAATTATAAATAGTGAAACTAATACAACTTTCTTGTATAAATATAGCATGTATCAAAGTAATCAGTACAACATTGGAAATTAAACTTATGTTATTAATTATTTAATACTTAATTTTAATCGAAAAGAAATCTACTACAAGCGAGAAGACAATCGCATCGCTTCTCGGATGCAATTTATTCCAAATTCAAATTGTTGGGATTGGAACATTGGAATTTACTTCTCATGAGTTGGCGTTGTTTCCGGTGTGCACCAGGAACCGTATGTTGATTTGGAGATCGGATGGGTGTTCTGTGTCGGATGCGAGGACGATGGGTGAACGGTGTGCTGCAATTAATATCAAAATTAAACAAAAAAAAAAGTAATTACGCTTACAACTATAAATCCAAAATTAAGTTATAATATCGAATGACAGGAATAAATAGAAACATTAAAATAAGGATATGAAGATAATGCAAACTTTGTTACATACGACACATTAAATGCAAGAAGTCAATTAAATTGGTATGCCTTGTTCTTTGCCCAAACATTTTAGATTTTCCTTAAAATCCTTTGCATTTTAATCAATGCAGGTTGGTCAATAATATGAAGGCGAGGACACTGTACACTCATCGACATTGCATATATTTACTCTGTCTTTTCCAATGCAGATATCTTGACTTTCAATTGTTTTACATTTTTTTTAATAATAATCTGTCGACGATCATCTCGGTCCAGCGATACATTTCAATAGTGCAAACAATGCCATTTTACGATTCGTTTTATTGACGTCGTTAGGTCATAAACGATGGCCCCACTCCTTACGTTTTCGTAAATAAAATAATATTCACCGACGATGACATGCCCGCTCGCCCGCGCAGTCAAATCAAATGTTACGAGATGTTTTTAATCTAGTTATTATAAATTATTTATTCATATAAAACAACTTTTAATTGACTAAACTAGATTCACAATCCACGTGGAGTGCCTTTCTATGTTATAAAGGTTTGTTTGTCGTTGTAAATGTAATCTTTTTTTTTATTTAAAATCATAAATTTAATGTCATAAACAGAAAAACACGTCTCAAAGTTGTTGCTCTAATCGAAATCGCTGATAATTCATCAATAATTCAAACTCGATAAAAATATTTCTTTCCGCGCTGTATTCGGAGAGCACTTAGAGCGATTCCGTATTCAAATCACAGGCTGGCCGGTGCCTTGGTTGATGGCGCGTCCTCGCTATGTCTCCTCACCTGTATCGCCTCGACACTCACTTACACCACAGTTACCGCTTTGTTATTACACTCATTTGAATATGCAACGGATAAAATAATCGATTAAATCTAGTATGGGATGTGATTACTACACTTATTTATATATGTATGTTGCAAAAGTGGGTGATAATGTCGGTAGGTAAGTAAGGAAAGGCGATGTAAGAAGTACCTGTAATCGATGGGCATGTATGCGTTGATGTAAGAAGTGGAGAGATGCAACAAAAGAGTTGTATCAGAATCGTACCAAATGGAAATTCAAAACCTCTGCGTACTCCTCTTGGCTACGCGCGTGAGCGTATATTCATTTACCTATTTTATGAGAGGTAACAAAAATTAATACCTAATTTCTATTTACCCTTGTATTTTTAAGTAGAGCTATGATATGAAATTTTGTGTGTCATCGATCATATGTCTACGGGAGTGTAAATGTATCTTGGGTAAATATAATTACTTAATACCTATAGGTAGGAAGGAGGGCGCGGCAAAATATTAAATAGCTTTGTTTAGTGTCTCGCACGCACTATAGGCCTGGCCCGTGGTTGCTAAGACAAATTTTATCGACGATAAAAAGGTAATTGATTAGAAATCAAATTTTCTTCTCGATTTATACCTCTAGTTGAATATCGTATAGAAGAACATAACGCGACTTGCTGACACGAGTGAGTGAAAGATATTGCAAGTACAATAAGATTAACACAGGAGGATTATTTTATTTTAAAATTCTTAAATGGACCAGATTAACGGCGTACGTGCAATAAACATGCTCGTAACCGACGAGCATGTGTTTATTGCAGAGAGAGAGAGGGGGGGGGGATAGCTATTTGGGTTTCCGAATAATAAACAATGCAAGTGACTTATAGCAAATTGAATTTTTACACACAAAAATTTCTGTATTCCACAAAAGCTTGACCTTATCTTATAAGTCAAATAGGGTTTACAGTCTGTCTTCATGTTTTTCTATGTTTTGTTTATTACATGAGCAAGTGTTGTTTGTTTTGTCACGTAGACTGCACATAGTCAGTAAAACTAATAAAGAAACTATTCGACTTGGTCCCATTAGAATACAAATCGCGTGCTAGGAACCAATTCAGGGGAGACCTTAGCTAAAACTAGAATTTAATTGGAAGCCACTGCCATCGGACAATTAGTTTACATTAAATAGTAATTACGGACGTTCGTGTCACCTCGGTGATTTACATTTTAAAAAGTTATTGTTTTTTTTTTTTAAGAAAACATGTTCATCATCACCCGTCTTTATATAATACTAGTTTACAAACGACCGATATGTATCAGTGACGCAAAATAATATTTATGTATTCCCATGCTCGATTGATCTTAAAGTTTTAAATTTAAAGGTGTCCATGCAATGTACTTAGGAAATGGCCTCGACACAAAACATTTAAATCATCTCGAATGTGCGAATAACATTTGGAATATGCAAAGTTTTTAGTCTTTTAGCAAACATTATTGTCGACCGCTTTTGTTTTTCTTTATATATATCTTGGTAAATAGAATTGAGAAGCAGGCTTACAATATTTTCGAAAATCTTAAACAATTAGAACCTAGAAATCAGATTAAATCGAAATTTAATAGTTGGATTACTTATGGTAATATAAATTGCAAGTATTTAGGAATATCTACTTTATAATTCCACTATAAGTTTAAATTTAGAAAAAAAAATAGAAGCACAAACTCACCACATCAACTTTAATTTCCATTGTTTAAAAAACTAACAACTTCATTTAAATAAACCTCAAGAATCTTTTAGCCAATCGGCGAGGTGTAATTTCCCGCGCGCGCGTTTTCTATGAACGTCCCCAGCCACTGTCCACAACTTACTGGCCGATAAGAAAACTTAAGTAGCCGATACAACGCTCTATAGATCGCTGCTTGTATATTGTTCAAGTAAGGACTCTGACATACGCGTAAAAATAAAACGGTCTTGAGTATCACAGAAATAACAGTAATTTAGTCATAAAATAACATTTACTGATAATAATTAATAACGACATTTTATTTATGGATCTTGATACATTAATGAGGAAAACATATAATACCAACAATAGACACTCAAACCAGTTTTAACAAAAATACATCATGATTCAGAAGAAATCTAGTTATATAATTTCTTAGGCTTCGTATAAATTAACTGTAAGAAAATAATGATTGTTGAAGAAAACTTAATTGGCTAGTACAATATTATGACAAAAAATGTTGGCGTAATAAATAGCGCCTGTGCGACTGGGAAGGATCGAAAAGAGAAATCTTAAATAACTCGAAATCAAAAAAAAACATAAATTAAATACATTTTTTTATTCAACAGATGTCAAAATATAAGTGATTTATGTTCTAATTGTAGAATAAAAATGTACAGTGATTGATTTCACTGGTTTATTTTCTTTTTATGTAAAAAGTATAAAAAACAGTGGTCAACACACAGCCTTAGGATACCGTTTACTTGTGAAACGGAAATTAAAACATAAATCTTATAAGAGTTTACAACAGAATAGCAATTGGAATCCTTCTAAGAGAAATGATAGGATAAAAAGGTTTTTTAGGGTATAGTTGACAATTAATTTATAATTTTTAATTAAAAAACTAATTTAAAATTTTTCAATGACATGAAGAATGGCTAAGTTGTAAATATATTAATATTACGTATTTAAAGAAATTATTGTGAGAAGACATTTATTTACTATTTTAAAATTGAAATGGTCTCCAATATTTTAATTGAGGGACGCTGGAAAATAGTACGAACTGTCTAAAAAAATATACCAAATTCACACATTTTCAAATAATATTCATTTATTATACACATTATAAGTTTAGAAAAAAAACTTAAAGGCTCGAATCGACACATCATCAAAAATAGGCCCTAAAATTTTATTAACATAAATGGATAAAACATTGATACATGCGTAATAAGCTAATGATATTAAAACATATAAAATAAAATAAAGTAAAGCTAAGTATGTCTTTTTGATTTAGAAAAAGATCGATTTGTAATGATAAACAAAAATAAATATTTGATTGTAATCAATATAAACTTACCCTTCTTATTATTTTTAACATATCCAACACCGTGATCAATAATTCTCACTGTCTGATAATTTTATGTAATCTTTGTATCTTTTGTTTAAAGGTTCTATCAGTACCACTTATTTCTTTGAAAGCTTCATTTTAAAGCGCAGATAAATACACAAAGACGTGCAATAGTGTAATGAGAGTGAAGTTATAAAATTTACTGTTAATTGTGCGTTTAGGAATATTTTATTTTCTCGTATTATTAAAAAGTATAACATATAAAGTAAATATTTGTATTGATAGATACACAGCATGCACTGTAATAGGCTATAGTCTATCACACAATCTGCTGTGTACTTAGCAATTCGGGCTTTGCGCATTCAGCCACTTCAGCGGCTTTACTTTCACTAAAATCCCTTATTGCGTATTACAAAATATAATAGTCTAACCAAAATTATAACCAATTTATTTAACTGTCTATTCATGACTAAACTAATTTCATAAAAAGTATACCAAATTTAAAATTTGAACGAAACAAAGCAATGCTTTGCTAGCGTTCACTTCAAGCGCTGAAAGGTACAAAAACATACTTTTCAAATAAATCAATATAATGCGACATGTCATGTTCACACAAAGTTCACACCATCTCACTTTCATCGACAAACCAAAACTTTCCCTCTATGGAAAGAGTATCGAATTACATTTAATAAAAATCAAATTGAAATACAGATTAAATTTAAAAATAATGCTACTGTATCAAATAAAAAAAACTTTGATGAAAGCAATAGGTACTTAAAACAAAACGTAACCAATATTGACATAAGGGCAAAGATTTTGCTTTGCTTACTTGCTTACAACAGTTTGAATATTTTGACATATGTCAAACATGATGAATTCGTTTTCAGTCATTTCAGTCTGTTTTGATCTACTAGAGGAGTGGACGAGTTTGTGTGGTGGTAGGATGATTTTAGATTGCGGATTATATAAACTATAAATGATAATACATATATTTAAAAAAATCTAAATACTGTGTGGAGTACATATGAGAAGTAAATTAAACGATTGCATTAAAAATAATTTGAAGTTATCTTTTTTCTTTATTTCAGTGTATTGGAAATAAATAATTTAAAATGCAAGCAGGCTCGTATTTATTAAATTACCGATTATCGGACGTAAATAAATTGTTGATTAGTTTGCTTTAATATTAAAAACAGAATGGAAATAGGAAACATTTGTTGCAGAATTTGCAAGAATACGACGACAGGTCTCTTTCGAGCAAGTAGTCGAACTGCTTAAATTAGTTAAGGAATATCCTCAACTATATAGATCCTCTTTAATGCCTAGCCTTGTGTTGGCCCAGGAAGGCTTTTGGGATAAATGTGCTGAAACGCTTAACTCAATGCAAGGCGGAGCCTTTAAAGATGCGTACGGATGGTCACAGGTAATCAATTTATAAATATCTCTAATATTTCTTTGACTTGTTTTTAAGGCAGAAGGAGATAAATGTGTGAGTGGTACTGCTAGATTTATCTGCATTATCATATTTATGTTACATGCATTAATGTTTGTATGGCTAAATCTATTTATTTGTAACAAGATATGTTTTACTGTAGCTATAAATGACTTGGTGAACATGGTTCATGCTACTTTATAGAGAATTTTAAAAACTACATTTGGTTTTTTCCCATAACAGACACAACCTCTAATATTTAATTTGAATTTATTTTTAAATTAAACAATTTAGTCTATTGTTATGTTTTTTATTTTTACAATATTTATGGGCTGAATAAAGTGTAATGGTGTAAAATAATACAAAATAAAAGTTTATTAGTTACCTTTTGATCTATAATTATGTAGCATAATACTTATTTTTTAATTTATTAATTCATACATCTGTGAAGAGCTGTTTGCCTATTTGTTTTAGTATTGGCGTTACTTCAAATACAGAATAAAACAAAGGACAATTGAAATAACAAGTAACACGACCCGTAGTAAAGTGCCAGAGGATGATTGTGTACCTTTGGTTCTAGTGGATAACATCATATTGTACTTGCTGCAAAGTAGGGTTGATCAAGATTTTGAAGATGGTGATGATAGACCTAATTTAAATATTTTGGTGAGAAGTACAGACTTGGTTGATTTATACTGTATGCTTTTAGACATACTGTTTTTTTTAAATATTAGTAAAATCATAAAACTAATTTATTAATATTTCTTTTAATAACTAAGTTTTAAGATTGTGCTAGGATATATAGATAGTTCACAAATAGTTGAACAATGGATTAGAACTATGTTATGTGTTTTACAGTCCGTACCTTTAACCAATAGGCTTTTGACGTATTGGATAGAGCGTTCCATCTGTCAGTGTATTGTAGAAATGATAATAAAATTTGTTTTAGGACATAAATGATGAGAAGAAAAAAGCCGTTAAAGAAGGTGCTAAGCCTTCAACCTCTAAAAATATTGCAGGTAAAATAATTATAAGTGTAATATAGGTTACCAATCAATTTTGAGTTTTGTCATTTTATAATCTGACTAGGAATATAATTGTGAGCAACTTGTGACTTGAATCAGTCATAATTAGACATACCTAAAATATTCCTGGTCCGATAATAAACTGACGAAGTTGACAAATGATCAGTGAGGTAGACATTGTAAGTTCACTTGTCTATGTACCATATCTATGTAGAGTCAAAGGTATCTGCAGTTTTGTTGCACTTTTGAGGTTTTTTTAACGTACATACCAATGCGCGAAATTTCATATAATATTTTTAAATTCCTGCTGATATTTCTTACCGGAGGGGGAATACGAAAAAAATATATTAATTAAGGTATTAATGTATAGTAGACACATCGAGCGATAAGTCCGTGCGTAAGCGTCGATACTCCGCCACCGACGGAGATCGCGCTAAACTTGCCCCATTGGAAATCCGACTACGATACCTTGGAGAACGAAGCAATGATTCAGTTTCAGGTAAGAGATAAGTTTACATTTAATTATTAACTTGCTCGCGTACTTGTAATTAGGTTAATTCCTTAATAATTTTTAAGTTATATTAGTATATTGTAACATATACGTTGTATGTTATAACATAATCTTTAAGATTTTAATTAATATATATTATTTGTATTATTAACAAAGGTCGTCGTCGCTTCGCCATATCTATTGATTTTCGCATAAATCGTCTAATATTTCTAAAAGTTATCCAATTTTTTGTAACCTTAAAGAATTGTTATACCCAAAAATTCTTAGCATTCGACTACATTATAAAAGGAATGTCTTTGCGAAAACATCCTAGGTCCAAAAAATTTAGCTTTGCGTTGATACCTAAGTCAAGTTGTTCGTTTGTCTTTTGAAAACCAGCAATAACAAATCCGGAGTTGCATTTGTTAGTCTAAATGTTTAGGTAATTTTTTTTAATAAAATTGCATTTTTTGTATGAAATTCTATCGTAGACAACACGAGGGATCCGTCTTACCGTAAAAGACGCCAAGCGTTTGCTAATGCGAGCAATGCGATTGAACATTATTTTAAAAGATCACCGAAGAAATCACCGAAAAAAATTAAAGGTAATTATTATTTTATAATATTTATATGACTGTTTTTGTTTGTTTTCCTTTAAATTTACACAGACATTTATTTTGAATAAATGAAAAGGAACTACGTAAACGTAAATATGGGTGATGTGACACTCTTGTGGATGTTGCGAATATTTGTGCCTTAATGGTTCGGTATGACAGTTGACAAGGAATGGAAGAAGAAAGGGTGATAAGAGACGAAGAGTAAGTGACATCCAAGACTAACTTAGGCGGCTCCACGAAAGAGAACCGCGACGACTTCGCATTTGTACCTAACAATATCGCCATGTGGAGGGACATTTATAGAGGTTATGGAAATAAGACACGACGCATTAAAGTATTAAGTAGTATGTACATATTGTTATATGGATGAAGAAGCTAGATGTCTCTCTACCCACCTCACTGTGTTACGGGTGTGAATGCTTAATTATTATAACCTGGTATGACAAACCGCAAAGCGCACGCGTGCGGCTAGGCGTCTGTGCTCTTGTTTTGATGACTCCGACGAAAGCTTGAACTCTAGTTCAAGTATACTTAGTACAATGTTGATTATTTTAGGTTTATCCTTAAAATCAAAATAAAACACATTTTTAAGCATTTCAAGCAAACGTGTATTTGTTTGTTTGTCTTCTGCTGTATATGATAATAAAGTTTCTCAATTCTTGTAGCTTCGTTATATTCCTATATTTTAATTGTATTCGTATAATTTTAGTTACATGTATATCTTTCATTGTAGACGGCATGATGCTCGTAGCCGCGTCCATTTGTCGTAGACGCCATACGTTTACTAACATGAACGTTGCGACAGAACAATATCGTCAGAACAGAGCGCTGGAACAAATTCGAGGTATATTATTTTCTATAACAATTTTTATTTGACTGTACAACTGGAGGATGTAGAGAAATGTTAACTTCTTAATTAATGAACCATTAGGCATTAAAGAAGAAAGGTACATTACTTAACTTTTATGTAAAAACAGACAGAAAATATCGTGAAGAGAAAGATATATTAAAAGTTTCTAAAATATCTGGTTACATCTCTACATCGTAACTGTAAAAAACACAGTGTAATTTTAGATTGTAAATCGATGCATCCTTTTGTCTTGAAGCTTGTATTATATTTTGCGTCATATTTGTAAATAACCCAATTGCAAAATTTAAATGATGACTCATAAACGACAAGCCATCAAACCAGCACGAAAAGGAAAGCATTTAAGACATAATATGAGTTTTCCAATTTTTTTTAGAAACTAAACATTAGACAATTCGGTTTAATGTCTTATAGCGTATTGAATTGAACATCAATTACAGATTTGAATAAACTACGGAAACAAAACGCCGAAGAAATTGAACTACGGAAACAGGAGGAAATAGAGAACATGAATTTAATCCATGACACCTTACTGCGATTGGCGATAGTTTCTATTAGAATGGTGGCCATTAGGAACACCGCTGAAGAGATTTTAAGCAACAATCCGGGTTTACAGCACACTATGAGCAGTTGGCCAACCATATTTTAAACACCATCCATTGATCGTAAGGCTTATATTCCCTTTAATTCCGAACAGTTTAGTGTCAAAGCTATGATGAATGTTTATTCCAAGTAAATGTTTAAAACTGTCTCTTGGAGCCAGTGTCATGATAGAACTTTATCAGTGTTTCTGTGGAGAATTTAAAGTGTAGAAGAAGAAAGAAGCTCGTATTTTGGAGAGAAAGAAATATAGACTCTTACTGTACCAGCTAAGGATGTACACTTATTGACCATTCTACTATTTTTGACCTTTATGTATTACTATAGTTCATAATAATATTATTCGAAATAGATTATTTATAATAAGGAGACACGTGACGAAATTTATATGATTTAAAACTGCATTTATTGTGTACGTTGCATTCGTTGCATGCATTGTAACGTGAGATTCGAATATGATGATGTCATCTTTGCCCCACCCCCGCCTCGTGCTCCTCGCTCGCGACCCTTGCGTAGGCGCCCGGTAAATTTATGTGAAAAATGATTTTGCCTTCAATGTTAATCGTATTTCATGGAAATTCAATGTTAGACTAAGGTGTTCGGAATTTTAACACCACCATTTATTCTTCTGTTACTGTTTAATTGCATGCCGTAAGCACAAAACTTTTAAATGTGGTCAGTATTTCAATAAATTCGAATAATCGTGAAATAAAACCAACAGCCGCTGAATTTTTCTAGGTGGCAAGCGCGACAGATTGTCGTATTTTATAATTCCGTGTCACCTACCGTGTTTCAACTTTTTCATTTTTTAATCGAACTAAACATATTATAAACTTTTAGCAAAAATTCAACTGAACTGATTTTTGTCTGTGTCTTGACAGTTAATAAACTGTCGAAGTTAAATCGTCAATTTGTGAACAGATATATATGCGTTGATCAAATTTTCGATTGGAACGGAAGTGAAATTTAAGTTAAGTTTGTTAGATTAGAAATAATAATTATGTAAAAAAATATATCAAAAAGATGTTTATCAAAATAAAAAAATGTCTTGATATCATTTGATATGAACGAATTGTGAATTAGTTTATAATATGACTAGTGCTATTATAAGCTAACGAAATTTAAAACCTATTGGTGACAAACACTTAATCTTTATACATAAGGGAAAGTGTTATTTTCTATACACTTTATTATTTTTAATTTACATCGCATGCACTAAAGAAGTTAATTTTTTAATGTAAATATTAAATTTTATAATATTCGAAATTTTTATAATCGATTACTCGTATTCAAAGTATCGATTTATATATAGTATACGATAACTATGAATTCCGATTAATTATGTCATATATATATACTTATAACTGACGGTTGTAAAAATGCGCCTGTTATTTTGTGTCGACTTTAAGACGGCGATAACTTATCTTGCCGCGTTCATCTCCTTGAGATGTTTTAAAT
The DNA here is from genome assembly GCA_016277805.2 of Papilio aristodemus. NCBI lineage: Eukaryota > Metazoa > Arthropoda > Insecta > Lepidoptera > Papilionidae > Papilio > Papilio aristodemus. The sequence goes on along the minus strand of JAABKM020000001.1, from coordinate 7,347,798 downwards.
TGTGTTCATCTCTGCCCACCTCGCCAGGGTAACAGTTGGGGCAGTTTTAGTTTTAAGTGACATATATACCAAAATTATATTACATTGAATGTAATTCAGTAATAAATATATTAAACGAATTTACAGTATTTTCATTTATTATCATTAAATATTTTATTTTGTAGAATACGTTTTGGGGTTTTGAGTTAAAATCCTTTAAATATGATAAATATTTTAAAGAATTAAAGTAAAATGATAGAAATTATACACTTTTTCTTGTTACAATTTTGACAATAAGACATATCTCTGTCAAAGTCAAAGAAACTACGGAGCGATTGTACAGTTATTTTTTTTAATCAATAAATATAACACGGAGAAGTAAGCTGTTTGTCTGATCTTAAGTGTCCGTTATTTAAAACTCTTTATGAGAATGTATCCGGTGCATTATTCAATAGAATTTAGTGCTATAAAACATGTAAGGTCACGACTGACAACCTTAAGGATTTAGGGTCGCTCTTTTAGTACTCCGCATGGACACTATCGCTTTTAAACATACTCTAAATGGATTTTCCGCTTCAAAATCCCATTAAGACTTTTATTGCATCACGTGGGCGTACGATTTACTCGAGGCTGATAAAAAAAAATAATAAAGTTCCGTACGAATAAGAACCCATCGTAAGGCATAAATACAATCGCAATTTTAGGCGGGCATTTGGGTCAATGACATGTCTATACACAAAAGACACTGATGCAATCGAAGATATAAAATATCTGCTTTATTGTATGTATATTATATATATATTTAGTTGGATGGCATTATTTGTCATAGATAAATTAATGACTATAAAATTTAAAATTTATAATTAAACAAATCCTAAATCAGAGGACAATCCTCGGCACATTCTATTAGCGATATCGTTAGTAGAAAACTTCAAAATATATGAAACTGGCATAGATTTCATGTTCTTATTCAGATGGTCGAGGTAATTGTCCTATGTGGGCCTGCATATGATTGACAAATTTTTGGTTTTGAAATTATAAACCTCTGGCACCGAGCTTAATTGGTACAATTTGAATATTAGAAAACTGCAATGTAAATAGATTGTTATGATGGATGAATGGCTCGTATAAACTTGTTTTTGGATTTTTATAAAAAAAAATAAAACAAATAAGCAGTATGTATCTTAAGCCAATGTTTTTGTTTATGTCCTTTGTATATCAATAAAAATAAAAGATCTTGGTACGTTTACTTCGGATATTCAACTTATGTTTACTCATGTATATTCTCGGGTACCAACAAAACGGGTTGCGCTCGAGGAAACGAATATAAAAACGAATATCAGATGTGTCACAGAATCTAACGGATCGACCCGCTTTGTATCCAATAATGTTTTTTTAAATAACATTTTAAGAATTACAAATATCCGTTACAAGGAATTGTGTTTAATGTTAATAAAATTCTATTCATATTGTACGTAAAAATGCAAAACAATTGTAATACTACGTATTAAAATTTTAAATAGAAAATATCGTCGACCGCAACGCGTGCAGTTAGTTATACAAAGTCGGGATCAAGCAGTTCACTTGATAATAGCAAATCGTTCGTATTATCTTGTGGAGCTCATTCATCGTCCGTTTCTTCGAGGAACGTGTTAATTCACTGGCGATGTACGAGTGTTACAGTAAAATTAAAAATGTATCTCATTAAATTATTAATAACGTGCTTGTTGTGTTGTTTATTAACGAGGTAAGTTTGGATCATTTATAAATAAAACATAGGAACGTTATAATGACAATAATGTATAGGTTTGCTGCATTTAATACGCGATATATGATTGTAACATTTTTAACGATATTTTTATTTCTCACAGTGTCAACTGTAAAGTTGTGTTAAGCAGGGAACAAATATCGGAATTACTAAATTCTATTGATAAAACAAAAACAAAAGTAACTTTAGATAATTTCGATTACACAACTACGGGACTATCGAGAATCGATACCGATACCAGACGTACTAAAAATGGAAAAGCGTTCACGTACAATGATATAGATGTTGAAGAAAATAAAACTAAAAATGATGAAACGACTAAATTTCGAAATTACGTGAATACAACTAAAGAAAATACAAAAGAGACGGAACATTTGGAACCACTTATTTTAACACCATTTATTGAGCAAGGGAGAATTGAAGAAGCGAGGAACAAGAGTTTGGTGAATCCAGCAATGTTCCTCGGCGTAACGAGCTATTCTGGATATTTTACGGTGAACAAAACTTACAACTCCAATATGTTCTTCTGGTACTTCCCGATCGAGAAGAAACCTGTTAATGAAACGCCATGGATCATTTGGCTGCAAGGAGGTCCCGGTGCCTCCAGTATGACGGGACTTTTTGATGAAATAGGACCATTCACAATGGACCCCAAGCTGAAATTGCAATGTGAGTATAAACATTCATACGATTTTTGGTTCCTTAATATTTTACTAATATAAAAAAAAAAACTAAAAGCATAATCGCTAAAACAGTACGATGTTTCCTTCACACCGCGATGGTTTAATTTTAAATTATTTATGGATTTTTAAGTGGCCTGCGCGGTAAAACGACAATTTCATGATTTAAAGATTTTGTTCGAAATCTCTCGTTCCTCGATAAGTACATAAGATAAATACTCCATAAGTACGAAAAATAATATTTCATCATTTATTTTAAGAGAATTATTCAAATAATTGATAACAAAAAAGATACTAAGTCGTAAATCGTTCTAGAAGTGTAGTGCACAAAACACGATATTAATTTGTTGTTTACGATCCGTGATAATAATAAACTCTTAGCGACTGTTGTCTTAGAATGTTACGGTTTACATAGTAAATAATGAAATTTTATAAAATGTTACACAAAAATGTAAATAAAACACTTTTACACGAACGACGGGAAGTTGAGTACGGTGCTCGGTGGTCCGCTTACTGTGGAAGGTGAGGGTTAGCAGTGGACTGATATAGGCTAGCCTATTTGTCATATCGATCATAAATTCCAATGCCGGGCTGATATCGAATTAAAAAAGCCAATATCACTTTGCTCAGCAATGTATACGTACCATAATACAACTGCGCCGAATAATGTATTACATAATAACAAATGTAGTCAACATTGTATTTTATACAAATAAAACAATACATTATGCTACAGTTGTAGATAGTTCTATAAACACGTAGACATACCACATGCCGCTAAAGAATTTAATAATACAAATTGCTGACATCGATTTTTCAATTCAATTATAACTCAGACAGCTTAAAGAGAAAAGTGAACAGACTAATGATTAAGTAGTCCATATCATCTTTCACCTAATTAACATCAAGTTGGATTTTGATCGAAAAAAGTTTATTAAATAGAAAAATACATACTTTCATCTATATCAGGTGAGAGCAACTATTTTTTGAGAGGGCCTCAAAAATCTTAAAAAATTTATATGCGGGCCAAAATCGCAGAAAGATGAGAATGAAAAATATTAGATTAAAGAAAAACACATTTAATTCTTAAATCAGTATTTACTAAACGCAAGTCGGGCTGCTTATGTGATAAAACGTAATAATTATTTAAATGCTTAAAATAAATAGCAGTGACCCAAAGTAGTAACGTCCAAACCTTGTGAACATGCATGCATGTACAAATAATTATGGCATGATGATACAATAACAAATTTTTTTAGAGTTAGTCATTTTAATTCAAATGGGGCCGCATGCGGCCCGAGGGCCGCGAGTTGCTTGTCCCTGTTCTATATGATTAAGCTTTGCTGTTAATAAGTGTTGCATTGACTAATCATAAAAAGGAAAACTTAATTTATTCTCATAGTTATATAAAATTGTAATCTTAAACTTCCTCGGGGCCTTCGAGTGCGCGGAGACTCCAGAACATAAAATCTAAGGCATTATTGAATTCCAACCAAAGCGAGGATTGTCTTTATCGGCAAACCGTGAACGCTAACATGTGACTGAAATAACGGACGTGTTCTTTACAAAAACATCCACAATTAATAAAATGTAAAACAACGGAAACCTCTTTCAATTGTATATAACATAGAAAAATATTATATATTTTTGAGTGAGGTATCCGTTTAAACATTACGTACGGAATACATTTACATGAATTGGACCTCGAGGTTTAAAGACATTGGAAAAACACGTGTACTTTTTAGGTAGTAATTTGTTGTTAAAATAAAACTTATACTGGATGCATTAAAAGTTTTGAACACAATAATCTCATAACATTTATAATGCTTTTTTCCCCACTATCTTTTTTATCTATGGCCTATTCTTATCTATTATAAATATGGTCTACACTATTATGGCAAACAAATTTAATTTACATTTTTTATAAACAAACGCATCCGGCCGGTTTTTAATTTACAAAGACTTCGAAGCGCTTTGTCTAAACACTTGTGATATAAATTTATCGCATTATACCTACATGACATCATTTTTTGTCATCAGATATTGTAATAAGAATTTTAATTTAGGTCCCGCAGTTGCATTTCGCGGTAAAGTTGATAAAACTGTCGCACCATACATTCTGTTTGCTCTTCATTTACAACGCAACTCGGCCGCTATTCTAAGAACTAACTTATCATTGTGCAATTTAATATTAAACATCCGTTTGTTAATTATATAAGTTACCGTTTCTAGAACTTTCGTTATGTAATACAAGCTAATGAATTTAAAAGTAATAAAAACGTATACAGAATAAATATTATAACCTGTTGAAATAAGGTATTGTTTTATTATAAAAATATAATTGTCTTTGTGGTGTAGTTTTATCACGTACGGCTGCAACGTTGTGGTCTCGGGTTCGAATTTCGGATCGGGTAGAAGTGATATATGGTTTTTTTTAACTCAATATCAACCCGGACTTTGGAAACATTTGCCCGATATGGCGATAGGCCGCCACCTATCACATCATGAGTCGGAAAAACATACGGCGAAATGTGGGTGCACCATTCGCAACTCCACCTACCCCATCGGGGAATAAAAGTGTGAGGTATGTTATAGCTTATGTTTATAACGTACATCGTGGCCGCGTAACGACGGGAAATTTGCTTACTTTGGATATAAATAAAAATGATATTACCTCCCCAAATGATCTCTTGCTATTTGACTTAAAGCCAAATAAACATAAACAATAACCAGTAACACACTAACTAGTTGTTTTAGATATAATTTAAAGCTATCTGATTTGAGTAGTTATATGACTTATTTGACTGGTTCAGGGAACCCTTACACTTGGCTGCAGAACCATTCTCTGGTGTTCTTCGACAACCCCGTCGGTACAGGATTCAGCTTCACTGATGATAAACGGGGATACGTTCGTGATATGGCTACGGTAACTATAAATTTTAAATTCCTATATATGTTTTATCTTTTATTTTGTCTATAACTAATAAAGGAGGTCAAATATCTGTTCACAATTTGTCTTCAACAGTTTTTACGCCGTCGTAAATAAATTAAATTATAAATGATTAATTCGCATGACAATTTGTCGATATTAAAAGCTGAAGAAATTCACATACGGTTACAGACATCTTTAATGTCTGTAAAACAAACTAGCCAAGTGGTCAATTACGGTGCGGTAACAGCATTGCACTGAGGTATCATGTAATCATGATCGTGTAGTACATAAGACTTTTAATTTAGTATTCCAGTCAGCTGTACACGGCGTTCTATCAGTTTATCCAAGTGTTCCCCGAGCTGAGGCAGGCGCCGCTGTACTTGGCCGGCGAGTCGTACGCCGGGAAGTACGTGCCGGCCCTTGGACTTCAGATACACAAGCATATCCACATGCCTGGACATCGTGTTAACCTCAAGGTAACGTATTAAAAACAACCATCCTAGAAGAGATTTCAAAGTTGCGAGCAATGATATTTTACAGTAAAAATAAAATAAATAAAATAAAGACACGACAAAATAATTGATCAAAATTGTGCCGTGAAAGTGATATATTTCGTTTATTATAACAATCCTATATTGAGCCTTAAGATTTTCACTTTAAGGTATATATTACTGTATTGTTTTTTAAGAGTGTTCAGTAAAATTGCTTTATTGGAACAGCATTGAGACTTTAATTTTCATGTGCTTATAACATATCTGTAGTATAATGAAATCTTTGTTTTCGAGAAAGAAACTTCAAAAAAATATAATGTATACAACTATTTTGTTACATTTTAACTAGGTATTTAAAAGTCTTTACTTCGTAACGACTAAGCCTTATTACCAAGATATGTAGGCAGTTAAGCGATCACACGAAATAAAGCCGCAGAGTTATTTACGGCAGTATTCTATAGAAGCGATAGGTTTATCACTTGTCACGTGTTTAATAATAATAAACTTACAGGGTTTCATGATCGGCAATGCGTACGTAGACCCGGCCGTGATCCCGCGTACAGTACGACCCTTCTACAACTTCGGCCTCTTAGAGCAGGAGCAGGTGGAAACCCTTAAGCCGCTGTCTGATGCGCTGGCGACACAGATCGCTGCTGCGAACGGTACACTCGCCAAAGCGGTGAGTAATCCGTCGTAGTTATCATTTTTTTTTATGAAATCAAATATCAATTTGATGAACGAATAAGATTGTGAACATTATTTTATACATCAATACAATGTATTTTATATGAACAAAGAAACTGTTTAACATTTCAACGAGTTTAATACTTTAGTTGTGACATTCTAATGTATAAACTACTAGAATTATGATTAAACAACATCCACTAATATTTCCGGGATGGAACTCTGACTTTAAAAAAATTACCGGTAATTATAGTATCCAGAGAAAGATGGTCATATAAAACCAACTTTAATATTTTAATGTGCGATTATCAAGTACCTTAATCTGGTGATTGATTTATTTGTCGTCGTCTATTATGTAATTTGTGCCTACTGTACGAGTAGGCACAAATTCGATTCGAGTACTTCTCGAGTGTTCAGAGACGCCATTATTCCATGGCGTAGCGTTTATGTAACGAAACTGTTCTGATTCGTAGAAACAGAAACATGATTCATTGTACGTGCCTCTTGAGTAAACAAGCAGCGTGTGATAGCTTTCATGACACACCCTATTTTGGAAGTTGTTTTTTTTTTAATTATTGCAACATTCTTTAAAATAATAATTTCTTATATACATATTAAAAAAAATCACAAATTGTTGATTAGATTAGTAAAGTTATAGTGTTAACTTTATCTTATGCCTAACATTTTTTAGAAATGGATAAACCTCATCAGTCTTCTTCTACTGATGACCCATCAGTCGCACGCTTACAACTTCCTGCACAACGACCTTGGGGTGGGCAGATATGTGAATTTCTTGAACAAAACGCACGTACAGAGAGCAATACATGTGCGCAAAACGAACTTCAACTTTGTCAATATGACGGTCAACGCGTATCTTGCTCCCGACTTCTTGAGCAGCGGCAAACACCACTTCGAGATTCTTTTAGAACATTACAGAGTACTCGCGTATTGGTAAGTTACATTTTTTTAATTGTCATGTTATATACACAATTATTTAGAAAAAAACATATCTCACGCCTGTATTCCCCGAAGGGGTAGACAGAAATCCAACTAGTGCATCCATATTTCACGGTATGTTTTTCCGTCCCATGATGTGATAGCTAGCCTATCGCCATACCTGGCACAAATTCCAAACTTCGATTAAACCATAATTAAGCTTCATATTTATATAAGTTACGTTTCTTGACATACATACGTTAATTATAAAATACTTGAGATATTTTTATCTTCGGTAGCGTATATTTACTCATTTAGAGAAGTGATGACCCCTCGCTGACCGCCGATGTCACAATTATACGGACACGTTATCTTTGAACACTGCCAAGGCCAGAATATAATGATATGGATACCATTTTTTAATTATACCAATACTATATAATAATTTATTTTAAACTTTTATAATTGTAGATTTTTTTAATTTAAATAATTTACTAATATTTCTTTTAACCATTCTAACTAAGCTTGTATAATTTTGGCAATGCTATGCATGGCTCGTAGGCCGCATTCTTAACCATTAGTCTATTTTGTTAAAGCGTTTATTTTTATTTCTTTTAATTATTCCATCCAAGCTTAAAAAAACTTGTGTGCGATAATGATGACGACAGAAGACGAATGACGTATTCGAACCCACGATCATGTTGCGTGTCTCGTAGTCCGTATCCTTAACCACTAGATTATTGGCGCTATTGTATTTTAATTTAATATTAAATATTTTTTATTTTATAATAAAATAATCGAATGTATGTAATTTATTAATAGAACAATACGTCCTATTTCAGTGGCCAACTCGATCTGATGATGCCGTGCGTCACCACGTCGGAGAACTACCGCACCTGGAGGTGGACTGAGACAGACAAGTTCATTAAAGCGCCAAGATTACCATACATGTATTTGAATAAACGAGCAGGGTACGATGTTTATACACTTTATTTATCTACAACAATATATACTGTACAAACAAAAACAAAACATTTTTTATAATTCCATTAGTTCCTAAGATTATTTTAATCAAATACGAGTTAGCGACTGTCTGGGTGACTGCGAGGGTCTTGTGATCTGATAATTTTGTCTTACGAAAAACCTATATCCCCCAAAGCAAACTCTATAGGAGAAAAGGTCCTGTTGAAATTTTTAAATTTATTTTTAAAATATTTCAGGTATAACCACTGTTACACGTAATTTACATTTCTTTGACTTAAGTCAATCGATACAAAATGGCGCTATATTCTAACCAAACAATATGTGAAATTTCTCTTGCGTTTCTCCACAGATACCACAAAACTGGCGGAGGTTTGACTGAAGTGGTGTTCCTTGGTGCCGGGCATATGGTCCCACTGGACGTCCCCGCTCCAGCACAGGACCTCATAACAAGGTGGACACACAACAAAGAGCTGAGCAAGTCATTCCCGATGTTAGAAGGCTCTTTCATATCAAATTTTATTGCAAACAACACTGTGGTGTACCTTTGATAACATTATATTAATTAACAGATGTAGTACAAGTTTATTTGGTTTAGTAAGTGATGCTAATTATAATAATTTTATTCAATTGACAATTTGTTTTCATTTTTCTTAATTTACCTCACAATGTTCATAGATAGAAGGCATGGGAAAGTCATCACTGGCTCGTGGCTGCACAAGTATTAAAAGATTTAAGGATATGTTATATATGTGTAAAAATACGAACGGCAGTGGATGTTATAATTTATGATTCAGTGTAAATTTTTAATGTGTCCTCTATCGACGTTATTGGGAAAGAGGTGTCTGTAAGGAATTAAATTGGTGGCGCCTCGATAGCAAGAAATATAATTTGAAACACGGCGCCAAAAAAGTAAGTAAAGATAAACTCAAAATATAACAATGCGCGTGTTGTGTGTTCTGTTTACGTTTGCAGACCTGTACGCTTGTATGCGTATATACACTCGCAGAGTATATGTTTCTGTGTGTGCGCGTCGAAATCAAGCGTCTATTGGCGCTTATATTTGACCTGGTGGCCAACTATAAGTATGAGTCACAATTAGTGTTACCATATTATAACAAACCTATCTTTTGATTTAGTAGAAATATTTAAATTGTTACATCTATTCTTTTGTTTATTCTACAACAAAATTAATTGTTTATTTTTAAGCACAAAATAATTTTTTTTATTAGAATTAAACGTTCTAAAAGAAATAAAATTATTAATTCGTGTAAACCGGCAACAATTTGCCTTATCTTCTTTTGGTAGATTAATATACCTTAGTTATGTTTACACTTGAGGGCTTATGTCAGTTTGTGATTTTGATAGCCCATTTTTATTTCCTTTCTTTAGTTAATCATGAGTTGATCGTTTGTTGATAGTTTTGTTTATGTGTGTGTAATTTAACTTTTGTTACGAACTTTGTTAATTGTTTATGTTTTAATTGGTTAATTATTATCGAAGATGAAATTTGCTTATACGCTTCTGTTTATTTTAACGTAAGTATTTTTTACACTAAATATATTTTTACATTTAATGTAGTATATGTTTACGTTGAGTTGCATTACATGATATACGATTTTTTTATTGATTTGATTTATTTAAAAAATTAACAATATCTATGAATATAGATTAATCAATTCCACAATTATTATTATTTGTAATGTACCATAGTACTAAAGTTTTTTTAAATTTACACATAAATCAAATAACGCCAAAATTGGATAGACATAATTGCTACTTGCGTTTTCAAAGGAGGTTTCAAAGAATAATGTGAAAGTTTAGAACTTGTCGCAAATTTCAATGAAATATTCAGTAAAAAAAAATAGATTTTAGCCCTTTACGTATGTTGTGCTTTAGAAACGTCTCTTTTAGATATTTTTTTAACCTTATGCTAATGCAATAATGCATTAAGGAAAAAACAATTTATACTCTACCTGGGATTTCCGAAAGATTTAAGGACTTAAACATGGGTTCTCCATTCGTGCTCATTAGAGCAACAATGTTTAAGTATGAAATAAAAATAACTACATACTGTAACATACATTCGCTAAGCTTTAAGCCACGAAAACATGTTGCAATGATGCATTAGTGTGCTTGTATGTATTACAGCGTCTTGCGTCATATTTATTTATACTAAGAAACAAATGGACATATGTGTGAGTGTATTAAAAAAATTTTTAACGTCTTACCATGGTTATGACTCATTATCTATACTTATTAATATATTTTTTTAATATGAAAGTAAATCAAACTGTAAAGTTTTGACGCGTAAACCATTGAATCACTATTCGTATCGATACAGATTGGACTATCTAAATGGACAGACAGACAGACTGGATGAAATGAATGTGTTATGGGGTGTGTCTTCTCCTATATTTAATTATAATTCTCATGTAAGGTTCATAGACTGTAATTAAAATCATTAGAGCAGTCGAGCGATAGCCAAATATAGTAATATTATAAATGATCCGTTTGTTTGTTTATCGTCTTGTAGCAAAAATGACGTACAAAATAGAGCGAGTACATGAATAAAAAGATAGAGTCTGAATAAATCGCATCAGAAGGAACTTTAGTACTTTTAAATGCGTTTAGTAAAACTTATTCTACGAGATCGTGTAACGCCGAGCTTACCGCTATGTTGAAGTCGTAGTAGGGTATTCGATTTATTCTTTAATAAAAAATTTAAAAAATCGTTTTTTTTTTCAGCATAAATAGCACAAAATTGGCACAATGTATTACACCAGCTTTAATCCTTACGCCTTACATTGAAGGAAACAGAACCGAGGAGGGCAGACAACTCGCCAGCGTTGACCCTTCATTGTTCCTGAATGTTACCAGTTACTCAGGTTTCCTTACGGTCGATAAAGCCTACAGCTCGAATATTTTCTTCTGGTACTTCTCTGTGCGTGATAAGCCTGTTGAAAAAACGCCGTGGATCATTTGGTTGCAAGGAGGCCCCGGCGCCACCAGCCTCGCTGGTGTGTTCGACGAAATGGGACCCTTTGAATATAAAAAGGACTTGGGCTTAAAAAGTTAGTAAGACATCTATAATTAACTAACACAATATTTACTTTACAAGCGGGCTTCGGCTAATTTTTGATAAAATATTCAAGAAGCGTAAATTATGAAGCTGGCATATAATTTTTTGCTTTACAACTATAGTACGTATAAACCATTTGGTATGTTGCCCTTCTCGAAGTTTTTACAGTTTTACCTATTTACACAACAACTTATGCTACTCACGATTATGACTCCCAAAATAACTAAATGAGAATAATGTCCTAGTAGCAATCTAAAGGCCCCGTCGTCAAAAGCAACCCTATTAGTATTTAATTTACAGTGTACACTGGTAGTGGCACTTACCCAGATCTTAAATATACTTGTTGTAGTCCGCGAGTCGTCATGGTGTCGCGAATATTCCATGGTGTTCATCGACAACCCCGTCGGCGCCGGATTCAGCTTTACTAACAGTAAGGAAGGATTCGTAAGGAATGTGACCATGGTAATTTTTTTAAATTTATGTACCATTATATTACCTATGTTAAGAAATACATACACGTATGTTGGACTTGCGTCGACAAAATTTTATTTTGGTACAAAATTTTCATATTGGTGTGCCGTGCCTGCGCCAACCGCCAAGGCAGCTATATAAATCTCTTCTGTCTACCCTACTGGGTGACGGACTTGTGATTACTCATTTCTTTCATTTTAATGTCCAGTACTCCAGCCAGCTGTACTCGGCTGTGAGCCAGCTTGTGGTGCTGTTCCCCGCGCTGCAGACCGCCGACCTGTACGTGGCCGGGGAGTCGTACGCCGGACACTACGTACCGGCCTTCGCGCACAAAACATTTCAAGAGATAAACAATAGTGAGAAAGGAAAAGTTCCGTATAATTTAAAGGTATTCTATTATGTTTCATTATTCGTCAAAGTTGCGGCAGTCGGTGTTATGCCTTTTATGTTAGCACTTTCCACTTTCCTTTCTTAATGTGTAATCTTTTATTAGGTCTACGATTTAGTTGTTTTTTACAAAGCTGAATTTTGAAAAATATTGCGGAAATACATGCTTGAACTGTAGAACTAACATTACAGGGCATCATCATGGGTAATCCTGCAATGGACCGCGAGGCGCTGATGAACTTCACATCGGTGTTTTACAACTGGGGCCTGATCGACCGGCAGGGAGTCATAGCCGCCACTCCTCTACAGAACCAGTTCTCACAGCTTGTTCGAGAAGGAAATGCCAGTGCTGCTGTTAAGGTATTCACATTAAACTTCTAGAAGGAGTCACCAAACTCTGTCTACAAACATCTGTTACAGTCAGATGAGTCGTACACCTGTTTACAGCTTTTATATAAAACAGAAGTATTATTATCTGCCTGACACCTGTATTCTCCGAAGGGGTAGGCAGAAGTGCAACTAGTGCATCTACATTTCGCCATATGTTTTTCCGTCCTATAATGTGACAGGGGGCGAGCCTATCGCCATATCGGGAACACATTCCAAACTCCGGGCTTATATCAAGTTGAAAAAACCCAATATCATTTTTCCCGACCCGGGAATCGAACTGAGCTACTGAGGCAGTTATTATCTGTCGTATATTGGTATTGAAATGCATACAAATCCAGACTTAGTGAAAAAATACGCCTTTTGTTTTTCGCGTAAGCTCTTTGTTATTTTAAGGTATTGTTTAAATTAATTTACTATAAAATCTGTCATTTATTTAAGATTTTTTGTTATATCGCATAACAATATATGTTTACGACACTAAATTTGTTACGTATATTCGATTGAAGGGTGACCATACAATTAACTGTTAATTTACCCACCAATTAAAAATGTGTATGTATGTCGTTGAATTTGTTAAGAGTGATCCTGAAATACATTATATTTGGTACTTATGGCACTCGTCATGAAAAGTATATACGTTACAAAATCTAATAAGACAGTACCGGTTACGATGATTTTAGTGTGTTTGAATGGATGGCTTACATTCACAATTGGATCCGGTAGATGTCGCTGTAATAAAGAGGTTTTTTAATTATAAAATGTTTAAAAATGATGGATAATCCGCCCAACTATGTTTTAAGACAATATCTGTTTGATCTCTTACTATAACAATAGTTATAAACATTAGTTATTATCGGGGGAAACTTTTACTTAGCATGGTTAAAAGTTAAAAAAAACTTGCTATAGCCTATTTTTTGTTTGTATTCATTAACCTATATTTTATATAAATTTTAATATATACGACTAAGGAATGGAATAAGTTGTTAATAACAGATTTTTATGAAACTAGCGCGTACCATCTTTCGACACCACCACCTGCCATCGGGTGGGTACGTGGTCAAGCGCTTGTTTTTTACCAGAATATATATATAACTAAATTTTTTTCAAATATATTTTCATGACAGCTTCGCAACAAGCTGCTCGACAAGTTGCAAGAAATATCCTTCAAGCCCGACACATATAACACGTTGAAAAGTTACGACAATTTGGAGGATTTCATGGAATATATCGCGCTGGAGAACGTTCGAGAAGCGCTGCATGTCGGCACTGTACAGTTCACCTTCAGCAACGGCAGCGTGCACACGTACCTGGTGGAGGACTTCCTCACCGCTATGTCACCTATTATGAACTCAGTATTGGAACATTGCCGAGTCCTTTTATACTGGTAAGTAATTAATTAGTTTTATTACCTTAAAATAACAGATCGGGGGATCAATAGTGAGAAAGAAATTCTCTTTTCTTCTCTCTCTCTTTGACATATCTTCTTCACAGTTTCTTTACTAAAAATAAAGACACTTCGCACACTACGTCGTAGTGTCAGCGTATACACGTGTAATGCGAGAGCAGTACGAGCACGTACATGTTCAAACAGGTCCGCACACGTCAGTCACACGTCATCACGACAGACGCAGCGCACTGACGTAATAAAGCGACCTTTGAAAATATTTCCGATGCGTACATTACAATTATTTTCTTTCAATATGATTGAGCGAGTTCATCATTAAATATGACAATGGTGCGATGTGCTGCAGCGGGCAGTTGGACCTGACGGCGCCGTGCGTGCCGGCCGCGGAGTGGCGCCGCGCGCGCTGGCGGTGGAGCGGCCGCGCGCGCTTCCTGCACGCGCCGCGCTCGCCCTGGTGGTACAACGAGTCGCTCGCAGGGTGAATATTGATACTGTCCACCTTTATAACTCATTACAGAAAGTATGTTACGTTTCAAAATGAAGTTACAGCCACGTTCACAAATCCTATCACTGTATGAAGTACACACGTGTTACGTGAATGACTTACACTTTACTTGTGAATTTTATTTTACTTTATTACTTACCACTAAAAGAAATATTTTTTACACGATACTGTTTGATGGACTATCGATACAAAATAATATTTCCTGTATATAACCAAATAATTCCTAAACTCCACAGATACGTTAAAAGCGGGGGAGGTTTCACAGAGGTGTTGGTCCAAGGTGCTGGTCATCTTGCGCCGATTGACAAACCGAACCAGATAAAGCAACTGGTCTCTTACTTCATCCGGGGCCTCGACCTGCCGGTGCCACCGGACTATGAAGTTGAACCCGAAAATACTCCACAGTACACCGTACCAGGTGACATGAATATAGTACCAGTACCAAATTCCAGTGGTACCGATTTTAAAACGGGTTTGATTGTCAGTGTTGTTGTGAACGGTTTACTTCTTCTGGGTCTACTTGTACTAGTTGTCTTCGCGGTACGATGGAGAAGGAGGAACGAGGATTTCTTCTATTCTCCACTCTCAGATGGCATATTGACTATGACTTGAATGGTAAATTCGAAGGTTAAAATGATTATTGGCTCTGTAAAGATCTGTGTCGGGTTTTTTAGGTTGTTTTGTAAAGAAATGTGAAGTATTTATTACTTAGTGTACGATCACATTCAACACAATGGTTTCAAGTCGAAATTGAGTAAATAAATGCAGAATAGCATTTATAAGTAAATAATTTTATATTTTATTTATGAATTCATATTTTATAAGTGTTTTTAATACAAATACTCAAAAGTTAAAACATTTTGTTAAAAAATTTGAAAATATTTTATGTAACGTGATAACGTAGAATCTAAAAAGGTCTATTGTATAAGGAGGCAAAATTATGGTGATAGTACACGTTGACACGGTCCGCAGTACAAGTAGAAAAAGATATATTTTTTAAAAAGTAAAAAATATGTATAAGAGGAATCAATACCGTCCTCTGATGCGTATAATAAATATCTTTGTAAACATTTATAAATAAAAACTTATTGTAATTTAAGTCACTGGCAAATCGCGAAAGTCGACACATCGTAATTAGTCTAGGTAAATAATTAGATTATAAGGCGAAAGGAAGTACATGTTAAGAAATTAAACAAAATTGTTAGTGATTGATTTAGCTTTTAACGTTCCTATAATTTACAATGTGCCGACTTTTACAATCTGCCGGTGATATATTATATATGAAATTATTTAAATAAAAACATTATTGTTATAAAGACATTTTTATTGCAAATATCCCACTCTTTTTAGGTTAGTTGCTTTTAAAGACAGAGAGGTTTAACAAAAAGACAGAAACGGCGATGGTCGTGTTTTTGTTCCCGATAAAGTACTAGAGTCAGGTAAGTTCAGGGAACGGCGTCACAACTACAACAGTTCATAAATTCCTTACACTTAAACTTTATAATTTAACTAATTTACCCATAAAGTTATCAGAATCGAGGACTAGAGGGAGTTAGTTGAATGTGGTGAAATAAGTGAACACATGCCCAAAAAATAATAAAATTTATGAAAGACTTCGACGTACTAATTTATGATAAAAAAAAGTTTTCAGTTGCCTATTTGAAATATATTTCAAAAGAGGGTCTTTTCCCTGACTTATAAGACGTCCAAGATTTTGCAACGATTACTGGACACTTGTGGACTAAAAAGATAAAATCTTTTTATTTAAAATATATGGAAACTGACCAGTGACTAATGTTAAAAAAAAACTAATAATTAAGCAATCACTGCACGGTTCACACTGACAATAAGTAGACAGGCCCGAGTCCTGAGACGAAATCTTAATGTTGATTCGAATCGAGATAGTTTTATCAAGAGCAGCACGGCTGCGATGAATTCTTGATATGGCGTCGTCTGATAACGTGCGTCGACGATTTACTACTTTATTTTATAAGAATATTGGGCAAATTTAAAGTTATAAAGATAAATTAAACATTGAAAACTGTCATGTCGGCGTTTTCTAAGTTGTTTAAATTATTACCCATTCATCATCAGCTTACAGCAGACCACGGCTACTACTAGTGGTAGCCGATACTAAGGCTACAAGGCTTGGAGCGGAATTGTCACAGTATCCAGTGACATCCTCTCTTTGTCACGAGTTCATCGGTCTCCTCAGTCGTCCTCCAGTCTTTCTAATTTTTTGTTACGATAGTTTTTTCCTATTTTTCTCTTAACTTTTATCCTACTGTCGTGTTCACATCATTATTACCGCATCTATTTACAAATGAATGCGATACGCGCTGGCCAGTGGGAAGTTCTCACCGAATAAGTAAGCTAGAACAACTTTGTCGTACGTAAGCGATTCACGTACTCCAAGGCCGTGCAGGTGACTGTACATAGAGTGACGTGACTGTACATATTAGACTGGTTTAAGATTAAGCTATAAAATTTTATCAAAAAAAATATTGCATGGCTACAGTGCCAACGGTAAGTGGGTATGTGATCCAAAGATTATCTTGTTTTAAGTGCTGATGTTTCTTCGGGTGAAAAAGTTGATAATTTCTTTCAGTATGTTTGTTGTTCACAGAATAAACACTTAAAATTTTACGCTTTAAATTTAAAAAAAAAAACGAAAACAAGTCTATGTTAAACTTTATGGTAGAAAGGAGATGGGGGAATAAAATTCAAAATTCTAGATTTATTGAAACTTAAGCTTGGGTCGATACTTTTTACACTTACGCTGGCATTTTTAGATTCAATGTTTTAGGGAAGTACTAAATAATCTGTAACTGTACAATATGTATCTATATGAAGGTAAATGAAGTTAATCGATTTATTTTAAATCATATTCATTCTAAAACGATTATTGTGTCATTTCTTATCAATGACATCTGTTGGCAATTTTCTTGTACCAATTATCTGATAAATTTACATTTGATCAGATAGTGATAATTCGAATTCCTATGAATCATCCGATAACACCGGATGTACTTCATCTTTAATTATATTTGTGACAAACAATATTTTTGGTTATAATTACTAGAATAATATTAAATTATTTTATATACTTCATTGAATTTAATATAACAAAATATGTGTCTTATTTATGACGTTTCAACAAAGGAAATAAAAACACTATTGCGACTTCCTTCGATCCAAAATATCGACGATGTTACTTTCTTTTCGTATTTCTTAGATTAACTGATGTGATATGGCAACACTCAACCGCTTTTCCCGTCGGCAGATCTACATTTTCTTAAGATTAATTAATTCTTGAATATTAAAGAAGTATACATTTATTTTTATTACATCCTTTATGCATATAATTTTAAGATAGGATATAACTTTAGAAGGAAATCTTTGTGCTGAAATGTATGCCGTCTGTGGACGAATGATTTAACAATTTTATCATCAATCTGATATCATATTGATGACATACTATTAAACGGTATTTAGAGTGTTACCATTTCTATATAAACTAAACTTTTGTAGATCTGCCGGTATGGATGTAAAGAAAGCAAGAAAACTTGGTCTCGGCTATGTGTGAGAAAAAAATAATTTCCTCTGTATAGCATTCGCTGAACAAAAGAAAAATGACAGGACCTTCATTGCAGCAATT
Source organism: Papilio aristodemus (assembly GCA_016277805.2). Lineage (NCBI taxonomy): Eukaryota > Metazoa > Arthropoda > Insecta > Lepidoptera > Papilionidae > Papilio > Papilio aristodemus. Next base: position 7,329,449 of record JAABKM020000001.1, on the reverse strand, counting down.
AAGTACTACGCTAAGAAATAAAATTTATTGAATTTATATTGCTTAATATTTTTTAACTGCACATATTTGTTTTTACAACAATTTAACTCTTTACAAATGAAACGAAGTTACAGATGTTTTCTGAATAATTTACAATCAATAACTTGTGGCTGTAATAATGATAATGTGTTCACAAGCCTACATTTATTTTTTATCAATTCTTCCCTCTGTATATTCGCGGAGGTTTTGTTGAAAATTTTCCAATTCACGTCTTAAATGGATCATCGGGTTTCGGAGCATCGCGCGAGCTTTGAATGTCAATTTTACGCTCCGAAAAAAACTCGGACCGTGGGAAATTATAATTACAGTGCGCTATTGTACGAGCGGCGTTGTAATGCGACATTACCTACCGCGTTCACGTCCCCGCGTCCCCCGCGCTACCCCGCGCCGCCCCGTCGATGTTTGTTTTAGTACACATCCTAAATATAGAGCAAATCACATTTTAAAAGCGTGCAAGAATCTATCGCGAATGTCGGGAGCGTGGGAGCGAGTTTATGGTAAACAGGTCATTGGTACCCCATACCTGTTCTGTGGCAGTATACAGGTTGATGCGATTATCGAAACATAAAACGGCCACAAAACGGCAAAATGTTTATTGTAAGTACTGGTACTTCAGGTACTTGAATAATATTACAGCTTTATTCGTTTTACTATTAAAAAACCTTTTCAATGTGAAACTATTTAAAAATAAAATAACATAAGATATATTTTTTCAAATGAATTTAATTAGCACCACTATCAATAACATTTTTTTATTGATATTTTTATTCGATTTATTACTAAATGTAGTATGTAATTAGTAAGTCTCATTATTACGGCGCGTGTTCATAACCTCAGAATTTTTAAATGTCATCGAAATATTAGGGCGCCTTACTGCATAAAGTAAAGCCTGTATTATAATTAGAGAGGAAAATTTAAGATATATCACACGTTTGCATATCTAAAAATCAATATTCTTATTGTAAAGTACTAAAATATAAACACTTAAGATGGTGAAAATTCTATTTTATCCGAAGTATCAATTACGAGTCGTTAAGTTTTTAATGTGATCGACTAGTAAACAAGTGAAACCGGACACCCTGTATCTAAGATAGAGATAAATCCAAGTTCAAGTCGCAAGTACAAGCCACGGGTATACAAGGTTTCAGCGGCTAGTAGTCCCGTTCCATTCCGCTCCGGCAGATCTCTGTGTGTAGTCTGTACGCTGGACCCAGGCTCCGGACCGCGCGCAACATGATACCACGAACCATTATTTTGTTATCGTAAGTTTTGTTTTTTAAATATCATTTCTTTTTTTCGTCTTTTATCTTAGTTTATATGTATAAAAATATTCTTGACCTAAAATCTGAATTTCTTTTCATGAATATTGTAAAATTTTTAAAGTTTTCTTTGAAATTTTCTTAACTTTAAATAAAATTACCTCAACGTCTTTTAATTTTATTAGATACAGAATGAAAGTAATTTTATTTAGATATTTTAAAAAAAATCCTGCAAATAACCAATCAAATCAATTGAAAAAATACATAAAAAAATAAATATGCATGTTTAATTATTAGTTTTAGTAAAAAAATAATAATTAGATTACATCGTCACCAAATAAGGGATATTAAACAGACTATTTTTCTAGGATATCTCATCTCATAATATGCACGGAGCACTTCTTGCTCCCTGAACTTCCTCCCGGGGAGGCGCCGGAGCCCATACTGACGTTCATGGAGAAGACTTACTACAGCGGGCGCGTGAGGGCTGGGTACGACGCCGGTGAACCCTTGCTCCTCACGCCCCTCATAGAAGAGAAGAAGCTGGAAGAAGCGAGGAAAGCCGCCTTCGTAGACCCTGGGTACACGCTGCCTGATATGGAAAGTTACGCGGGATATTTAACTGTGAGTAGAAAAACCTTTCAAGGAATCGTGATTTTATGTGTACCTAAGATAGTTAGATATTATTGTTGAAATTTAGTTATAGAAATATTTTTTTAAAGGATTTGGTTGTTTGTGCTGGAAAGATTAAAAAATTACTAAGCCGTTTTTAATATTTTTTTTTTAGAAAAGAAAACTTTTCTATTATTTAGTGAGGTTTTATTCTTTTTTATTTAATTTTTTTTTAATCTATTTATTTGAGCAAATTCGATTTCTAGATAAATTTAAAGTTTTCGAGTAAGACATTTTTCCTTATTATTTCTTCTTTCACTGTCTGTTATAATGTAATAAACCACACTGAAATATTTACAACTATAGAATCGACTATATCGTGAAAAATAATATAAAACTAGTATAGATGTAAGTTGGATTGGATGCGCCGGTGGCGTCGCATTGGGGACACATGTCGACGCTCGACGCAACCTCGAGAGATCGTGGGACTGCGCTGCAATTTCCTACCTGCGAAATGCATCGTTACACAACAACCATCAATTACCCCTGTCGGTACACCACTCGGTGCCGACATGGGTCATTGGAAAATAATATAAATATTTTGTTTTATATCATCAAGGGACGGAAAACCATATCGTTAAACCTTTGGAGAATACGTAATGTTTTTTCTTTATCTTTACTTTATTAGAAACGATTTATAAATATTAATATATTTAATATTCGCGATAAATTATATTATGGATAAGGTCACAATGAAAATGAAATCCATGCATATTTTATTTGTTCATAGATTAGTAATTAAATTAAAAATGAGAGAGTCTACATATAACAGGTTAATGTTGCCACTTCAATTATTTTCTCGCTCGGACATGTGGCGTAAGATCGCTAATGAGCACATCTCAGTAAGAAGTTTACTTTGAAGAAAACGAAGAATATTGCCGACTTTAAACTTTCACACAGGTTCTAACTAGGTCGAACCTAGTTTTTAACTCTATACTATACGTTAATATAAGGTTTATTTGTGTTAGTATTTAAGTTTTACTTATATAATAGAAACGGAGATATAGATAGCATCGAAAACAAATGTTAAAGTAATAACTAAGTGAATATCATGCTTAGAACGTCACTAAGCAATTACTTTAGGTAAGCCATGGCTTAGTAACGTGTAGTTATCTTTGACTAAAAAGTATACCAGTAAACAACGACGAATTATTGAATTAAATAACAATTTTCTAAAGATTCAAAATCGTATTTACTTATATCCTCAAGATTTTTTTCCTAACTACCTCGACTGTAATTGTTATCTTAGCTTTACCTTTAGAACACATACTATAAAAAGTCTTATTAACTTTATGTACAGGTAAACAAAGAATACAACTCGAACCTTTGGTTCTGGTACTTCCCGGTGTCGGGCAAGCCCGTGGAGGACACGCCATGGATCATTTGGCTGCAAGGAGGTCCCGGAGCCTCCTCGCTCTATGGCCTCTTTACAGAGATCGGACCGTTTCGGGTCACCGAAAATAGTAATCTTGAAGGTATGTAAAGATAGTATTGTTATATCGGTAGATAATGTGTTTTCGGCTATGATAATTTTTAAATCGCTAGTCTTAATAGCGTCTTTATTTATCCATCTATTACATTATAATATAGTATATTTATGATCTCGCCTTATATTATATCCTCCATACAGTGTATCTATTTTTAAAAAAAGTAAAGAAAATATGTTGTTATAGAAATGAAACATTCTTGGGGCAAGAATCATTCGTTGTTGTTCATCGACAATCCTGTAGGCACAGGGTTCAGCTTCACTGATGACGACCGCGGCTACGCCACCAACCAGACAACGGTACGTTAAGTTACAAACACGACTATCTGAGCATGTTGATAGTGACATGAACTTAGGTAGTTGATGTTACTATAAACATGCTAGAATTTGGAGAGCTTTCTTAGATATAGTGGCAACATTGTCTCCACTCGCTGTGCTATTGACAATAGCGTTGTTTAATCTCTATCCGTTTTAAACAATTCTACTAAATATCTTGGAAAATGGAGAGACCGTTGGGATACTTCCAAAGAGGACTTATAATTAGTGACATACTAATATAACGGACTAACAAATGAAGCGAGAGATTTGTAACAATTAAATCTTTGCCTTCCTTCCTATGTCACCGGCGTGAGCGAATGTTTATTTATTCTGTTTAGTTTAATATTATATAGAAATAATTGTCACATATTTTTGACACAGATTGGTGAGAACTTGTACACAGCGCTGCAGCAATTCCTAACGCTATTCCCGGAGTTAAGGAAGGCGCCTCTGACGATAGCAGGAGAATCTTACGCCGGGAAACACATACCCTCAGTCGCGGTGCAGATCCTCTGGCACCGGGAGGAACATGAACCCGTTAATCTGCAGGTAAGGTGCTAATGAAGAAGATACTTTTATACAAGGAGAATAGAAATAGAGAGTTTATGCAGTATGAACTATAAAAGTGCGACCGAAGGTGCGAGAGTTCATTGGATCAGAACGATGAAAGAACTATGTTTGTGATGAAAGAATTAAGCTTACTTCAATTGACGTCTAATTTTTGAGGAGATTAGATGGTTATTTAGAAATTTTAGGTTATATTGTTGCTATGCAGGGTTTAGCGATCGGCAACGGGTTCATAGACCCGCTGACGTTGCAGCGGTACAGTCACTTCGTGCGGGAGGTGGGCTTGTTGGACGACAAGGCGGCAGACGCCATGAACCATTTGGAGACCGCCGTCACGCAGTTCATCAACAACGGAGAGATGCTTAAAGCGTACGCGGTGAGACAACTTGCTACGTTATAATAATTTTTCTCTCGATCAATAGAGCTGTTCTGTTATAGTGTACAATCTCGTGATATCTCTCATCTCGCGATGAATTCAGACTTTTTATTTGGTTTGTTTTATATTTTTAATCTGAAATTGAATTCATAAAGTTTTTACCAGGGTTATTACCTAATTCTTGTCCGAATTTAAACTAGTTTTTTTTTCTGTTAATATTTAATTTTAAAAGGCGAATAACGTAATAATGTTAATCCTATTGAAAGAATTGTAATTTAAAAATGGAAAACTACTAATGTAATATTTATGACTAAACTAACAGGTTTATGGCACTTTGTAGAAACTAGCTGCTCTCCGGTTTTACGGTTGATCTTTAAAATATATTAAGAATTATTCAAAAACAATTGATTTTTTGTTATATTCGCGTGTTCAAACAAATTATTCCGCTTTATCATATTATTATAGATGAGTCGTATATTTTAACGTAATGATATGCGAAGGCACTTGGTGGACGAGTTTTAATTTATGTAATCTAATTCTTATGATATTCCTATAATTATTTTTAGAATTATTTATAATTCTATTTTGTCAATAAAATTAATGTCTTTCAGTATTACAACTACCTTCTTCAACTGTTCATCTCGGAGTCTCGCCTAAGTAATTTGTATAACTACCTACAAGATGACATAAGCCTGGAGGGTAGTTACGTAGACTTCATCCAGCGAGACGACGTGCGGCGCGCGCTGCATGTTGGCAACACCAACTTTACGTCAATCGGCGTTGTCTATAGAAAGCTGGTGCCCGACTTTATGGGCAGCGCGAAACACTGGCTTGAAGAATTGTTGGAGAATTATAGAGTTATGATTTACAAGTAAATTAATCACAATAAGATTTTTTTTTATTTTTGAGAAATCGTTGATGCTGTTAATTACTTTGTTTACATTTCTTATAACAAAATATACGATGATGATTATGATTGTATTTTTCAGCGGTCACTTGGACATAATTGTCGCGTATCATCCGTCAGTAAACACATACAACGCACTTTCCTTCTCTGGTACTGCGGACTTTAAGATGGCGAAAAGGATGCCGTGGTATCACGACGGGAGAGTCGCTGGGTAATATTTCAATTTATAAATCCTATTAACAAAACTAAAGATAGGTGTTACGACTAAAATACTTCTTTCTGTGCACCAGAAGTTACTCAATACAATAAAATCGATGGAAAATATGACTTGGGTTATTTAACCTAAATCTTTACATGTTAACTGATTTATTTTTTTGCGTAAAAATATCTACCTGTTAACGATGATGTTACCTACTACTACTGCCTCTAATAGGATTTAGAGAAGTAATTTGCTGTAATATTTCATACAGGTATTACAAAAGGGCTGGCAACTTAACCGAAGTGATGGTTCGTGGAGCCGGTCATATGGTTCCTACCGACCAGCCGCCAGCTGCCCTAGGGCTCATCTCTGCGTTCGTACGCGGCGTGGAACTCGACAAAGACACCGCTTCATTAGTAGATGAAAAAAACTCGCTAAGGCGTCGTCATCTACCCACAAATTAATGATAAGCGCGCACTTAATATTTATAGTTGTTACTCGTACAGGCTATTTTAACTTAAGATCAATGTGTGTATGTATATAATTGCACGATGGTTGTGTAAATATGTAATAAAGTGGTGTTTTTTTTAATAGTAATTTTTATTGAAACTTCCTAAAACCTATATTTTTACGTGTACAAATTGACTGAAAATGTAAAATGAAGTTTTAATGTTTCTGTGTAAAAAATAATCAATTCAATAATTAACAAGAATAAAACAATTGCTTTATGTAGTCATTAATATTGGTGTATCCCAAGAAAAATCGCTATATACTCAGGTTTATGACAGTTGATATTGAAAAACCGGAGCAAAAAAATCAATAAAGTAAAATATTATTGATGTCGAAACTTATCTTCCTTCCAGTGGAAGAACTTTCGTCATCACTCAAACATAATTAAATTACTTAATAAACGACACTCATGTTCACGAAGCGCGAAGTCTGAAATTATATAAGCCCTGATCATTCTCATCACTAATGGCGTCTGGTATTAATTGTCCTATACGACGTCTTGCGACCGCAATCGCATCATGTCGCCTCGTACTCTTACTATGTCGTTCATCGAGAACAATATGTTGTATTTATAGTAATGCTAATAGACTTCAAGTAAAGTACTTCAAGACCGTGATTTTAAATAAGCAAAGAGGGTTTTCGTAAGATCTCTCGTTTTTTTTAGTTAACTAGGTCTAGAAAATGACAGAATGTTTATTTTTGTGTTTTAGCTAAGAATTTAAAATACTTAAAATTATCTTTCTTGGTAACGTTAAAAATAATTTTGATTGCCTTGAAAATAAAAATTTTAGAGGTTTTGTATTAATTTTGTATGGAATTATTTTGTTACGTTAGTAATTTTGGTGTTACTAGTGTAAGAAAAAGAATGTTTATTATAGTCTATGTTTTGTTGGTGACGTTTTCGATCCAAGTACGATTTTGATGGGACTGGCCGAACAAAAAATTCTTAAAATCGTGGAACATTTCCTATAAATTTTGTATGGCTGTGCCAAAGGATTATGTGGAAATCATATATTTACGTGTATCGTCTACGGTAGTTGGGTATTAGTATTTTCCGAGGAATTCACAAAGCAATTAAAGTCATGGCTATTCTGTCGTATGTGCTTTGCGCATTACTGTTTTTGACACCTATCCATGCATTTTATTTACCCGGCTTAGCGCCAGTAAACTATTGTAAAGCTGGTGAAGATACAGGGAAGTCTTGTAAAGTAAGTGAGAATTGATACTTTTTGTTAGGCGCAACTATAAGTCATATAAATTGTGTGAAACACACATAGTTAACGCTGTAGCAAATTAAAAATCGTACGGTGTTGATAAGATTAATTGATAAATGTTACCATTTGATTGCAATAACTTTAGTTTTATTTAAATACATTTACTGCTCGCCTCAGGACTTCAAATTTAATTTAACAAAAAATGTGTTTCTTCTTCCTAATCATGCATTAAAGTTTTTTTAAAACTATCTTTCAGAATGAAATTCCACTGTTTGTAAATAGACTGAATACAGAAGAATCTGTCATACCATTTGAATATCATCATTTTGATTTCTGCTTATCTGATGAGACACAATCACCGGTTGAAAATCTTGGACAAGTTGTTTTTGGTGAAAGAATAAGGCCAAGTCCATACAGACTGAAGTTCCTTGAGAATGTTGAGTGTCAAGCTGTGTGCACCAAGTCCTACAGAGGCACCGATCCTGATTCAATTAAGAAGTTGAACCTCCTGAAAATGGGAATGGCTCTGTATTACCAGCACCACTGGATCTTGGATAATATGCCAGTAACATGGTGCTACTTGGTGAATGAAGATGGCAAAGTATATTGCAGCACCGGCTTCCCAATGGGATGTCAATTAAGAAGTGATATGGTAAGTACCAATGTAAGATATGTAAGATTTAATTTGGTTTTCTAAGAAATTGAAAGATGTCTTATTATAAAAAGGCGGCAGCTCCTGATGTCAATAATTAATTCCCTTAATCCTGATGTACTACGATCATGTTATAATTAGACTGCCAAAAATTTAAATACAAGAGTTATTAAACTTTATTGATAATATTATGATGTGCAAACTTGGAATGTTTCTAATACATTTAATACAAAATTAAAATCAAATTTCCTCAAATATATTGAATGTGATATGATTGATTTCATTCAACATTATTAAAGCTTAATATTCATGTTAGCTTTAATTGAAAAAAAAAAAAATGTTATTGTTAAAATATAAAATGAAATTACCATAGCAACCAATATTGTGAATGAAAGTTTTGTTAACTTTGTATCATTTGAAATCAGTCTTTTTTATTGGGATAAAATGAACATTGATGTGTTACTAATGATTTTATTTACATAATCATCAGTAAAAAAAAATTAAGAGAACTGGGACTTTAAACATTTGTTTTTTTAACATAGACTATTCATTTTAGGACACATGTACACCAATTGTGAACAATATACCGAACAAGGTTGGTGCTTATTATCTGTTTAATCATGTGGACCTGGAGATTACATATCACAGCGGTAAAGAGGAAGAGTGGGGAGTTGGATTTGGGGATAATGAAGGACGAATCATATCTGCCAAGGTAAGAAAATTAAAAAATTATGTAACCATAGATTATCATTGCTAATAATATATATAATTATAGTGTGAAAAGAATTTTTATTTAGTCATTTTATTCTTTTAACAGGTCAAACCAGCCAGTATTAATCATGCAAACCCAGATCACATAGACTGCAATAGCCGCAACCTTCTAGAAATACCCAATACTCTCCTTAAGGACGACAAATTCAGTATCACATACTCCTACAGTGTCAAGTTCATTAAAAATAACACAATAAAATGGTCCTCGAGATGGGATTACATATTGGAGTCAATGCCACAGACAAATATTCAGTGGTTCTCAATTCTCAACTCTCTTGTTATTGTACTATTCTTAAGTGGAATGGTGGCCATGATATTATTAAGAACTTTACACAAGGATATCGCAAGATATAACCAAATGGAATGTGGTGAAGATGCACAGGTGAACTTGATTGTCACAATATCATGTCTATACGTGAGATATGTGTAGTTAGTTCTATTTATTATTCGAGTTTATTTTTAGGAGGAGTTTGGTTGGAAGTTGGTGCATGGTGATGTGTTCAGACCACCACGTCGTGGAATGCTTCTCGCTGTCTTCCTTGGTTCTGGGTCACAGGTAAAAATACTTGTTAATTTAATAAAAAAAAATAGGACCAAATTCTGATTAATCAGCAGACATGGTAAAAAAATGCCTAAACATTTTATTTGTGTTTTGATTTTCACCCAAAAGATTGAGTTATATTTCTTTCTATATTTGTTGTGAAAATATTAATGAATTTATAAATGTTTTTAAGGTATTTGGCATGACGCTGGTAACACTGGCCTTTGCTTGTCTCGGTTTCCTATCACCAGCTAACCGTGGAGCCTTAATGACATGTGCGCTGGTCGCTTGGGTACTCCTGGGCGCTGCGGCGGGCTACGTCAGCGCCAGGATCTACAAGAGCTTTGGTGGTAGAAGATGGAAGAGTAATATCCTTCTTACTTCAATGGTGTGCCCTGGGTATGATGGAATATCTGTATTTTCCTTGTTTCACATTCCATTATGGATGGATTGTATTAAATTTATCTATAATAGTTTATATTTCATTTCATAAAGTTACTAAATTCTAAATACATTAATATACATTAAAATATATATAATATTAATGTTGTCTTTGCTATCAGTGCATTTTTAATTTATCATTAATATTGGCTGAAAATTGTGTATAGCAGGATGTACCTAGATAATATAAAGTAATGGTACTTTATCTATAAAAATAAAAATTGTGCCGTGTTTCCATGTCAGAATATCTATTGTGTTTAAAAACTATGAACAGTGTTGAAGAAATAATTTCCTATTTTGTTATATTTTTTATAATCGTAATTAAAGTGACTTTGGACAATAATTTTCTAAGTTTAAAAATTTCTAAGATAAAATCCATTATGTTGCAATTATCAAAGTGAATTATATTGTCGTCCAGGGTCGTGTTCTCTCTGTTCTTCATAATGAATCTCGTGCTGTGGGGCAAGGGCTCGTCGGCAGCAGTGCCGTTCTCCACCCTGGTGGCCCTCCTCGCTCTGTGGTTCGGTGTCTCGGTGCCGCTCACGTTTATCGGCGCTTACTTTGGATTTAGAAAGAGGGTAGGTACTGCTTATGTATATGATAATCTTTTATGGAACAAAAAAGATACACAAAATCTTGTTTGATGAAAAGTGACTACATATGTGTGGAAATAAATTAATTGAGATATAGATATACCATACTCTATCTTAAAATTACAGAAAAAAAAACATAAAATCAATCACTCATACGGTGAATAAAATTGAGAAGTGTCCATGTTCAATATTTACACTATTTCAACTTATTATTAGTTTGTATTAACATGTATTTACGAAAATAGACCAATCTCGGATTTGAATCTACGAACATGTGCAAGTCTCGAAATCAGTACTCATAACCATTAGAATATTATGGGTGCACTAGTTGCATCTCTGCATACCCCTTCGGGGAATACAGGCGTGAGATATGTTTAACCATTAGAATATTGGTGCATTCGAAAATTGTAAGAATTGCTTTTGTGCAGCTCTAAAGTTGTCCTACTGATATTTTCCAATAATCTCAACTTTTATGTTTACTCTACATTAGATCCTGGACCACCCTGTGCGCACGAACCAGATCCCGCGTCAGATCCCGGAGCAGTCGCTGTACACGCAGCCCGTGCCCGGCATCGTGATGGGCGGCGTGCTGCCCTTCGGCTGCATCTTCATACAGCTCTTCTTCATACTAAACTCCCTCTGGTCCAGCCAGGTAACTTATCTATTATACTGCCTTGTATCTAATTTTGCTGGTTTAATTGTTTGATTTTAAGAAATTAATTATCATCTCGCCTTGTATTATGTATACGCTCTCTTCTTCCCCATTGTTGTCATATCTTTTATCTCTCTCGTGTAACGAAATGTCTCAACGTGACGTGTTATTAGAAATGAGTTTAAACTTTCGTCTTATAGAGTACATGGTATGTTGTCTTTCGTTAGACTTGTATATCTTTAAATTCTAGTTTCCTATAGTCATGTGCCTTTCAATTATGGGTTTTGTCTTGCAGATGTATTACATGTTCGGCTTCCTATTCCTCGTGTTCGTGATCCTGGTGATCACGTGCTCGGAGACCACGATCCTGCTGTGCTACTTCCACCTGTGCGCCGAGGACTATCACTGGTGGTGGAGGGCCTTCCTCAGTTCAGGTTCCACCGCCGGGTACCTCTTCATCTACTGCTGCCACTACTTCGTCACCAAGCTCAACATCGAAGACGCCGCCTCCACCTTCCTGTACTTCGGCTACACGTTCATCATGGTCTTCCTATTTTTCCTGCTCACCGGAACTATAGGGTTCATGGCCTGCTTCTGGTTCGTGCGGAAGATATACAGCGTTGTTAAAGTCGACTAGTTATAAAGTAAGTGGTGTTTGACTAAGCTCGCGCGATGCATTGACGAAGTCCTGTGAATTTAAGGTTATAAAATTACTTTTATGTTTTTATTGTTTGTTTGTGGAAGGTTTCGTCTGTTGTCGTATCGTATCGTATAAATGTACGTTATAAATTATTGATAACGCCACTATGTCTTTAGGTGCCCTTATTATTTGACATTTTTGTTCTAGCTTCTTTCAGTCATTGTAAATAAGGTTTTATTAGAAACAATCTGAATGTTTCTTGGTGTACATTCGGTGGAAGGAGAGCTGACGTCACAGAGTATAAACCGAGATCTGTGTATCGACTAACGACCGATGTTCTGGGATACCGGAAGAATGAGTGTTACTAGTTTAGTCTGTACGTGTAGTGCGCAGACCTATTGAAGTGGAACTCGTGTTTCTCAATTTTCATTACATATAATATTTGAACTCGTTAATATTATACTGGGCTTATTTATTAATTTATTACTATAGCTTGTATCCAAATAATGGACTGGAACTCTTCTATGAGCATGATAAGCAAACATTTAGAAAATGAAAATATGTTTTTTTTTTAATTTATGTAATATTTGAATAAGTCTCGTGTAATATTAATATAAACGTGTCACTTCTATTACGTCCTAGTGCAATAACGATGTTTTCAATTAAAATATTTTTTTTTCGTCTCAATACATGAACGTGTAGTCGGTACTTAAAATTTCAACAAAATAATAGCAACACTACGAGAAGTTTACAGATGTCATATCAATGCAAATATGTTAAAACATTTTTAAATATAAAAGCAGTACCATAAAATTATATTAACTAGGGATAGTCGATGTTATTTTTTAATCATTTATTTAATACGAAATTAATATACACGACAAAAATTTATTAATTTAATGTAAGATCAAATTTTTTAATATCGATTAAATCCCTGTATTTATTTGGAAAAATCATATAAACGTTCATAATCATTGTGACTTGCATGTTTTATCCTACACAAACGTCTTTGGCCCACATAGACGCCGAGTGGTGTAAATATCTCTTAAACGTCGGGAATATACTTGAAACGTGGTAAAATCTTGTAAATATTAAATAAGTTTCATTCGAATTGGTATAAATTTATTAGTTTTTCTCTCTTATGTCTTAGTAACACGCCTTTTACATTGCTAGATATAAAAAAGCTATGTTTCTATATTACTGGTTCATAAAACAGCTTTATATTGATGAATAAATTTAAAAAATCCATTCAGTAGTGTTTGAGGTTATCCAGGACAAACAAATATTTTATCATTAAATTGGTTATTACATTAAATATTGAAGCTCCAGTCCAATACTATCACTTGAACTTGAGCTTACGTTCATTATAGGCATGATTAATGTTAAAAATTACATTCACATACTTTTAAATATTTGATGTAATACCCAATTTAATGATAAAATATTTGTTTGTCCTGGATAAACTGCGTTTAAGAGTTAAATTTATATAATGGGAGATCCATTATATAAATTTAACTCTTAAATGCATTTAAACATGTTTCTATATATGTATGTACAGTATTATTCTGTTGACGAGTCTTGTTTGCATCATTTGAACTGGGCCTTATATTTTAATTTATATAAGTAATTAACTGGTGATTATAGTTTTGTTTGTAACGCTATTTGTGTGATGATAAGCAAATTTTAATTTACGTAAACTAAATTAGCTCTACATGTTTAAAATGCTTAGATAAATAAACGGTTATATGTAAACAATAAATTAAATATTTTATAATTGCATTTTATTTAAAAATATTTTACAAAAAATTATTTTCATCACTGCTTTCTGATAGTTCTGCTTTATCTTTCGGCTTATTAATTCTTTTCTTCGTGCGTTTGACTCTTTTATCTATTTTAGACTTCCTGAATATCTCTATAGCTTTCAACTTATTCTGCAAGATGTTTTGTTTGTCTTGTTCTCTCTGAGGTATTATCTCTTGGAATCTGTCAGTTTTTGGAATGACGACTTCAAAGCCCTTCGTATTAGCTTCATTAATATTGATAATTTTAGTTACCAGTTCACTATTTTCAGGCTTTTTCTTTTTACTTGTTGAAGGTCCTGAAAGTTCACTAACTGTTTTCACTTTATTCGCTTTTCGTTTCGCCTTTTCTTTTTTATGTTCTCCACTAGGTGGCTGAAGTTCTTCATTATTTAATTCTTCAGTCTGCTCCGGATCCATCCTCTGAACTGCCGCCTTCACTCTTTTACTCATCTTATCATCGAGTGACTGGAAATCGATTTTTGCTTTGAAATAGTCCTGCACAGACCTCTGAGTTTTGCGGTCATTTAATCTGCCCAATACAGGCTTTATGATTTCATCGAGTTTGTTTTGTGACCAACCAAATTTAGTTTTCGTATAATCTCGTAGTATTGTAATATCAATATTTCCCCAAGTAAATTTTTCATCATTTTCTTCAACATTAGGCTCCAGATACGCTTGAACTACCTGTTGAAATTATAAATTTAATATTGATATTGTTAATTAGGTTTTTTTTAATTAAGGCAGAATGATAAATTAGTAATATTTAAACAAATATTTTGCATATTTTTCTAACAGTCAGAAACTTTTTACAACTTAAAAAAAACTTAATCTTGGAGAAAAAACAACATAAAAACGCACCCTCATACTGGGAAAATCTTCTGTCAATTGTACATTCTTTATCTTTTTCTTCAGTTTAATATTATCTGTTCTCTTCCCTGCTCGCACCCATTTTTTGAATTCTTGTAAACCGGCTATGATTTTAAAGCACTGCGCCTGTTTGGATTTTTCCTCGAGGAACTGTCTCCTGCTGAACGGAAATGACGCCAAGATCTCTAGTGCGGTTACCGGGCCTATGCCGGGTACGCCCGTCGTGTAATCACTTCCAACTAACAATGCAAACAATATCAACTGTTCTCTTGATAAATCTGAAAAAGTAACGTTTTTATTATTTTTTTTCTTGGGACATCTTACCAACATATACTTTTAAATAGTTAAAATATTGTTTTGGCATCTTGTATGTTTGTCTGTTCATTATATAATTAAATCCAAGTGAATTGGACCTTACATGTAGTACTTTGGATTTTGAAGGTATACATAAATATTCATTGATTGTGACAGTTATATGTTGTAATCATATTTTTTACCTTATTTTTTATCAGAATTATCTTTTTACCTTAAATAGAAACCAATATTTAAGATTTCTGTTACAGATCTCCGTACATAATATGTTATGTAGGCCGTAAAAACAGAAAAAATAAAGTCGTTATAACCTTTAAGAGACAGAAAACAAGTGTTCAAAATTGTAAAATATACCTCTTGCCTTTTATACATTTCCATTGAGAAAGAGTTCACAATGCTGGTTTCATATTTGACTATTACAGGATTTCAGGACCATCTCCTAATCGTCACTTAAAGTGGTATAAGCCATCTGTATCCTTGTCACCAAACATATAAACAAATTATGACAATACAATAATGATGCGACAAATTGCACTTACTAAACGACTTCTCTATTCTTTCAGACAAAAACTGCAGGACATGCTTCTTGTGATTAAAGAAGTTCTTGTAAACTGTCTTTCCGCCAAATAACCAAATATCACTGTCATCCGTTATCGTCCCGTCGGTTAGATTAACATGTTCCAGAAATGCACATTGGGCTTCTGCCTCCATTGGAGCGACAATGTATGGAATGCCAAATATTTGGAGCAACTCTTGAGCTTCTTTTGTCATTTCCTCTGTGATGTTCCGTCCGATTCGATCCATTTTTCCTTTTTCTTGCAATAAATTGTCTTCTTTTCTTTGAATTTCAGTCATCATAGCATTTAAATCATCAGAAGATAATAACTGTTTAGGCGGTGTATTACTTTCAAGTTTGCCTTCATCATTCTTTTGTGAATCATTTTTTTCTTGCAATATGTCATCGTCTGGTTGTACATTACTTTTCACATTATTTTCTTCTGGTTCCATTTCACTATTCGGTACATTGTCATTTTCCTCACATTTAGTCGATTTATCTATTTCAGTTAAATCAGATTTGGTTTCATTAGTATCTATTTTATCAAATTCACTCCTATCAGGGTCCTCTTTTATCTTTACATGATAATCATTTTCGACATTAAAGGTTGGCGGATTATTTTGTTTAATATCTTTTTGTTTATTATTTTCAAAAACGTCAGCAAATATATCATCCTCATCAGGAGCTTCGCCCATCTTGAGAGTCAGCTCGACGACAGGCTTGCTCTGTTTATTTTCCGTTTCCAGTACTTCCTCAAATTCATTCTCACTAGAATCTTCGGACATTTCACTTTGAACAGTTTCAATATTATCTGGCTCTTTGCGATCTTCTTCAATGCTTGTATCAAGGCTTATTATACCAATGGATTGATTTTCTACAGAAATTACAGATTCCTGTGTATCATTAATATCAACAACACCATCAATGGTATTCTTTTCAGCTTCAGACATGGGTGATTCTTGGTCCCTGAATTCATTGTCATGAATTTTCTTGTCTTCATCTGATGACAAATCAACTTTGTCTACTATAATTGACTTCTCATTTTCAAGTTCTTTAATTATTTCGTCTATTTTTGGAACTTTAGTTTTATTGTTGGAGCCTTTACTTTTAGATGCAACAATATTATCTATGGCCTTATAAGTGAAGTCACTGTATTGCATGATATAAGCTTTAGCAGAGGACATATCTGGCTGTTCCATATCACCTCCCTCATCTTCAGAATACGAATATGAATACTCTGAGTCTGACAAATTTGAAGTCCAAGAATCATCTGTTTTAGAAGTACCAGCACTTGTATTGGCTTCATCTATGCATTCCATTGACATTTTTATTGCCTTTTGAAGTTCCTCGTCTTCTGTGTTTGAGGTTTCTTCAATGACCTGATCAGATTTAGATTGTTGATCTACTTCATCTTGCTTGCTAAGCATTTCTTTTTTCTTTTTAGCTTCTGCTAATGCTTCTTTTACACTATTGATGAGTAGGTACCTAGTGGTATTATTAGAGGCAATACGACGAGTAGGCAATGCTTCAATTTTTGTATCAATACCTTCTTCATTTAATAAAGATTCGAGCTCATTTATGGACATGGTGCCATCTCCCATTTCTTTTTCTGTTTCTTCTAAGCATTCTTGTATTTTACGACGTTTAAGTAACCTTTCCATCTGTAATTTAAAAGAAAATAATTAGTGTTTCAAATTCTGTAAACATAAAACAGACTTTATATATGCACTATTTTCCAATAAATATTTAAATAAAAACCTACTTGAAAATCTGAGAACTGGTCACTTTTTTTTGGTAAAGTATGTAGTTTTCCCCATGAATTCATCTTTCTTGTTTCTTTCAACTCTACAAGTAAATCATATTTTTCTTTAACTGGCATGTTCTTAAAATTATCTGACTCAACATCTACGGTATGTAAATCAACTGTGGAAGCGCTGGAATTTTGCTCATCTTCAGACCTGATAGATAGAAAAAGGGTTTAGAATAATATAAATTGTAATTGAATAATTCAATTCAGTGTTAACATACTCCGACTCAATTTCTTCTTCTTTCTGTGGTATAGCTGGCAACTTAAACATATCATCTTTATCCACACCAGTCAAAGCAGGAGCCTTCTTTGGAGATATTTGTTTGCCCAATAAACTACCAATAGCTGTTCTTTTGCCAAGTAACAAGGCAAGCTCTCTTTTCAGCCTTTCTGATTCCGTATTCAGTTTAGATTTATTATCCTGTCGCTTAGCCTGAAATATTAAATTTATTACAAATTGTAATATATATAAACTAAATAATATAAATGGTAAGTTATTGCCACTATTCTTAAATTATTGTGAAATAATGATTTGTCATCAAAATTTCCATTAGCCATAAATAATTAAATAAATTATCTCAGTATAGAAAGAAATGAACAATTTTGCGAATACAACAAGGAAAATTTTTACATATTAATTTTCTTTTTAATTTGTAATATTATAGATGAGTAATAATAAAGTGGACTAGTTCATCTGGTGAAATATGTCAAAGGAAGTTTGGTTACCAAAAATTGAAGAAGAAATTCTTAATTGTATTATTTATGTATTAAAAATTAATTATTTTTAATTTTATAATTTATTTTATTATTTAATACTAACTTACAATTGTTTCTTTTTTTAAATCGGGGTATCCACCATCAAAAACAAATACAGGTTTTATTCTGAAGTATAGTAATTTACAAAGGCGCTGAAATAATCCCATAAGGTGAGCGTTTGGCAGAGGAGCTCCTTTTGCATCTTGGTATCCCTTAACCATCTGATGCAACCATATTGATATATCTGGTAAAATGGAAAAACTTTTGTAATCAATTATAATTGAGTTTTAATTATCCCGGTTAGGCGTTAAGTTCATCATACCGACTGCGAGCACTTTGTTTTCCAAAGTCTCCACTGGCACTGGTTTGCCCGCGGGCTCAATAAGTCTCCACAGTCCAGTAACTCCCATCGCGTGTGAGATTAAATTCCAGAACAGATTTTTTGTTTTAACTAATGTATATATCGGTGCACATAACAAAGGTCGTTTCCCACGAGATCTTCGGTCAATCGTCGGTCTCTTCCTCACACATCGCAACCTTTTCGCTCTGTGAACTCGGCGTATTTATGACGCACACAAAAACAAATCGAAATGCCGCCTGCTACTGGCGCATTCGTAAGTGTTCCGTTCACTACATACAATATCAAATGTTTTACTACGCCGCGACGCCCACTCTTTCCCACACTTTATTTTCTCACGCCCCATGCGTAACCCCACATCCTATGACCGACCGTCTGCCGGCCTGTCAGTCGCACCGGAGCCAACCTCGCATCGCTCGATTTTATTCGCGCGCGTGTAATCGACAACACGCTTGCCTTGTATGTTGTTCGGTGTCTATGGTTCTTCTTGACAGATCGTGTTAAAAGCGTTGTCGTATCTATAACGAAATAAACACAAGTTTTATCAACTTTTAATGACTAATATATACGAAATATCAATTACTCAGAGTTTATTAGGTCTTACGTTACATTTATCAGTAGTAAATAGTAAACAGTAAACTGTGGAATGTTGGCTAGACTGTCTGAAATTTCTACTATCGAACAGGTGTTTTTGAATGAAGTGTGTTAAAGTTCCCATCGTAATTATTTATTTATGGTGCCGTGAATAACACAAAAGTGTATCGATCGAAGAGTTCACACTAGTTAAGAATAAAACAAACTGTGTCCACAGCGCGTTGTAAGTGTTTACGCTTGATAAGAGTCGCCACTGGCCAGGCAGGATATTATCAATTCCGACTGGTACTATGGGCAATCTTTTGCGGTGATGTTCAAATAAAGGGTTACAATTAGGAGATCGAGAGTAGCATCATGTGTGGCCAGTTTACGGATACGTCGGTGATGAAGTGCGGGGGGAGGTGAGAGCAAAGGTGGCAAGCATGCCGCACCAGTACGGCGCGGGTGCTGGCGGGATGGCGCAGGGCCCGCCGTCGCCGCCGCCGCAGCACGGCGCGCTGTACCCGCGCTATGCCAGCGCCGCGGGCCCCGGCGCCGGCGCCTATCGTCCAGAAGAACGTCGACTAACCCGTGAAGCCATGGAACGGTACCTGCGTGACCGTTCCGATATGGTTGTTGTCATATTACACGCAAAAGTCGCTCAAAAATCATACGGCAATGAAAAAAGGTTTTTCTGTCCACCTCCTTGTATTTACCTGTTTGGTGATGGCTGGCGACTGCGACGAGAGCGCATGCTTCGCGAAGGGGAGACCGAACAGGCGTCACAGTTGTGCGCCTTCATTGGCATCGGCAACTCGGATCAGGACATGCAACAGCTAGACTTGAACAATGGCAAGCAGTACTGTGCAGCTAAAACTTTGTACATATCAGATTCAGACAAACGAAAACACTTCATGCTATCTGTTAAAATGTTTTATGGCAATAGACATGATATAGGCATTTTTAATAGTAAAAGAATAAAAGTAATATCAAAACCATCAAAGAAAAAGCAATCCTTAAAAAATGCAGACTTGTGCATAGCTAGCGGAACAAAAGTGGCTCTCTTCAATAGGCTGAGATCACAGACAGTGTCAACGAGGTACCTGCATGTGGAGAATGGTAACTTCCATGCTTCATCCACACAGTGGGGTGCATTTACGATACACCTTCTAGATGATAATGAGAGTGAGTCTGAAGAATTTGCAGTAAGAGATGGCTATGTCCACTATGGGTCTACAGTAAAGCTTGTCTGCTCAGTAACAGGGATGGCACTACCTCGACTCATTATTAGGAAGGTAAATGTATAAAACACATTCAAATTTTATTAAACTTAATAAGTCTTTTATAATAATAATTTAATAACACATAAATAATAATATTAGGTGGACAAGCAAATGGCATTACTGGAGGCTGATGATCCCGTTTCCCAACTTCACAAATGTGCATTCTACATGAAAGACACGGAGAGGATGTACCTCTGTCTATCCCAGGAACGAATCATCCAGTTCCAGGCCACACCGTGCCCCAAAGAGCCCAATAAGGAAATGATCAATGATGGCGCTTGCTGGACTATAATATCCACTGATAAGGCTGAATATCAATTTTACGAAGGCATGGGACCAGTCAGGTAAATTAATACAAAATTTCCGTTTTACACCTACAGTAATATTTCATTTTTTAATTATTTAATATACGAGTTAAAAATAATTTTTTTTCTCCCTTAATCAAAAAATCTTCCCATATATTTATGTCTTTCTTATTTTTTTTTAATTATTAAAAGTAAAGAACAAAAAGTTAAAATAATTAATGTAACATACACATTAATACAAAAAAGCATAGATATAATTAAAATTAAATTAAAAACCAATGAGCAGAACACAAATTAAAATTGGCCAAGCAGTTTAGGCTACAATCAAATGGAATGGTTTAGGTTAAAATGAACATATATACATCTACCCATGGAACAAGTCTCGGTCAGTTAGGTAAAAAAATTATGAAATATCGTTTTGTGAAAGTTACTTTTATTTAAGTATATATTCAGTAATTAAATCCAATTTTATAATTAAGTTTATATTTACTTAAGAAATATATTATTTTACAATTGCTTCTTAATTCTTCTTTTAATTTATTCCAGGCCATATGATATGACTTTATATGGTCATAGTGAAAAAATACACATATCTAGATTTTCTTAAAAATTTCACTTGATTATTTTGTTAGAAATCAAAAACCAAAAATAAAAAACTTGTATAATTATAAAATTGTAATAAAGATTGCTATGACTTTTATAGTTTTATATATTTTCAATATATTTTAAGCACTGGTATTTGTTCAAAGTATACATAACAATCAGAATTAGCTACGCCGAAATACGATCGTAATAACTCGGACGCTCGAACCTTGTCTGCCACCTACCAATGATATATCCGTTGTTCGAATTCTTACATTTAAAATAATTAAATCCAAAATTTAAGCCTATATTTAATTTAGTCCAAAATTAATTTGTAACATTCGCGACGTAATAAATTCAGCGTAAATAAGATAACAATTACCATATCTGTCTACCCAGCTAAATAAAAATTGTCGTTAAATAATTAAAAATGTATTATTTTAATACTATTTATATAAAACATGACAAAATTTATCTATTTAAATTAAATAGCGGGCGGAATGAGACATTGAAATGTCACCAATCGAATCCCAATGCGAATAATTTAATCGATACAGTATCGAAGCCGGTCATTGATATACTGAACTTGACACCAACCTAGTCTAGCACTAAAACATATTAAAAAAAAACTAGATATAAAAGCATATCACAACGAAAGTTGTACTAAAGAAGCGCGACTAATAAAAAAAACAGTACAGCAATCCCATTTCGATATTAACATGTTTTTATTATTTATTATTTAAGAATTTGCTTTTTTCATTAAATTTGACACCGAAATCGATTTGCATCTAAATGGCGCGGAGCTGAAGGGTTAAATTCGTGTCTAGTCCATTTTCGAATTGTCCCCCTTAACAATGAAATTATCAGCTCCACGTTGGGAAACACTGTTGTAAACTAATGTTATAATGTGCGTTAAATAAATATACGTCTATGTTTTTCGTCAAAATATACACAAGTAAAAATATTTTTATGTTAATGCTGTATTTGAAATTTATATCAGTATATCCCTATTATGTAGATTTAATTTAACCCGGTTGATGTCGCGCACGGATCAAAAAAATTACGTTTATCAATACAGAATTTACCCACGAACACTACTCCGGGTCAATATATAATTTTTAGTTAATAAATTTATCAAAAAAAAAATGATACTCTTTCTACAGTTCAATTATCTAAAGCTAACTTATAATAATAATTTTCAACTTTTCAGTAAAGTATAATTGTAGAGTACATAGGACAAACAAATAAAATATATCTCAAGTAAATAATTAATGGAGTAACTTAATTACAAACATGGTGATTGTTGTAATATTACGATCGAAATTAAAACGTTATTAATTAGTTCGTTAATAAGATATTGTTAAGTTAAATAATTAATTAATTAAACAATCAATCCAACTCATTGCCTCTTTAAAATCAGTAAACATTTTTGTAACGACGATCACGAATTATTAATCATAAAATAAAACATATAACTGACAACATCTGGCAGTTTATTGTATATGTAAAATAGACTCACACTATCTCACGTTAAAAGTGGATGCAGTAGTTGTAACTCTGTCTATTCTTTCGGGGAACACGGGCGTGAGTGATCGTGTTTAGTAGTGTAAGACGATTGTGCATTTGTCCATAACCTTCGCATATGTACGTGATAGTGCGTAGATTATGCAATATGTGTGGGAGAAGCTATCACCGTAGTTTTTCCCGTGGGTAGCCTTATCTTGGTGCTATCGCGGTTTATCAACTGCATGTACTAATGTACTGTGAAACTTTCTCACGCCTATTTGCAAAACATACTCAAGAAGTTTAATAACAAATTAATTTGACTTTTGTTTACATTAAAAAAAAACATAAACTATTACCACCTTGTGAGCCTAATGCGGTCGGTAATAGAGTTGATTTTAAGATGGATTCCAAATTACAAGCAAACGTATTGCGTAAGCAAACGTAGCATACGTACGTATATTACGTGCAAACTTAAAAGTTTTCTAAAGCACATACTTATTTATGATTAAACTTTATTGTGACACTTGATCAACACCCAAGATTCGATTCAGAGGATGATGTGACGTTTATCCATCCATTTTTAAAATTCACCATACATTTATTTTATTCAATAATAATAAAATGTTAGCAACGGAAAAAAGAAATAAGAAAAATCTTATTCTTATTACTTCAATTTCTAATCTTAATTTTTTTTTAAATCAGGTCCCCGGTAACTCCCGTGCCTTTAGTCCACTCTTTGAACTTGAACGGGGGCGGCGACGTGGCGATGCTGGAGCTGGCCGGCGACAACTTCACGCCCTCGCTGCAGGTTTGGTTCGGCGACGTGGAGGCGGAGACCATGTACAGGTGCGCCGAGTCCATGCTCTGCGTGGTGCCGGACATATCGCAGTTCAGGGGGCAGTGGCTGTGGGTGCGGCAGCCGACACAGGTATCTCATCTAAACGAATTTATATACTATAAAACAAAGCTCCCTTCTTGTTTCATTTGAACACTGTAGTCTCACAATTTACTAGACTTACAATTTTCATCAGAGACGAAGTTTTTTTTTTCAGAAATGAATCAAGATTTAGGAATATTATTCATATCCCAAAATAACCAATACACTTAATTCTTAGTAAATGAAATGTTATAGATTCAAATCATACGTACATATTAAAAAAGAAAACTTTTTTCTAAGTCATTTAACCGTTCCAGGTGCCCGTGTCGCTGGTGAGAAACGACGGTATAATATACGCGACCGGTCTAACGTTTACCTACACTCCGGAGCCCGGTCCTAGACCGGTCTGCCCGCCGGTGGACGACGTGATGCGGCCCGAGCAGGCCTGGCACCACGACGCCATCGCACACCGCTTGCCCGACAACATACAATAGCTGATAACAGTCGGCAGTGATATTAATGCCATCCGTCTATGACAGCGGGCTCGATGACAGTCAGCATTGACAATCCGTCACTGCACGGTTCTGAGGACTATCCAAAGAGTTACGAATAGTTGGTGAACTAGCAAGTGCTAGAATTGGTGAGTGCGAGGACATTAGTATAATAGTTTCGATAGTGCCTGTAATAGTCGCATTACTTGACCGGGGTACAGTTGACCGCTATAATTATCGTTGTCACTATAATTTTACTATGACTACATGGACAGTCGCTAATAAATATTATTGATTAAAATATAATTATTTTGTATGCGACTGTACAAGTGCGAATGTCGGCGAATGCGACTTCACGCCGGTCAACTAAGTTTGCGAAGACTGTACAAATTGTTTATCGTAATATAATCCCGAATAAGAGCCCCTAAAATTATCTAAATTCAACATTAAAGTTTTGACAATGATTTACTCGGACAATGTATTTGAAAGTTACTAATAAAATTGATCCAATTGTTGGATTATTTTACGATGAATAATGAACAATAGAAAGCTTTATTATAAGACGGTGGGACGGCGCGAGTCAATAGCTTTGCCGGTCGGTGTCTAGAACGTTCGCTAAGCGAATGGTCTCGTGAAATTACGACAGTTTGTGCCTAAAATTATACTTAAATTTAGTTTTGTCTTTGCGAGATTACGACACCAAAACGCTGTATACTAAGATAGTTAACGTTAAAGACGGAAGCAATAGGGTTTGAGTTTTGACGAATGAATTATTTTACTCTTTCGGATTATGAACTTTTTTTTTATCGTACCTTACACATTATCGTTTCTACTATTAAATGAATCAAACTGTATCTCACGTGTATTCAATGCTCATGCATGTTTTATAATAGTTAATATTTTTAAAATGAATGATTCGAGAACTCATGTCAATTTTATTTTAATACTTTTTGATGCGTGTTTTTGTAAAGGGGGAAACACACTACAGTGTTGTGTCGTTAAGTGTTTCGCCATCATACATTTAATATGGGTAGAAAATACACGATTAAGCGCCGCATAATATCATGCTCCGAAACGGACACACGGCACATAGCAGTAGTGTACATCAACCTTTATGTTTTACTGCGCAAGCGTGTTTGTAGAGCGGTTTTTCCTAGCCTGGTGTTTAGTGGAAATAATTTTTTTTTTTGAGATTCAGTCCACTAGAATGAAATGTCTCTGCTCTAAGATTTGATTCTTCGGGGCCAAATAGCTGTAATGTCCATGACAAGTCATCGCTAGTACCGCGGTTTCGTTAAGGGGGGGGTCGCGTAAATTATAAGTTCATTGGTTGAGGAGATATCTCGAGATTACTTAAGAAGCAAATATTCGAAGATTTCGTTAATAAGTTTTATACGTATAAGGTATCGTAAGATATGAGTCTCAATGAGAGGTCGAAACCAAATATGTTTTGCTACGTTGTCTGTGGTCGCTTGGGTTAATTTTTTTATTGGCTGTCGAAGGGCAAAGGTTAACACATTCTGCCACCCAAATGCTTCACATACTTATTTCATACTTTTTTTATTATAGGCCACGCATTACTGTCGTATACATTATGTAATTATGTATATTTACGGAGATTTTAATGAACAACTAGTGATGTAGCTAGATTTAGTCGATAGTACATTTGTTATATTTTAGAGGAGACTTTCAATTGAAAATTTCTATTTATTTAAAACGCGACTTTTTAGATATTTTATAATTTTTTTTTTTGAAAAACGATTTCGTGTGTATTTATAATGGAAGAGTGTGATTTTTCGAACATTCCATAAGGAAGTGAATTAATAAGTACAAAAAAATTTTATCAATATTTTTATATCAGCTATAAAAATAATTAAATTACGAGACAATTTTATGGAATTGGTATTGTAGATGCAGTATTACGATAAACAAGTATTGATATCGACATAACGAATATTTCGTCAATTTTATATAAAGTGTAAACGATTTTTCAATTTTTTTTTACAAAGGAAAAAGTGTTTACTCGTGCATTTTTTTATCATTTTTACATTTGGTATTCGTATATATTTGAAGATTGTCATTATTTAAGATACGACGACTGCCCGATGTAATATTGTTAATGGGGCTGTTAAAAAAAAGGAAAAAAAATATAGTTCACACAATAGGCAGTCGTCGCAAAACGTGAATATTTTAATAAAAATGAATTTAAACATCGCAATTATTTTTTATTATTAAATACAACCCTGATTATAATAGCTATTAATATAATGATGATAATTAATTTAATGACGTCACAGTGGCGTTCTTATAGGTTAAAACAGAGTTAATATATAATACATAGCTTAATGAAATTTATCAACAAATACATTCTTAGTCGCTATCTTTAAAAATAAAGGCGAACGTGGTGTAAGAAAGCGGGAATTTTGTGTGCGTATTGCATGTATCAAGAAATTCGCCGCTCTAAAATTTTGTCGATAGGAATTCTTTGAAATGCAAGAAAGTTACTTAACATACTGGAGGCTAGACAACAATACAAATACGACGGTGGCCGCCTTATCTAGAAAGAGACGGCAACGTCTCTGTCACGTCCAAGACAAATTGATGTGGGAACTTCCCTATGCTTACGCTAGTTGGTAATGTGATTCATCACTAAGTAACTAGTCTAATTGATACTTCAGTTTTATGATTTATTGAATTAAAGACTTCCTAGATGTAGAACTCCTCAAAAGGTTACCACAATGTATTTTACAACCATCGCATCGGACGCCAATTCACCGTTCCGTCTTGTGGATATAAATAAAATAAGTTAAAAGTAACTACTGAAATAGTTATTATTTTAATAAATGCGCAATTATAAACCAAAAACAAAACCTTATTCTTCAAGAATATTCCCACACAAATATAACAGCAAAGAAATCGACTCAAAACCCCGATTAATTAAATTAAAAAAGATACCGCAGTTAAAGAGTAATTAACGGAGCAAGAATCAGAGTTAATCGTGAAAATCAGTGGCCGTGTGTGGGAATGTCTTCAAAAAGTCTTCACATGATAATAAAAGAGTCGTCTTCCCGGCGCATAGCGTTCCGGCTCGCTGCAGTCGACCTCAGATGATTATCAAGTGCCCACCCATCCGCCATTGTTCCTAGCTCTGATTTAAATAATACAGAATTATAGTTTGTTTTATGTGAATATTATGTTTTTCTCGCAATTACGATAATGTTAATTTTGATCATAATCCGAACCAAGTCTGTCCGCCTTATCATTGGTACGGACGTTCAATTGTAACATCTCGTAGTTACTAAAAGTTTCACACGGCAATAATTTATTATTCATAACTTGATACGTGTTAATATTAATAATTTAAAAAATAATTTTAATTTGGCTGATTATTAAACCCTGAGAATAAAATATCTTGCATACATTAAACCATCATATTCAATATGAAAAGAACAAATTTAACTTGTTCTGTCCACCTATCTTAAGCCATCTTTGATGAAAATTAATATCGTCAGAGTCATCAGAGGCAACAGTCGTTGCATGTATTAGCTTAACACTATTGTAACTAAAGCATTCATTTGTTCTCAAAGAATGCCGTTGTAAAATATAATTCTGTATATATTTTAAGTGGGATTTCTATTTGATGAACCGATTCTTTTTCCTCTCTTCTTTTTCAAATAAATAATCGCAACACAAGTTGAGCGGCGGTCTTATGGTAGAACGGGAGGAGCGCATCTGACACCTTTAAAAAGCGCCAAAACAACCCGAGGCCCAAAGACAGTCTTTACACAGGGAGATTGTCATTCGCGTACTTTTTTCTTAAAAAAATGACAATTTACACCATTTTATTTTACTTCAAGACCTAGAACATCGTAACGGATTAGCTACACATTTCAGTCAAAATCCCAATTAATATAACTTCATTCATAAAACTACAGTATGGCACTCGCATTTACCTTCGACAAAGTCTACAAAGCAACGCAAAGTTTTTAATTATATTTCTGACTTTACAACCTTTTCCCATGCGATCAGTGACGCCTGCTGACGACACAATTATGGCGTGGAATTAATTGCTTTGTAAGTAATCGTCAGTTAACATGCGAAAGAATTAAACGGATTTCAATTAATTAGTGGACTTTCCTTCATCCTGTTCCGGTTCTATTAATAATTAAATGACGATATCATAATTATTAATTTATACAAGAAATTGTCTGGAAGCAGGCGCCTACCAAGATATAGTTTTTTTTACCCCTGATTCCGAGAGCCTACATATTATCATCGAAGGGCAACCTTCCATATCACTGGATTATTTTTTGAGCTTAGACTACTACCATTAAAAGCAGAGTTGGTCTTGGAGACTTTTAATGTAACCGCGCATTCGAAAGACGCGAATCGAATTTTGCTCTTGCATTGTTCATTGTGCTTATGTCAACGGATTAAAACTAGTTGCCAGCGACAGTTTTTCTGTCTTATTTTCTCGTGGTATGCTTTCAAGAGAAAATATGTAAACTAGTGCGTACCATCATCAGGTGGTTTGTCAATCATCTGAGTAGGTAGTAGGTTATTTCAGACAATTATTAACTCGCTTCTCGTTGATGGCGTGACGACCTGTCGTTGACGGTGACGTTTCAAAGAAACAGTGACGGTGAGTTCAACACATGGTAATTCATTCATTACTAACTTAAAAAAAAACAATCATTGTGATTCTTAAGGATCTATAACATCCTGGTGGAAAATAAAAATTTCATGGAAATTACAAACAAAAACAAAGTCATTGAAAAATCTTGAATTAACAATATTACGGCAAATAGATTAAATTTAAATTTATTTATCAATTAAAGATGACAATAGTGCAGTGTTCTCGCAGTCGCTGGGCATAGAGGAAAACTAATTATCTTAAATTCGTTTTGCAGCCACCGTTACCTAAGATATTGCTTGGACACAACTCGATAGCAAGTAATGAGTAAACAATAAAAAGAATAGTTTAAATATATACATTAGTATCTTCTTTTATTATTAATTAAGACCTATATTTGTTTTACGGACCAACTACCGCTGGATGTGCGAACGTTCGATTAAGAAAGAATTTCATTCATATTTTATATTAATTCATTTCATTTTAAAACTTTAAATTTTACTTTAAGTTACTTATTCTAATATAAAAACCCGTGTTGCGAAATATGACCCCGTCTTACTAATTAGCAACAAGTTAAAAATAAAACAGTTTCTTAATCTCAATATCTTTACTAGCACAAATTAAAGCTGGGGAAATACTGTTCAGTATAAAATCAATCAACTTCCGCCTCGATGAGTCTTGGATCCGGAAGAACGGTGGTCATTTACCCTCCACTAATTAACTGTAGCACGATCATATCTGAGTGGGGGAGACGGTGAGAAAGCTATGACTACACAATCGAATCATTGTCTATGCTTTTTTGCACTTTGCCAACTTGATATATGAAGCCGAGATATGCAGAGTGTGGGAAATGTTAATCGCAGCTCGTGTTTCCCCGTCATCTTCGGTCGTGGGAGCGGGCTGGCACATCTTGAGATAGTTTGTTCTATAACTCCTTCACCTCCACGCCGGGGATCAGTAACATCCACGTATCTTCCTGGATGTAATTGATGTAGTAACAGTCACGCCACAATATTATTGTAACATTTGCATGCAACATATTAAAAAGTAGCAACCCGACGAATAAAACTAAATTCAAATCAATTTCAGTGTTACCCTAAAACCTACTATAACTTAGTACATCCCAGGTTACTCGCTTGTTAAAGAGGTTTCTTGTTAGTAAAATAATAGGATGATGTGATATTAATTTGTATGAAATTAAATACTCATTTTTAAATTTATCTCTTTTAACCTACGATATATATTGAACATTCGTAAAACATCGCATTTGTTCACAATCGCAGTTAACATCATTCAACTGCATCTCGTGTTGCCCGTAATTGGTGTAATCGAAGTCCATTAAACGGAAGACAATTAATCTAATAACTTTCGATTGTTTTGTAACTATGTAGCCATTGTTCCCGTGTACTAGAACTATGTATCTTTTGTAGGATAGCAACAATCTTTATAAAAATATTGGCTTCACTTCTTATGGTTTAACGCAGTCTTGATGTTGATTGACAATGTGTCGATGGATGCCGAAGTGGTATGATTCGAACCGATTGGCGATAAGCTTAAATTAAAATCTTAATTCTAAAGTGGGCCGCCATTTTCGTCTCTCGCGAGCTACATAGTCCTATGCCATGTCAGTCTTCTTATTCATAGAGAGGTCGACAAAAGGCCAAGCCGTAGGATATTTTTTAGATTATTTAGAACTAACTGTAACGCTTCATAAACTTGTACAGTCTTGGCTGTGATTTCATATTAAGTATCGTCAACAGTAGGCTATCGGCACCATTCGCTTGATCTGTGTATCTATAAAATAAATAGTAAAAAAGCTTCATAAGGGTATATGTTTGTTTTGGTTTTATTGGTATCACCAACAAACAAGGGTCAACCGCAGTGGCGGCAAGAAAGTCGAGGAATGTAGAGCGAGAGGAACATAATGTTCTACTGTAAAATACATATCATATTTTGAGAACTGTAGTGTAAGGAAACTGTCGGTAAACTAATTTGACATCAGATCTTATTTGGAGGCGACGTATTCCTCTGTTGTCTTGGTAGTCGATTGAACAATTCATCAATTTTCCCATTACTTGATTAATATCACAAATATTTTGGATTATATCGACTTATAAACTTTCCGTGCGAAAAATTCGGCATTCTGTTAACACGAAACAAAACACGATACGTTGTGTCGTGTTCGGACAAAACAAACTGCTTCATCACACAGTCGGAGTTTGTTGACACTCGGCGACGCGTCACCCCAAATTGCACACTTTAGGATGAGAAATCAGACACGAAATTGCTCTAAACACTCATATTCTTGATGTTAGATAAATGACTTCCTGCTCTGGGTTACAATGGAGCCATCATTATTCCTCAGATCGCAGAATAGAGCGCGCTGCCGTGGGAGACTCCCACGACCTTATTGCGGATATATATTTTTTTGTTTGGTCTAATTAACAGTTTTTGTAATAGCCCCGCTTTTACCTTAATTGTTAGTGCCGCGATTGTGCCCAAATTTAAGTACTAGCGTATGTGTTCATTTTTAAAGTATGATCGTATCTTCTGCATAAAGCTATCGTATTCGTGTGAGTACTTGAATTAGATGACCAAAAAAGAATCTGCTATGCAATAAATCTAAATATACATTATCAAATATATTCGTGTAAAAGTATAATTGTAAACGTTTTCATTTTGTTCAATTTAAAAGCTTATACGAGGAATTTGGATTCACAAATTCTATTCACATATCAGCCCTTGCAGGAAGTCTCTAAAATATCGTCCTTTTTTTTATTAAAATAAACATATCTGACAACAATATACCCATTGTACATCACATGGGTAGTGAATATAACTCAATAAATGAATTTTTCTCATAAGGTTGCATCTTGTTACAGCGCCCAGTAATAAATTCGAGATGAACACTAGGACACAGTCTCATGTGAACCCTCTTGGAATTGATTCTCAGAGATGTAGTAAAAATTTTAAAAATATAAATATAGGTCTAGCCGTGTATTAATTCCCATCACGAGATTCCCGCCGGAGCAAATAATTTAGCCAAGAATTTTTGTTATTTTAACAATTTGTTTTATAGCAATAAAACGATAATTTTTATTTCAGGGAAATTGTTAAATTGGATAACTGAAAATAAAACAACTTAATTCATTGTGACTCATCTTTACAACCACTCACAAATGCAACTTTAAAAGAGTTTAAAGCGAAAAAAAAAACATAGATAATGATCTCCGGAAACATGGCATAACATCAATATTAATACATTTAACATAACCTTAGCTCTTTAAATAAATACAATTGTTATCATGCGCCTCGAAATATTATTAACTTAACATTCGGAAATATATTTAAATTTTTCTAGTATACCAAAAAAATAAAATAAACAATCAAAACATCCATTCCATCTTTAGTCTTTGTTTAAGCACGTGTTTACTCTTTGACATTTCACATTAATCTTTTTTGTCTTGATGACATTCACATAACATTTGCCGATTCTCATGACAGAAACAATGTTTTACAAATTAAAAATACGACCTTTTCAAAGGCAAAAGCTTTTTTTATATGATTATCATGATGTAATTATTATAATATAAGATTATAAATTGTCTTAATAAGAATACCGTTGCCATAAAATTTTAAGGACAATCTTTGCCTAAAATTGTACAGTCTAAAACATTGACAAAAAGCACACGGCACGTATCTTGTGTCTGAAGAGGCAACAAGTTGCTACGCTTTAAACAGCGTGTTCTATCTCTGTCATACCCCAAGCTCTTATGTATACATTCGTCTCGCTTACTCCGTGTGAAATGCTTATATTATAATTCCTGAGCTAACTTCAAGCTTGTAATAATCCGTGGAGACTAATAAAGTTATTTCGCTTTTGTAGAGCGTGTGCACTCGTAGTTATGATAGAGGTCACGGTTTACAAATCTTCTAGTTCTAAACTATATAAGAAATGTGTTGAGCATACACAATGTTCACGACCACAGACCAAAAAATATATTGAATTAATTATTATCGCTAGTTTTGTTGGTCCTCTATTGTATATCCTATATTAGTTACAGCAAATGATTAGGCACATATTAAATAGGAATTATTTAATTAATCATTATTGATTTCAAAGCGTCTGTACCTATCACCTTATTATTATATAAATAATTGTATAATTGCAGATCTTTTTTCGTTTAAATATGATCAATGACGCGTTATATGTGCTGCAATAAAATAGCCATAGACTAT
Source organism: Papilio aristodemus (assembly GCA_016277805.2). NCBI lineage: Eukaryota > Metazoa > Arthropoda > Insecta > Lepidoptera > Papilionidae > Papilio > Papilio aristodemus. The sequence continues at coordinate 7,296,665 of JAABKM020000001.1, read as the reverse complement.
TTAAATGCAATACATAAAACATATATATGAATATATAAGTTACAATCACTTTAATTCTAACACTCAAATACATTTTCGATGATTTATATATTTTAATGACTATAATAATAATAATAATTTTAAAACTGAAAAGCGATATATAAATTGTACTTATATATAAAATATATTACTTATATATGTTATTATAATTTGTTTGTATGTTTATTATAAATTTAGGGAAAAATTTATTTACGATTTATATATTTATATAAAAAAATATATTATACTTGATTTGGACGGCATAGATGTATTTACCGGTATCTAAATTATATTTATTTTTGTTATATTGTGCAATTGAATCTATCTTCATTAAAGGTGCTGTTAGAAAATATTTTTATTGGTGATAAGAACTCTCGTGTAGAAAATATTCATCAACCAGTTATTCAATTATTTTATGGTAATTCTAGTTATTCATAGATGAAAGATTTAACTCGTAATTGACACAAACGTGACCACTTAATATTATAATAAAAAAAAGAATAACGACATTATTAATTGTAAATTAATTTTCATCAAAAATATTTGGTTCCGTAAAATTGCAAACATATCGACAAAAAATGCTTGCATCGTTCTTAATTTAAAATGCAGTAGAACGAGACGGCATGATTGAACTAGACGTCTATAAGACACGGTAAAAGCGAGTTAATACTAAGCGACTGTATTCGACATAAAATATACACTAAATTTATGAGTTACCTAAGCAGTCCCGGTCAGTTATTTGACTCGCATTGATCGCTGTTTGTTCATATTAGTGAGCATGAGCGAGATGTAAGAAGTGAGCAAGTCGTCCATCTTGTAACCCAAGGACGTCTCGCAGAGGAGTTTGGAGCCCCGCACGAGGTTTCCGATCGTCATGTGGAAGTACGTGTTGCCGGACGACCAATTGGAGATTCTGGTGAAAGGATGCGTTACCAGTATGTCCTGGAAAGAGATTAAAAATATCATTTACTATTTTGTCATTCTTGATTATTAAAAAAAAGCTTTTTTTTTGTAATAATAACGATTAATTAAGTCATTATCATCAAACAATAGTGAATTATCAGAAATTTAAAGAACAGTTATCTTGCTAATTTTTTTATTTACTCTCATTTTCTGGTTATAAATATGAGACAGTGGCCAATTTTCCAAGACGTCTTTATCTGGCTCTTTAAAAATATCATAGTCTTAAATGTAAAGAAGGACAAGAGCTCACCTTCGATTGCGGATGGATCAGACTGACGCCGTGCTTGTTGATAGCGATTAACAGCAGTTCCGGGTAGTTGGGCTCTGTGGTTTGCTTGACTTCGAAGAATGCGGAGCCGAAGGTGGGCCACCGGTAGATGACCTTCAGGAAGGTGATCTTGGCGTCCTCCGGCGTCATGCCCGCGTCCTGGTTGTAGGAGGCGACGATAGCGCGCTTCCAATCCGCAGAGCTTTGGAGTTTTATCAGATCCGCCGGGACCAGTTCGCGAAGCATTTGCCTGAAAAGGTGAAATCGGAAATGTAAAAAAAAAGGATTGAAGGCATCAATTCATTGCAATTATAGAACGAAGTTAGTTCGCCGAGGGCAAGGTGTTTACAAGATTTGATAGAATTCGAGCCCAGACTAGTTTGTTTAGTGATGGTGACACAATCGGTTAAATATTTGATATAAGATAAAATAAAATTTCTACACATCGTTTTTTTGACAAATAAACCGACAGTAGCAGAGACTTCCTCGCTATCGTATTGGCGTAACTATCATCACTTAGATGATAGTGACGCCAGTACGATAGTTCTTGGGTGTGACTGTCTTACGGTATGGCCTGCAGCTCCTGCTTGTTGTCGCCGAAGCGCGCGCGGTAGGCGAGGGCGGCGAGGCGCGCGGCCTCCTCGCGTCCGCAGCGGTGGTACCCGCGCAGCAGCTTAGGCAGCTCCTGGTGGAAGTGGAAGATCACGTCCGCCGCGCGGTCTTTGCCCGGCACCGTGTTCGTCCACAGCTTCTTCATGAAGAACACCTGTGCATCATTGACAACTCAATTTTTGCGATATATTAGTCTAGAACGATCCTTACTAACTGTCACTCGATTGTATTGATAAATTTTATTTCATTTTATTTTCTTCGTATGGTGAATAAAGTTTTAAGATTTGTTTAGAAACTAAATTATTTAATGAATTACGATTGCATAAAGTATAAAATCATTCGAAGTGTTTTCTACAAATCCAAATCTGTTTTAAAAAATAATACCTGATACGTAAATTGTGGTGTAATGCCATCCCGAGTGGGCCGCGCCTTCTTGATCCAGTCCGTCAGGTGTCGCACGAAGTCGAAGAAGAAATCACCTTCCGGCACCGATATCACCTTATCAGCTATCTTAACGAACAAACTAAAGCCTTCGCTTGATCTGAGATTCAGCCTCTGAGCTATATTCTGACAAAAGTCTTTCGCTCTCGTCGAGGAGTCAACTTCGAACGCCTCGTCCGTATCGTCCGGGAAGTACACCTTGTGGAATATCTGAGTAGTCTTGTGTTGGATCGCTTCGACTTCTACTTGATGCGGAGGATACTTCCTTTGGCCGTTACGCAACGTCTTTTGTAGTCTTTGGAGTGAATCTTGCGCTATCGGGTATCTTCTAGTTCTTAGGAACAGAGTCAGTTCTCGCAACAGTCCTTGACTGCAAGCGAAGAGTCCAGTCGCTAACCACATCAATTCCCAACCTCTTTCCTCCGACATTCTATTCCTATTGTCCGTTAATTGTTTCATTATTTGACAATATATTTCGTCTCTTAATATTTCATGTTTCAACGGACCATCGAAAATGTGATCGGTGTACTCGTTGCCGATACGAGGACGTTTTGAAGGCAGATCCCCCATGTATTTCAACATCGCTGTGAAAGCAAAGCATGCCTCTTCTGCCAATTCTTCTTTCGCTTGCAACTTTTTCAACAATGGTAATTTTATAGGTTCCCGGGAATGTCTCCATAGTTCCTCCGTTCCTCCTCTCTTAGCCGTCGACAGCGTTAGAGCCTTGGACACGGTACGTTTTGGTGGCAATCTGAAGTGATCCAAAGCGTATTCCAATAGCGTGTGTGGTTTGTCTCTCGTATCGGTTCCATTGAATGTGCTAGTAGGTACTCTACGTCCATGCTGTGCCCCCTCTTGACAGAACAGCAAGAGTATGTCAGGAGGCGGCTTAGTAAGTGCCGGTAACACATACACCGTTTCCGCCGGAAAGTCTCCTCTCTCCATCGTCCTTTCGCATCTGCCTATACACCAGCCGTTATTGAGTACTGATTCACCTGTACTATCTTCTTCTAATATAATCAGATCTCCTTTCTGGAAAGTCAAGAAGCTTGAACCTTCACCGGGCGCTTTGTAGTCCTGCAAAGCTATAACATATTTCGATCTCTTTTTCAGTCCTTCCAAGAAGTAGACCACCAAGTCTCGAATGTCTTCTGCGTTCGGACTTTGGAATGTAAACTCCTCGCCGCGCACGGTTGATAAACTAAATGTCTGCGTGAACACTTTGTTAGTCTTTTGACTGGAGACGGTTGTGATCTCCGGGAAGGATAACTCTAATAACACTTGCTCCTGATCGTCCACCACGTACACTCCTGTCCAGTTCACAGCTATAATTACGTCATTTTTAGGTAAATTCGGCCCCGAATTTCTGTATGCTTCATAGAACCTCGAAAACAATAACGGCCATTTAAATTTAGCATAACTCACTACGTCCTCTTTTACCCTGTATGCTGCAACTTTCTCTTTAACATAGTAACTCTTTTTGTAAGCTTGTACGACCAAGGCACCCCATCTATCGACCGCTTTCTCGACTCCCGTCAAGCAGTAATCAGGTATATAGTTAGGCAGCAACGTAAACAGACGTTCCGTATTCATATCTTGGCCGTACTCTATGTAGTACTGTTGAGCTGCAATCATGGCCAAGTCTTCTTCTTTGTCACACCTGTATTCCCCAAATTTGACACCTCTAACAACTTGTTGATAGATTAGATTAGTGGCTACTTGGTCTTCAGTGGGATCATGCCAGGGCGCAAATATTTCCTTCCTAAAGAATAATCTCCAAGGCGCATTTCTCTCTTGCGCTCCCTGTTCTTTGGCATATTGTTCGCATTGTGAAATTGCATCCATTACATGGTCTCCACCGCTTCCGAGAGAACTGACTTTATCGAACAGAGCAATGTATAATGAGAAACCAAACTGATCACGTAATCCAATTTTGTCAGACAACTGATTGCACAGCTCTCTCGCAGTGGTCGCCGAGTCGGCTAACAACGTCTTCGTATTGCCGTCCATGAATGTTATTGGTAACATTATGGGTTTCTTTGATTTGGTCGCCTGTAGTTCTAACCAGGAAGGCGGTTGATTTCTTGTGCCGTTGTTGAAAGTTCTCTTCAGTCTGTCTTCGCAGTACGGAGCATATCCAGGCGGTCCCTCTCTAATAAAGGCTCTGAGATAATTGACGAATTTTTCACTAGGTGCAAAGCAACCCACACACAATGATAATAAAATCCATCCTCGAGCATGCGAAGACTTGGATGGATTGTTCGTAAGTTGTTTGCATATTTGGCAGTATATTTCATCTCTGAGTTCCGCGCGGAGTATACCGTGACCGATTATAAAATGAAGTTTCTCCAAGTTGGACGTCGGTCGTGACTCAAGCCAGGATTGATAACTGTCCGCCGTGTATTCCTCGTCCTGGAAATAAATACACGTCGAATTTTAAAACTTAATAGTGCCAATTAGCGGTAAAATAAGTAATAATAATAAGATCTTAAACAAACACTAAGAATTCTTGTCTGAGTATTTTTTAGAACAATTGGTTGTAGATGAACCTTTTGTTCGTTACACGTGTACACACATCACAAAAATATTAAATACATACTTATACTGTGTGTCCAGAAAGGGTATCGGGTATTTGTTTTCGCGCCATATTCGAAACGGGGCGTCTAAAGGGTGCGGGGA